>BOPP01000203.1:647536-664569 GCA_017312745.1 Gryllus bimaculatus
AGCGAGATTCTAAGTACTCTATTTATCGATATCTTCTTTGGTCCGTTAAGGTTCTGTCAATCTCAGTTCCTCTCATGCCTGTTACTTCATATCTTTGATTCCAATATTTAGTGTTCTAATTCATGCTGACTACTACTTTTCAAATTATCCTTCAATCCACTCACCCTTCGTTCACTTCTCCCCCTTTCCCACACGTGTCTGCCTTCGCCTTTCTCTCAGAACTCTCCTCCTCCTATCAGCAGGCACCACCGTAGGTAGCAGGCCAACCTCATCGTGTCCCGAGCGTGTGACGGGCCGCCCCTCTTGGCCCTGCCCTCGGCGCGGCCCGGTGCCCATGGACCGCACGGCCGCCCTCCACCTGCCCACCAACGATGACCTGTCGGCCCCGCATTATCTTCACCACCGCTCCGCGCGTTCGATAATCGAGTTATTGAACTGGTCGCGAATGAGGGACGGGAGGGGCGGTAATAAAGCGAGATTGCGTATCACCCGTCCCGGCCCGCGTAGCGCGTCCTCCGTCCTCCGGCAAACGTCCGTCCGCCGCCGCCCGCAGGGGAGTCGACAACTGAACTGTAATTTCAATGATTTCCCTCCGAGGGAGGGTGCGTATCTAAATGTGTTCCTGCATGCGGTGTAATATTGGGCGGTTTTATGCCGCTTACGAAGTTAGCTCTCATTTTGGAGTATTTGCTCGTAAAGCTAACCAGCTTTCGCGACGAAGGTTGTGGAAGGGTGGAACGGCATCTGTCCGCCAGGCAGTTCAATTTCTGTACCACGTCTCATGGTTTTGTGGGGGCCGAGGTGGCAGCATGCCAGACGAGTAGCTGCCTGGGTTTGAATTCCGCCTTAACTAGTCTTCTTGGTCCCTTTGTCATTCATGAGTGTTGGGAGACCGAGAGCTTCAAATAATACGCAAGTACCTAGTATAAGATTTTGCAGACCATGAGTGTTGTGGGTATTGGCGTTCATTTGAAAAATCCACTTGAACAACAAATTGTATTGCTGCTTTATAAAGTAACTAATAATTTCAACTTTTGTGCGACCTGCGTAGCAAGATTCTACTCATACAGATTACAGTGGAAACTATAGAGCCTGGACGGTCCCGCCTGCCTTTCTCTAGTTCGTGCCCTAACGCGAATTCACATTCCAATTGCAGCAAGAACCAAAATAGATCGATTGCTGAGAGTCCGACAAAGGGGCCAACGGCTGGTGACGCCGAGAGGGAGGAGTGAGATCTCGTTGAAAAAAACCTTCAGCCGCCTAAAACCGTTTGTCCCTAATTAAAAAACGTTGAGATGTGTGTAATGGGAATTCTAATTTTTGGTTTGTCCAGTACATCCGCACAAATTTTCCTTGCATTTCTAATACAAGCGTTGTATTTCTGTGCGTATTATATCGGAATGATTGTATGAATTGCGCTACATGGCTAAAAGGCGCATGGGCGCACCAACGCGTTGGTGCCAAGGTTTTGGATCTCCGTCCTGCGTATGGATGAAGCGCCATCACATTCTTGTGTAATGTGTGTGTGTGTAGTGTGTAGGAGAAGGTGTGTGTGGAGGTGTGGTAGGAGGAAAAGGGTGTGTGGTGTGGTAAATTGTGTGCAGTATTACTATGTTTGTTGAGTAAGAACGTGTGTGTGTGTAGTGTGTGTTTGTGAGTGGTGTGTTTTGTGTGTGTGAGTGTAGTGTGCGTGTGTTTGCATGTGTGTGTGCGTGTGGGGAGTGTGGGTATTGTGTGTTTGATATGTATGCTTGAGGGAGGGTGATCGTGTGTATATGGGGGTATAGTTTAGTGCTGTGTGGACGTTTATGGGTGGGGCGATGTGAGTGGGTGGGTGGGCGGGACGGAGTGAGTGTGTGTATGTGTGTGGGGGAGGTGTCGCGAAGAGCTTCGCGCCCCTACATCAGAGCAACCAGAAAGTGTGGCAGCGTTTACTTTAATGTGATATACATTTCATGAGGGCGTATTTATGGGCCTTCTTTAAAACATCCATATAGATTCAATTCAATAAAAAAAGGTTCATCAACAAAACCCAATGACGCTAGTACAGTTATTGTACATTAATTATGTAATAATTTTTCCTCGCTTGTTTCAAAGTCGTGAAATAAATACAAAATGGTATGGAGAGAAAAAAATTGTTTTGAGATTTTGTCTCTTGTAATTCTTTTAACAAGAATCGACAATGAAGTTTTATGAATTCTTTCCAGAAATTTGAAATATTTTTTTTCAGATTAAAAACTCTTCATTTTTTTCTCTTTCATTTAATTTACTCTCGTACAATTACCTCCATACGTAAGTCCTATACATTTTTTGTTATTAAGCTTGTTTTCATGTAACGTAATGTTTCATTTCTGTTGAGTGTCTTGTTTGCATAGCGATCATCGTTGTTGGTATACTTCAACTACATAATATTGACTCTCAAATAGATAAATCGGTGGCTTGAAGCTAAAAATACCTAAGCGTAACAAGTAATACGTGGAAAAAATAAACATAAGTCTTTGCGAAAAGTCTTAAACGGGATGTTCGGAAGAATAATGAAGGTAATTTATTAAATCCGATATCATTTATTTAATTCCCACAAGTATTACATTTTTTTGAAAGAAAAAGAAAATACTTCTTCCATTTTGTAAGGAAATTAATGCAAAGAAGATCCGATTAGTATTTAATTACTCCGTTCAGTTGAATGCGAGTACAAATACAGGTTTATTGGCGTGAGAATTTTAATCATGTCAACAAAACTTATTGCGAAAAACATTTTTGAGTGTCTAATTTTTAGATATCGGTGAGGCACAGCCCTTTGTCACAATTCTGAATTTTTCATGCAGAATGCTCTCCTAGCATCACTTCTTTATATCACGATTTTTTCAATAAATGATAGGGTATCACTTTAGTACTTTTCCTGATTTTTTATTATGTATTAATCCATCAAACACAAAATTTGCAGCTTCACGACATATTGATGTAACTCATGTTTATTGGCCATTTAAGTCTTCAGTTAATACACGAATATGTTCCAAAATTATTAAAATTCTTGTCACCAGAATCCATTATGAAAAGATTAGGACGTTTTCCAGTGTACTGTTGTTTGAGTTTTGAATTTCTCTGCAATCTATGAGCAACGAAGCGAACAGAATGTGTTTGTTCGACAAAACAAGGCACTCGGCAAAGAAAATAACTGACGCTGCAGAAAAGACGCCCCATCTAGTGATGGCAAATTTTAGTAAATGATCGACACGTCAATACTTTGATTCATCAACATAAGGTTTTCGATATCGCTGAAAACATCGATAAAAAATAGATGTTTTAAACATGACGAAACATATCGTAGAAAAATGTCCAGGTTCTAATGCGATAATAATACGTCAATATCATCTTAATGTCAATTGTACCTTTAAAAATGATTGTCATCTTCATTTCATAATCAATTTTCTTCGTATTCAAGATTCAAAAGGCAGTTTAACGATAGTCACGTTAAAAATGATCAAAAAAGGTAGACAGGTTGCGGGTTGCGAATAGCAAACGCGGATGACAGGTTGCGAATAGCAAACGCTTTATTGCTGACTGGCAATCGACCACAGTTATTGTTGTTATTGACTGTTGATTGCGAACAAACCACAAAAAAATTAGACACTTGAAATTTTATTTATATCATAAGACATTTTTCTGAAAACATCAGTGTTTCTGAACAAATATATCGATCAGAAGAAATCATCGAAAGCAAAACATCGATATTACACAATCGATGTTTCTGCTCGAAAATATCGAGGTCTCAAAAACATCTATGTTTTGGCCATCCCTGCCTCTGTCGGAGGAAGTGGCGTGCGCGTGGGCCACGAGAGCGCCCAGGGAGGGTAGAAATGCGACATCGATATGGACGTTTTCAAAATATCGATGTTTTTTGAAGACAAATCGATGTTTTAAACGATCGATTTTCAACGCCAATGTTTTTAAACATCGATGTTTTGTGACGGATATGTTTTCTTTTCCGATGTTATGTTTCCGAATGAAAAATTCTCAGGATCACAATACTGTAAAAGTTAAAATATGAATTAATAAGTGATGGTAACACTGGGTTTCGTGTGTTGTACCCAAAGGAACGCTGTTTGCACTACCTTCATCGCCCAAATTTTCTCACCCGAGATGACCTCCATGCCTTAGTATTTCCTCATTCTTCATATTCATTTCGCATATTGAGATTGATCAACAAATACGCTGTGGACGTAGAGTCTTCCCCTTCTCATACTCTTTCTCGGCGAATTGATATACACGAACATTAAATTTTAAAGCAAAGGAATTTAATGTATATGAATAGACGTTACTAACCTACTTTAAAAATATCGATGTCAAAAACATCAAATGCATTTTTAACATCGATATTTTAATTTTGAACATCGATGTTTGTGAACATCAATGTTTTGTTATCGACGTCGCATCACTAGTGGGGAGAGTTGAGGGGAGGTTGTCGATGCAATGGCGCCCAGATAGCTGCCAGCGGGGCGGAGGCGGCGCCGTGTGTGATGAATGGCGACGGGGACAAATGAGGGCGGCAGTGCGTTCGCGAACCCAAAACTAGTGGCCCGGACACTCGCACACCCTGCGCGCCTCCGCCTACTCCTTCGCCTCCGCCGTCGAGTCGTTTCGGGGGTGATCTGGGCTGTCCGGGTGACGTCGCGTCGAAGGCTGCGTTGCCGACGTTTCGACCATCCTGTCGTGGTCTTCCTCAGGGCTGGTATGATTTGGTAGATTTGTAAACGTCCTCCCCGTAGAGAGTAGTTAAATGAAGTCGTAGGCTTCCGCGGCCATATGCCATACCGGCCCTGAGAAAGACCACGACAGGATGGTCGAAACGTCGGCAACTCAGCCTTCGACGCGGCGTCACCCGCACAGCCCAGATCACCCTCATGACTCTGGGGGTGACATGACATCTGCGCTTGTGGCGGCACCGGAAAGTATGCGAAAGAAGGTGCAATTTAATTTCCCGTCGTGATGACATTTCTACGCAACTAAAATTCCTTATTCAAATACTGGACCCTCACCATGTCGACTCCCGTCACATCCCTAATGACAACTCTTTTGAACTATCATCAATATTTAGTAACTGTTTCAAATAAGTTGAAAGTAATCTAAACAAATGTTCTGTTTGTGGATGGGACGAGTTTCCATGTCCTTAATCAATGGGCTGTGTCGTCTCACCCAACGTGTGACCCATGTAGTACGACACAATTCCGCGATGGTCTGCCCTATCATACAAACTTTAGTTGCAATAATTAGATAGCAGTTGTGGTAATATTCCTTCAATATTAATATTTATGATTAAAATTTAAATTGTCTGTATTATTTTATCATAATTTTTTGGCTTTACTAAAAGATATGTAGTGTTAAAGAACACTCATTCTGGCAGTTCTGTTCCGAACGTCAACGATCTTTGAAATTGCCGACTCTTAAAATATTCCAAACTTACCGATACATCAAGAGAGCTCACCTCGACTCGTTGCCAAAAACACATGATTTCAGTCCGCGTGACAAGCAGAATCAAAATATACTCGTACCATAGGATTATGATAATTAAAGTAAGAACAAGTATAAATATGGCGGGATCACATTGTGTATGGAATCACATTGTTGACTTTTGCCGGTGCCGAAGAGATAGATTTACGGGGGCACATTTTGACGAGGTTATGAAACACAAATCTTGTACTATCTCTATCACCCGTACTATTTGCACATGTTATTACAATAATTACTTTCACGTTATTACCTATTATTGACTAAACATTATTATACCCTCGTAGTTATTTGTATTAAATGAACTGATAAAAGTTGATCTTATAATTATAGAATGATAAGGTTATATCAGACAACGTTTTAGTTGCTAAAACTAAATAATGGAAAACATAGTGAACACCTTAGTCATTAATTGTCTTTCAACTACTTTCAATAAATAAATACTCACACTTGTTATTAGCTCCCCGAAATGTTGTGACTGGTACTGAAAATTACATGAATTTTCCTCTGTGGTGTTCATTTGTATGCTTCACTTATCGGATTTGTTTAGATTAGGATTATAAACTGAAACATCTCTACTCTCTAAATAAACACAGTTTTGTTTAATTGGACGTGGATGTATTAACAGATGGTAATTTCTGTAAATGGTTTAATTTGCAAACTATTAAAAATGCTACAATTAATTTGTTACATGAACGCTAAGTTGTATGTCTTTACTTAATAGCCAATTATTCTACAACTACGTGATTTCACAATTAATTTCATATTCTTCCGTGTAGCTGTCTGTGGGTAATACTACGAAATTTCAGAGAAAAGTGTATTACGGGCAGGATTTACACATATTTGACCTATTTTTTGGCAAGTACAGAGTGACCTGTAATATACAAGTGTCTCAAAATATATGTTACGTCTACAGCTAGTAGTGGACCGAGAAAGATGAGAAAAATTGTCAAAGATCATCTGGTGAAATCTCATAACAAAATGAATGTGACCTTTGCCCCTGACAGGTAGGCCGCACATCTTGCATTAGTGTTTCTCAGGTATGTGTCAGTGCTATCTCTCTTCGCTTTCAATGTTTCTTCCGAACGCAATTTCAAGATGCGTTGCTCATCAATGAGGGGCAAACGGCGAAGGTGGCTGTGCTCTCTCGATAAAAACGGCAGTCGCCGCCCGTGCCCGATGTCTCACTAGCATTAGCATTACTCAAAAACTCTTATTAATTTCAAATTTATTCGGTGTTCACATCGCTCTGTTCTCTTTTTCTGTCTTTCCCTCCCTCTCTATTCTCTTTTTCTGTCTTTCCCTCCCTCTCTGTTCTCTTTTTCTGTCTTTCCCTCCCTCTCTGTTCTCTTTTTCTGTCTTTACCTCCCTCTCTGTTCTCTTTTTGTCTTTCTCTCTTTTTCTCTCTTTCTCTCACTTTCTCTCTCACTTTCTCTCTCTCACTCTTCTTTCTCCATCGCTCTCCCACTCTCCCTCCCTCTTTCCACCAACGAAGATCTCTTTCTTTCTGTCTCCTATTTTTATCGCCCCTCTTTCCATAAACCTCTCTCCTTCTTTCTCCTTCCCTCTTCTCATCGACAAAGAAAGTTTATGCGATGCAGGGCGACGCAGCTATCTTGCCGTTTTGGCCCAACGCGATGCCCAGTACGTTCGGCCCGGCGAGAGTGCTGCGGCGTAGCGCGCCGAAGACCTTCCAGCATTGACACCGTGCTCCGCCAGGTGCCACGTAGACATTTGCCAGGCGACATTTCTTTTCTGCTTTATTTTGTGTAAACTTTGTTAGTATTTCCCGCCGGCTGTGTTGTGGACAGTGGGTTTGTTCTGGTGTTGTGAAGCAGATACATGTATTTATATTGTAAAGTATTTGGAACTCTCTGTTATCCAATCAGCAACCGTGTCCTCGTCCCAATACTGCAGTGAGCATGATTAATATTTAGTTTGGTTAATAGGCATTTTCGTAAGTATCAACCAATTTGCTAATGACAAAAAACTAACTTATAGCAAATAGTCTAATATGAATCAGAGTCTAGATTACAATTAGCAAACGTCTCTTGTAAAATAATACACCAGCGCCTCGTATAAGGCAAAATACAAGTGTCTCTTGTAAGAGAATAGATAACCGGCTAACAGTATGGCAACAGACCGACTTATAGTGTTGCAACTGGCCGACTAATTGACAATAGACAAACAACTGTTGTAAGACAACCGACAATCGTCTAATTGTAGGGCAACAAACGACCATAAACTAGAGAACACTAGACGACAATCTAATTGTTATACATAAGTCGAAGATCGTAGTTAACGGTTTGGCCACGTTTTTCCGCCGTAAAAAATCACATAGCCCCGCAGCCAGCAAGTGAATCTGGGGCTGCGTCGAAGCGGCGCGGGAAATATCCGGGAGGGGCCATCGGCGGCGGAAATTTCAAAGCTCCGCCTCCTCATCAGCCGGTTATTGGCCCTCTGGCGACCCACCCCGGCGCGGCGCCAGCCCTGCTGCGGCGGAGGGTCGCTTTGTTTAGCCCTTCGGCACGGCCGAAGCTTACAAGTACGCCCGGAGCGCAGGCCTCTGGGATAGCGTGGATGAAGTAAAACCCTCCGGTTACGTAATGTTCGGTTACGGCCGATTTTGGATAGCAGGTTGTAACGTGAAGCTGCTACGAGACCTGATTCTCGTTTGAAATGGCTGCCTAGTGGTGTAGGTATTGCTTAAGGCAAATTAACAGCTAGTGGAGGATTATTAGTACTGAAATATTTTGTTGGTTTACACGTTTCGTGCTATTTATGTCATAGGCGCTACAAATAAATTATGTTTATTTCATTTTTATTAGTTTTTTCTCTAAGTTTTTAATATACTTAATATTTAAAATATTGACAGACACTTGAAAGTACAATAAATGTTTAATTGTTTTCTACATAAATTTCCCTTCTTAGGCCACTGTCAAGGTTTTGAGTAATTTGTCTTCAATTTTTGGAAGAACGTTGATGACAACAATGCCTTTCAACGCGTCACGCATATAAAGAAAATTAACCTCGTCAGAATCCACGCTTGTAGCATTTGGCTCCTAAAATACAATACCAATGTTTTAAGCTCGATAAACTCTAAAATACGGCCATCAACACTTAAAAGGTTCAGAGAAACATGGATATCACCTGTCTGTTGTTTAGTGACAATTTGCGTGTACGATTTCCGTGCGGCCAGATGGCACTGGCGTCTTGCTATGCTGAGCTCGTGCGGGCAGTGGCGGGCTGTACGGTACACGAAATTTGTTAGATACACTATGTAATGAAATGTATGCGGACACGTCCTAAATAGTGATATGGTGCGGTAGTGTTTATTATGGAGAGAAGCTTGCACCTCATGTTGTTTTGTGTGGCACTATCACGGTCCAGGTCTACGTTGATGTTTTAAACCCCTTCTTCTTTCCCACTGTTGAAGAGCAATCCGGGGATTGCATCTTTCAACACGATCGAGCTCATACTACACGGGCTGTGGCGGAGTGGTTACAAGACAATAACATCACTGTAATGGACTGGCCTACACAGAGTCCTGACTTGAATCCTATCGAAAATCTTTGAAATGTTTAGGAACACCGACTTAGTGCCAGGCCTCACCGACCTACATCGATACCTCTACTCAGTGGAGCACTCCGTGAAGAATATTCTGATATTCCCAAAGAAACCTTCTGGAACCTGATTGAAAGTGTATGTGTGTGAGCGGAAGCTGTCATGAAGGCTAAAGGCGGGCAAACAGTCTATTGAATTCCGCATTACCGATGGAGGGCGCCACGAACTGGTAAGTCATTTTCAGCCACGTGTCTGGATAATTTTGATAACATAGTGTAGGTTTCATAGACTGTCTGTATGACTTGTAATAGGAGGATGACGCAGGATGTATTTATAGATAGTCAGTTTGTTTGTATTTTAACATTTAGTTATCAACTATTTGAAACCTCTTTTGGTTTGTTTTTCACAATATACTAAAACATTATGTGCATTAAAATTATAAATGCTTGATGTAATGATGCATGATATAATGATGACTATAAATAAATACTGAACCACCCGTCTATTACAATTTTTTAGATCTCAGATCTTCGCAAACTCTCACAAATTTGACTGACGGATGACAAAAATGCTTTCCACCGAACTAAAAAAAACCGACAGTCGTGGCCCAGAGCATCAACTGATGTCTTTGCAGTGCCCCTGACCGGGAGGTCCTAGATTCCAGTCCGGACAGTGGCAACATTTTCGGCTCTAGTTTGTTACCTAAGTCGAATTCTGCCGTTATCTGGAGGAGAATTCTAGCGGCCGGCTTCTCTTATCAATATTTTTCCGTGGTTTCTCCAATCAACATCAGGCGAATTCTGGAGCAGTACCCTAACAAACGGGCCACGGACCGTGCGCGATCTTTCCTACCTCTTCCTTGTTCTATCATCACCTCGTACACATGCTCTACACTACCACATATGCCGGGACACCAGTCGAAAACTTAGAGCTAGTCCCGGCTACGGCGGTGAGAGCTGGTGAAAGATAACTGGAGAAAAACCCGGTAGGCCGGCACCATCCAAAGGGACAATATCACCGCCACCTCCCGAGCAAAAAACAGGCACTACCCTTACGGTACTAATCTTAGCAGTTGACGTCCCCGGAATGCCTAGTAATCAATTAATTAATCAACCGATCGAAATGACGTCTTTCGCAATAACTTGCAACGGTTCGCTTCGGATTTAATTACGACAACCTGCCTTGATGGAGACGTAAACGGGAATTCGTTTACGGAAATTCTCGACGTCTTATACGAGTTTCTTATTTAATTCGTGCGCAATCACTCTGTTAGCCTTTTTCAGGTGCCATCTAATAGCGGAGAGTTGAAACTCTTATTGCCTTGTAATACCTTACATGACTTAGCTCTTTACGTGTTAATGTGCGTGATTTTTGAAAAATCGATAACTATTTCGCACGCGGTATAATAAAGAAGCACGATATTAGATTCAGTTAGGCTCAAGAAGAGCTTATAATGCGGCAGAATCTGGGTGCCAAATTTATGGTACCTTTATGAAGATGTTTCCCCCTGTAAGTGAGGTTCGTATAACTGGTCCTCAGCTCTGACATTGATAGTAAATCGAAAGATAAAATCGTATGAGAAAGCGTCTATGTTGTTTACAGTTATTAATTGATATGTTTATTGTCGTAATTGTCATTATGGCGACAATGGAATTCATTAAAAAGAAATTGAGTGTTAGTAGTGCATTACTGGGATGTGTTCATTATGTTCTGTGCTAAAAAGAGAAAATTGCAGCATTCACATATTTAGTCCTACTACGTACATAAGATTATATGGCTTATGTACGTTATGTGGCATTAAAGCTTCCAACAGGTTAGCATTTCCAACTGTAGAGTATCTCTTCGAAGTATTTTTGCCACAGCATGTACACTTTTCTGCAGCGGAGTTTGTGTCGCTAGCAATAATAATCTCTGAAACGACATGAAATGATTTCTCGAGTACATAAGTATCATACTTTTCTTTTCTTTAATTGAATAGAGAACGAGGAAAGCGCGTAAATAGGTGAGAATTAAATCATTAGCAAACTAATAAATATGTGCAGACTCTAATACTGAAATCTTAATTTTGGTCACTCTAAACATGTCTTGTAATATTGTAAAACCATTAAAAACTTCTAGAGTTAATTTCAATATTTTTGTCAAGTCTTCAATTCCATGTTTTTTAATTTCATGTTATTGTGAAATGATTTCACGAGTATCACCGTAATTGATGTTATTATAAGATAACGTTTTTAATTTGCATAATTTGTACTGTTCTAACTAAACTTTTCATCAGCGTAACATTGAGTTTTTTCCTCAGTATTTGCGGAATAGTAATTGAAAATTAATTGCAATAACTAATGAACTGTGTACATAGAATGTACTATAGACTAGAGTATTTTAAATGTAAATGACATTTTCTAGGGAATCTCATTGTTATTAAGTTATTAGTTAGATAGTTTCCCAAAACAAGCGATAAATTCTTACGCAATGTAATTAAAAATGTGATAACAAATTGGTTTAAAACGGTGTCATTTTCATATTTTGCCGATACAATCAGTATAATTTTCAGAAAAAGCTTGAAAGCTTTTGTGAAACTATTTTGCTCAAAGCTGCTATTTGGCACAAAGTTGCTATGGGAGTAATTCGAAGAACTGCATTTCAATTAAAATCAGAGGATCAAAGCAACCTGCTTTTAACTGTGTGACTTCTGGGAATATCATAGCTCTATTTTAAAACACTTTTATATTCGAAATTAAATGTATGATGTGGTAATATTATCTTTTGTAAAGAATTTCCTTGAAATAGACCCTGCACAATTCTTCGCACGCAAGATTTTGGAGAAAAACAAAGTCTGAAGGGTATTGAATTGAATTGAATTTGCCTTATTTTACGTGGCGAGACTCAGGCCATCAGGCCCGCTCTTCTAACTGACCACGCAAATTTTGCTACGCACCTCTAATCAACTAGCAGAGAAAGGAGGTATTTCTTGGGCGAGAAACAGGCGATTTGATTTAGCTCAGAGGCGTCATTTAGGCTTGATCTTTTACATGCAAGTAAATCTACTAACATGGGACAGCCGGCTTACTTCCCCTCTGAAGGAAGGCGTATTAAGGGTTTTTTCACCCTTAAAAATACACGGCTTCGAACCTGCGAACTTGGGTACAACAGTACGACAAACTAACCGTTACACCATCGCCGCCGCCGGGTATTCGCCCTTTGCTAGACCAGGCTGCGGCTACTGGGCTCCGAAGTCCCGACGGATTCTCCAGAATATTTCTAGCGTCTTCAACCGTGTGTCCTCACCCAAACCATAAGAATCCTACGGGACAGCTTCCTTAAGTTACGTAGGCCAGAGGGTAGCTTTCCGACTCCGCCTTGACTTGAATGGGCTTTGATTCATTCGAGCCCTCTGCCATGGTGCCGTCGCCGTCCTCTCAATCCCGACTGTCCTAACCAACTTCTCTGCGTCTTTCTTCCCATTGTCCTCATTTTCACTATTGTTTTCAATATTTCCTTCACCTTCGTTTCCATTCCTACCATCCTCATTCCCATCACTCATCACATTCTCCACCACGTTCAGCGTCCCCACACCTTCGACTGTCCCCACACCTTCCACTGTCCCCACACCTTCCACTGTCCCCACACCTTCCACTTTCCCCACACCTTCCACTGTTTCCACACCTTCCACTGTCCCCACACCTTCCACTGTCCCCATACCTTCCACTGTCCCCATAACGTTCTCCGACATCATCCTTCCCGTCATAACTGTCCTCTCGATCTTCGCCTCCTTCCCAATATCTCCATCGCCTATCGCCATCCTCATCACTATTGCCTTAATTATGCGAGCTGTAGCAGAACATCTCCGCAATTCCCACTGCCCTTGCTGTTGCTGCATTTTCTCCATCTCCATCGCGACGATTTCGCGATAGCTCCACATTGGAAAGCTATTGCCCGCTCTTCCCCCACCCCACCGCCTCAGCCCTCCCCGTCCTCGTCTTCTGCCTTCACCTGGGGCGCTCCTTCGCCGCAGGCTTCTTATGAGGGCGTCCGGCGCGCCCGCGGAGCCCGGATTAGCGTCGACGGTGGCTTAGGCAGTGCATGTGGCGGCGCGCAGGAAGAGCGGCGACCGGGCTCTGCCGCCGCGACACCGGTATTAGGGGCGCACCTGGCGCGAACGGCGCGGCCTGGGGGGGGGGAGATCGCCCGATCGCCGCTCCTGCAGATCGACCGCAAGGCTAGTCAGGTCATCTTGCGCCCGATCGACCGCTGGGCTGCACGGGATTATGCGGCCAGGAGGTGGGTGAGGTGGTGGCGAGGGAGGGAAGGAGGGATAGAGGCGAAAGGGGCGTGGCGGCGACGCCCCGGGTGCTTGAAGGGCGGGCAAGGCGGCGTAAAATGGCGCGAGAAGCGCTGCGGACAAGGAGCGGTTTGAACCAGAGGCGAACGAGTGGAGGAAGCAAGCGGGCGGGTGAGGGCTCCGGGCGGGGCGTTCGGGGGGCGCACTTCGGGTGGGGGCGTTCGCGGGGTGTTCGGGCGGGGTGTTCGGGCGGGTGTTCGACGGGGTGTTCGGCGGGGTGTTCGGCGGGGTTTCGGCGGGTGTTCGGGGGGGTGTTCAGGGGGTGTTTCGGGCGGGGTGTTCGGGCGGGGGTTCGACATACGCGACGTGAGAAAGCACCGTGTGTGAGAGGTCGGGGCCCGGTGCAGCACTGTGAGGGTTGCTGCTGCCCGCGGGGGGAGGGGGGTCATAACTGGAGGTGGTGGGGATGATGGAGCATCCACGCAATGATAATGCCACGGCTGACGGATTGCCTGGTGAGTTACGCTCGGAACAGCGTTTGGTAGAAACTGTTAAAGTGCAGTTGAGAAACAGCCTGGGTTGTGGAGGTAATTTATGTAAAAACGACTTTGATCCTCAGAGAAGATAACGTGTCAGAGGTCAATCCTATGTTAGCGAAATTTGTTATCAAGGAGGTCAGAGAAATGTAATTTAAAATAGGTGTGAGGGTGAGATGAAAAATATGATGAAAAAATGTGAATCGAGTATAATTTATCATGTTTAAGTAGACAAACGTAAGTGCATAGACGTAATTTGGGAGTACATTTGGAGAAAAGCAGAAGCAAATTTGGGATGGCAAGGGGGTACTGTTTTGGGTATTGAAAAAGGTGTACGGTAAAAGGTAAATATTGAAGAACTTCTGAATATTCAAAACAAACCTTAATCGAATGTATTAGAATAACGGTGACAATTTATCCACACTACTTCTATCCTCCCCCTTGCACCAACAAACATACATAGGGGATAATATTAATCAAGTATAAGAGTACGTTCACGATAACGAAAGATATAATGTGGGTTTATATTAATTTTATAATGTAGGTAATATATTTAAAACGAAAATATTATCAGTTTAACTCGTAAATTTGCATCATATGAATCTAAAATAATTTTTGAATGGATTTATGTTCAGCATCTAGATCTCAAAATGAATAATTTATGGATTTGTGTATATATATATATATATATATATATATATATATATATATATATATATATATATATATATATATATATATATATATAGTGTTTAAATGTGTATGTTTTAAATATATGTATGAAATTTTGTAAATAAGCTAGTAATAAAAGTGTACAATAGTGAAAGGTTGTATGCCCAAATGTTATGTGTAAAATGTAAAAGTGTAAAAACCCCAGAAAGGTAGAATTGACGAACAGGAAGAAAATAACTTTAAAATAAAGGATTTCCAGCGTCACGTTCAAAGGAGCGCGGTGGGCCACGAAATACTGTTATTGAATGTTCAGGTAAAATTCTTTTTTTAACAATTCGCCAGAAGCTGTCTCTCAGAGTCCCATGAATCCCAAAGGTGGCAGGAACGTCGTAAACACCTGCTTAAGTGCTACATGGTTAGCCAGAGGTGTTGCAGAACCAAACACAGGGACTGAAGGTCACCGAGGGTAAAGTTCAGCAAGCAAGCGGCCGGGTCAAACTGGAGGTCAGGTCGAGAAGCCGTACGAAGCTCACCAGGGGTGCAGTGCAGGTGGCTTGTGCATTGGGTAATGGAGGAAAAGACGCCCAATAGCTAAGGAATCAGTAAGAACAGATGATAAAATTGACAATGTATAGCTTTTAAAAATTATCTTAATTTCAGATACTACTTTAGAAATATTTGCTGACGGAAATGAAGGTCTTAGGAGAAAGAAAAGTCATAAATTAAAATGGAACATAAAACTAACTTTAGTGACGGAAACCACACAATATATCGCAATGAAGAAGAGGAAATAATTGAGAGAAATATTGAACAAAAAGAGTGCAATACTAATTAGAGTGCGTAGAATTCACACACAATTCGGAATATAACGTATGTAGAGAAATTTCAGTAGCCCTATTAGGTCGATTAGTTCACGAATATTGACTAGAACAATAAATTTTTGTATATGGTAAACAAGGAAGATCAGTAAATCATAAATTAGAAACGTGTTATTAGTGAAATAGTAGTGATAATAAATGTAGGACTGTTCATCACAAGTTGTTGTGAGCCACCTTTTCTGGAGTGTATATTTTTACCTGGAGGGCTGTGATGATCAGTTTCGTTGTTATTAATCTTACGTATTTCCATAACTGATCACAACGATTGTAAATATTAGAAGCAGACTGTGAATTTGAGGTTTAACGAGCTATCGACGTCGGCCTACCTTTCGTACTAAAATGTAATTTAAGCATGCTGCCATGACCAGCTGCGATAGTTTTGCAGCGCTACTGTTGACTCCAAAGACTTGCTGACTCAGGTCTCCAGGTTCGAGACCCGACGGTTACAAATTTGTTACACTAGCAATATGTCTAGGGCGAATTTAACCACTGAAGATTTTTAGCAACTGGGTGGTCTGATAGGTAGATTCTTGTGGTTCTTACGAATAATACCACGTGAATGCCGGAAGAGTGCCCTAACACTGTTTGTTAGGATCTAACAAACGTGCGACGGACCCCATTCATCACTTCACAATTACGTGCATTACACTACCGCTCATAAACGATAAAACTTAGAAGGTTAACGTCGAGTTTAGTGTTCCACTGGGAGAGAAACGCAGCCACATCTCGAGATTTAATAGTATATTATGTATCAACGAAAAGAAATGCATTCTTTTTCATAAGATTTAATTATAGTCCAAGCTACAAGTAGCATAGCATATTAGTATAGCTACAATTATACCAAGGAAAAAATAATTTCCCTATGGAGGTATATATGCTATTTTTCACGACCACAATGGTTTCAGAAAATATATTTAAAATAGTAAGTTATTGAATTCAAAATTCATGATTCGTGATTAGTATTTGTTGTTAAGATTTTTGTTAATAAAAAACAACGTGTCTAATGGAGAGCATCGGTGAACCTAAATGCACATCTGACGCTGATAATGAAAATATTGGCAGTTTGATTGCCAAAATATCTAAGAAAATATATGATGGAGCAAGACTGGTGTAAAGAGAGAGAGATATATTAAATAAAAGTGAGACAGTCTTACTGGCGTATTTCGGTGAAGAAGCAAAGAAATACAAATCATTGTGTTTCACCTTGTGTTCAAATACACACATTTTTACTCGTGAGTTGGTTTTCTTTGTTGTAATATAAATAAAAAAGACAATATTACAAAGAGTAAATATTATCCCCCTATGGAGCGAATCCTAAACTTTAGTCTATTATTTGCTAACAATAAAATTAACTTCTTTTCTCAGCCGTGAAAAAATGCATTACACACACGAGACTAAAGTTCTAAGCAATTGACGAGCCCTGAATTAATAACCACTCACTTCCTCTCCTACGTTTCCTGCCGAACTGAGTCCCCATGGGAAGAAATGATAGTTGGCGAGGGCGGGCGGGAGTGAGGAAGGTAACGGAAGCTATTGACCGCGTCTCGCCCTTTCAGAGGTGGTGCGGCGCTCGCAAAGCCGTTCGCGGGAGGTGGGGGG
>BOPP01000203.1:665783-670783 GCA_017312745.1 Gryllus bimaculatus
AGAGTAAGCGAGAGCTGCGGAGAAGAATGCGACGAAGCAGTGGAGATTGGAGATGGGAGACGCGACGAACAGAATAGGCGGCGGGTAAGAATTGGATTAAATGGGGTCGAAGAGGGGCGAACGTAGGGAGGGTGGGTGAAAAACATAATGACGGGGTGGGACGATATTTTGATTGATTGATTGTTAGCGATTTCGATTCCGCGACTACTGAGAGCCTTAGTCCCGTAGGTGTGGTGCATGTTTTGTCCCCTGGAGGCGGCGGTGAACATCATCCACTGAATGGGGAATCTGGTGTCGACCTACGGTCAGCTATCGGAATTTTTCCAATCAGGTAGCTCCCACCAGGAGGCCACCACCACACGCGGGACCAAATCTAAGCTCCCGACCGCTCTCCTGGGGTATGTTGTAGAGTAGTGCATGTACTTGTAAATGTGTGTAATGGGTGAGTATAGGACAAGAAAGAGGTAGGAAAGATCACGCGCGGTCCGTTTCGTTCGTTTGTTAGGGTACTGCTCCGGCATTTATCTAGCAAGCACGGTTAACTACCGATCAGAGCAGCCGGCCGCCTGAATTCTCCAGACAGCGACTGGATTCGACCTAGCTAGTAGCCGAAAATCTGCCACCGACTCAGAGGCACTGCAGTGACGTAAGTTAAAGCCCTCACCCACCTCCCCCAGTGCGGGCTGTTCAACATGGGGTGTGGCGCTGCGGAGTGGAGAGGGGACGTGGCCCGGTCGAGCGGAGGCTGCTTCGGGTGAGGTGGAAGAGGCCTTGGTCGGGTGTGAAGGTGAAGTTGGGAGGAGTTTAACTGACAACCAACGATCTGCTCTTATTGGGTGTACCTAGATTTATATTTAGAGTTAGATATATTTAGTCAAAAAAACCAACCAAAAAAACTATATGACGTATGGGAGAGAAGATAATCTCAGCACGTTTTCGTGAATTCCAGAATCCCTTCCCATCATTTTAACTAAAAATGGTTGAAAGATGAGTAAAAGTTAAAGAAAAATAATTAAATAAATAAATAAAAATAAAATTTAAAAAAGCGTAAAATTTGGTGACATTTGAAAAAATAGACATTTTCGTCATCGAGTTATATAAAACTTATTTGCAACGGTAAACAAACTGCAGATTTCATTTTCTACATTGCTAACAAAATAGTAACTCGTCCTTACCTCTATTCCTACTACTCCAAGCAAAAGGGAAGTTCAGCAAAGAGTGCTGATAGTGAAGTTATATTTAAGTCCAGAAGCAAAACCAGGGACCATTTCAGCGTTTTCTCAATGGATCAGGGAAACTGGACAAAAACCTGATTGAGATGGGAGTCATTGACCCGGAAGCTGAAGCACATTTTATGTTACAAGCAGATTAAGTCTTGTTTTAACATAGAATACAAATTTAAACTAATTCATTATATATCACCGTTTTCTTAAAATAAACATATTTTTTCTATTTGATGTAAGTAAGGTGTGTGTGTGTAAACTAATATTCAAAAAATATTAACATGGAGGCCATAATGGTAAGTATTTTCAATGTAAAACAATTGAATCATAATGAATAAACAAAAGAAAAATAATTATAAAAAAATTGATAAGTATTTCGCTTTTTATCACCAAGGCATTATATAGTGGGTGAGAAATGTTGCTGAACGAGTTTCTCTTTTCGGTTAATTTTGGACCAGTGCGCGTCGCAGGAGAGTTGATGGAGAGCGTTGGGAGGAGTGGGGACGTGGCGAGCATTTTTGGAACACCGTCCTCACACACACGGCGCCATGGGGGTATCGATTCCGCCAGGTATTTGAGGACAAAAAGCGCGCGGATGGGAAAAGCTCAAACCATTAATTTTGCAATATTTTTAGAAGGGCGTGTCACAGTATTGGAAATTGGTCGATACTCCACTGATGAGCTTTTTTATTTGAAAAGCAATTCATTTTCGTATCAGATTTTTGTAATTTATAAATAACTATGAGTAGTTATATCTAGAATGTGTTACATTTTCAGTACAGTATGTTGTTGGAGGAAGAAACATGCGGGAAACAATGACAAACGAGGTCACGTAATTTCGTTCCATCGTGTTATATAATTCACAGTGTTACATATATTTCTTGAGAAAATTAATAAATTCGGTAAAAATAAGCTATTATAAAAAGTTTTAAAATTCATCACATTTTTTGTTTCGCAAAGAATCTACAGTTAATGTTTCTATAGCTTTCAATTCAGCTCCTCGAATATAACTTTTATACCTGTGAATACAATTCGGTGACTGAAAAAGAGCTGAAAGAGTCTGCCAACTTGCCGTGCGCAAGAGCCACTTTTCCCCTGCAATTTTCCGCCGTGACATCACGCAAACCGACCACGTCGCCGCGTTTAAGCGCGATGATCAAAAGGCTGGCGGAAATTACGTAATCATACGACATTAAGGAGACCTCTTCTGGAATGCAGAAGCGTTTACGGGTGACGGGTCAAATTCATAACACGCTCTCGCGCGCCGTTCAGTGGCGCTAGCTCGCGGAAGCAGGGAGCGGAGGCGGAGATGAGCGGGATGGGAGAAAGAGGGAAGGGCCTATGGGATGGGAGAGGGACTGAAGAGAGAGGGGAGAGAGACTGAAGAGAGAGGGGAGAGAGGCTAAAGAGAGAGGGGAGAGAGGCTAAAGAGAGAGGGGAGAGAGACTAAAGAGAGAGGGGAGAGAGACTGAAGAGAGGGGAGAGAGACTGAAGAGAGAGGGGAGAGAGACTGAAGAGAGAGGGGAGAGAGACTGAAGAGAGGGGGGAGAGACTGAAGAGAGGGGGGAGAGACTGAAGAGAGGGGAGAGAAAGAAGGGGATGAGAACGGACGGGAAGAGAGATGAGAGCGTGATGAGCGCATGGGGTAATACATGCGGCAGGATGCAGAGCAGGGAGAGGGGTTGAGAAGGAAGGAGCGGACACGGACGAATGGGTTAAATAAATAGAACAAAGAATACCACGGCGGAGGGAAAAGGGTGGAATCCTAGCGGATCTTTCGAAGGCGGGGGAGGGGAGATTCATAGTGGATTCCGGGAATGTACGGAATGCTTAGTAGCTGCAGGAGAGGTAGGATAGTAGTAATTCCAGGAAGCGAAGGGCACGCGTCGAGATTTCCGAGAAAAGGATGGGATGTGTAATGCTTTCTGAGAAGGGAGGAGATGAGGGTCAACAGAGTAAGCAGCAGGAATGCAGAGGAGAGAGAGGTGCACAGTAAGTAGTAGCAAGTACATAACGCTGCTAAAACTGAGAACAAAGAGGAGTTTAGCAGAATGGGTTTCCGAAAGGTATGAAAAGCCATAGTGAATTTCGAACACGACGTGAAAAGCGAAGTGGTTTAATCAGATGTGGAGGAGATGAGTGGATGAAGGGGGGGAGATGTGATACTCCAAGAACAACCAATTGCTTTGCCAGCGTGCATGGTGTGCAACGAGAAAGCAAAGAAGGAAGAAAGTTAAAAAGGGACCAACTAAAACATGGTGGATTCTTCCCTGAAAGGGAAGGAATGGGGGAAACAGCGAAACGCGTAGCTCAGCAACAGGACACATGGCGCAAATTGATAGTGAGGACAAGAACCAAGAGAGGAGAATCGATCTCCGATGAGCAGTTATTTTAACAATGAGCAAGGAACATGATTATAACTTATCAGACCAAACCTAATAAACTCACAGTGAAGATGAAAGATGAAGTGAGCGACAAGTGAGTTATACAGCATGATAGCAATCAATAAAGTACGGACTAATAAAGTCGACAAAACGAAGCAGCAGGGCAGTTGGATGCGAGTAAAGTGAAAATCAATACTGCGACGAAAAGAACCCAAGTTGTTAAACGAGTAGAGAAAAGTCTGGAAGGAAGACTCGTGATGAAAAAATACCAAAAGCTGTACACACTTCAACAAAGTTGAGCAGCGAAAGTCATTAGAAAATAAAGAAGGGGGGATGATATTGAATTGGAGGGGATGCGGTCGTGTACGAGTTTAATGAAATATTGTGACCATACGAGAGCGTCTGGGAGGCAGAGAGTTAATCGTAAACATTTTTATCCACAAAATTCTGATTCTTGAACACTAGGATCTTTGTTATTGAGTTAAGGATTTCACACATGTACGTATCGAGCACTCAAACATTACTATTGTTATCCGATATGTATTTACGAGTGAAGTGTGCTTCCTTTTGATGAGAGTTCAAAATGAGAAGATTATCAATTCGATGTGTTGGCAAGACATAGGTGAATATCTTCATGCGATATTTCGCAATTCTTAAAACGGTTCCAATGATTTTTAAAGTATGAATGAATACTCCAATGACCCATGTTATTTTCATTAAAATTAAATTAGAGACGAGATAAATCTGTATAAAAAGTTGACCATATTTCTAAAATAATTACCTGGGAGAGAAAGTAGTTTTCAAAAAACAGTTCACGTTACACAAAGGTACGTTTTTCAACAAACTTTGAAGCCAGACAAATTTAAAGTCGTGCCAACTGTAAAGTATCGAATGTGAAAAATTCGGTTCTTCGTTAACGTCATTTTCCGGTAGCTTTAAAGACAATACAATGACTTAGCAAATGACTTAGTTACCATTTTAGATAACCCTAAACCCTAGCAGAAAACTATTGAATGATAGTGAAAACTCTAATATTGTTGATATGTGTGTATTAGTTAATTGAGACTCCTGAAAAGTAGTGAGAGTAAATACAATGACTATCTTGAGTCCTCCTGACAATGGATAACTTCTATAAATTATTTTTGTATAGCAAATATTCCCGAAATTACAAAAGTTTTAATTCCAATAGCTAACAATTGTGAGAGCAGTACATAAAAATTGCATGTATGCATGAGGTTGTTTTAGATATGGAGGAGTTTTTTTTTCACTAACCCATATACTGTGAATAATACATGTAACCTGCTTAGAATTTAAATTACAATGTAATGAGTATTACAATTAAAACCAAAATACATTAAAAATTTAAAATGTTCATTGAATCAAGAGGAAACAG
>BOPP01000203.1:675783-676987 GCA_017312745.1 Gryllus bimaculatus
GTGGCGCTTCCGTCCATAGCGATTGACCCATTGCAGGTTCCGGGCCCCCCGGGGCCGGGTGACGCGGTCGGGCAGCTCCGGCTCATTTGGCCGCGCTGTCGCCGCTGTCCTTCCGCTGAGTGGCTGACGGGCGTCGCGACGAAGGGGTCAGGGCGCGCCGTCATTCGAGCGGCGGCGGCGGCGGCGGCGACGGGAGCAGCGGAGGGTGACAGCGGCACCCGAACGACGATGGCCAAGAGACTGGTGGCGCTCGTAAGTAGACAGGGCCACGAGGTCACGAGAAGTGACGGTTTCGGGGGGAGGGATGTTAATTCCGGAAGACGGAAAGGAGACGGATGTGGACGCTCTGGTGGCGATTTTTGTGAATGGATCCGTTAGAAAATTTGGAGAAGAGAAAAACAAGATTTCGTGTGGTGCAGGGTGAGTGGAGAAAAAGGTCACAGCAACATTGAAGATAAATTCGACGACAATTAGACAAGAGAAAGTTGATGAAAAAGAAGATGGTCAGAACGAAGTCAGGAGATAGGAGGGAATGAAAGAAAGAAAAGTGGCCGGACAGGAAGACCGAGGAACGGGATAAAAACGAGTGTGAGAGAGAGAATGAAGGTGAGGGTAAGGATAAAGGAAAGGGAGTAGAAAGGAGACGAGGTGGGAACGAATAAAAATAAGACAGAAGTCAAGGGGCAGGTGATAAGAGGGATGAATAGAAAAAGTCCGGGAGATGCCAAAAAAAGGAAAAAAAGAAGAAAATCTTATAATTTAAAAAAGGAGAAAGAATCGTCGAAAAGTCAAACAAGTGGTAAGAACAAGAGAAGAAATAAAGACTCAAAGCAGCTGCGGTGTACACGTGGGTGCGAGTGTAGGCGAGGGTCACAGACCTCGAGAGGCAACGGCGCGGCAGAATTGCGGCCGGGCCCTTGGAGCTTGCGACGCTATAGGAGGATGGCGAGGGGGAGACGTGTGTCGACGGAGCGGCGGCGGCGACGGCAGTGGCGGCGGCGGCGAGTCCGCATCACGCGGCGCGCGGCGCAGCGCCGGGAGCGGCGGGGGCGGCCGTGATCTGCGAGGCTCCGGCGCACGATAAGCCGCCGCCGCTGCCACCGTCGCCGTCCCCTCCGCCCACGCCACCGCCACCGCTCCCGCGCATTCTGCTACCGATGTCGCCGCCGCCTTGGCGCACGCCTCCGCCCACGTTCCCACCCAC
>BOPP01000203.1:680586-693097 GCA_017312745.1 Gryllus bimaculatus
GGGGGCGGGGACGGAGACGGAGACGAGGCCGGCGTCGGTGATGGGAAAAGCGATGGGAGCGTCTATGGAGGCGTGTTGACGGAGTGGCGCGTTGGCGGCAGCCGCAGGACGCGCGTCGTTGCGCGGGCTTCCCGCGCGAGCGCGCCTCCGTCGTCCCGGGCGCTGATCCGGCGCAGATCGCGGCTGCGATGATGGATAGCGACTCCTGTATAATACACGGTGGGAAGCGGGCGCGTAATCAAATGTAAACCGCAGGCCGCGGCTGGGCCTCGCGCGGAGCCGGAGAGGAGCGGAGCGGTCGCCGCGGTCGGGGTGGCGTGGGCGCCAGCCGTTGAATGCGCCGATGGGTTTGAAGTGGGCGATCAAGCGATCGCCACGGAAAGGGAAATTAGTCGAATAACAGCCAAGCTGAAGGGGTATAGTAGTACAAGCCTCAGAACTGAAACCATGGTCGCAGGATTTTCAAAAGAAAAATGCGTGGCTCAGGAAATAACAAAATTAAACGTTCTATATCTTCATCAGATCGTAACTTTCAATAAAATGTCCTAATTTTTTAAAGACATCTAATTTTAATTTTTGTCGTCTTGAATGAAATTGTTTATATTTATAAAACACGTCATGCTGTTTATCAAACATCTAAAGACTTAACAAGCTTCAAAATTCAGTTAAAAAAAAGTATTTTGTAGAGTTGCATGAACGATCTACAATATATTTCAGTCACTCTTTCCATCAGAAAGTAAGAAATTAAATATTTTAATGGCGGATATATAGTTGAAGGATACCAATCTACTACAGAGGAATATGTAATTCATCTTGCCAGAACAACAACAGAAATAAAATGCAAATTAATAACGATAGCAAGACACAAGGACTTAATTTGTATGCAAACGACCGTGCGACGAATCTCTATGAAGGAAGAATTTGTTGGATCAGACCAAACAAAAAAGAAAATGAAAATATTCATTGTGTTGATGACAGGGCGCATGGTACATCTTATCTGTCAGTTTGTCCTTCCGGCCACAGCACGCGAAAGGCACGAACCACGAAGACTTCCCAACGCCGTGTTTTGAACTTCTCAACCTGAGAAGTGAGCTTTTTCTAATCGTCACACAGCAAGGACATCGCAAGGAAAACTCACCCTATATTCTTGCCCGACCGGGAATCGAACCCATGATCTTCTCATGGAAAGCGAGCTTGACTCTGATCAATAAACTAACCCGCGACGGCTCACCTATTTGCTAGTTGACAAAAAAATTTAGCAAGAGACCAATACAGACGTAAACAACTGCACATGTAATACAAATATAAATGGGTGAAATACAGAACAGTATAAGTGGCATTTTATAAATTCAGGAAAATCTATTTATAAGTCAATATTACAGTAAAGTCGGGGCGATTTACTTCATCATTAAAACCACGGAATTTGAATTATTCATTAATAACACGAAAATACATTGCCACTGAAATACAGCCTCAAATAAAATACGTGTTCTCAGAATTTATAAAGACTCATTTATATCGTTGTGGTTTTCACCCATTAATATAGTAGTAGATATACTGATCACGATAATCCGACATAGTTTTAGAGTTCAACTAGATTCCTGCTACCACCTGGTAATAGTAATCTAGTTCAGCCAGAGCTATGCATTCGGGGAGAATGATACAATAACTGTTATGAGAATTGATCAGAAAATCTGCGAGATGAGTTGCAGAACGATAATAAGAATTAAATCAACGACCAGGGAATATTTCGTTGTAGGGAACATGTAAACGAGCTTCAAATCCAGTTGACTTAACAGGCTATTGGAAAATCTACAAGTGTGTATCTCATTAATCTGAATGTTAGCGACTGAGACAAACACGCACATGTGGGAAAGTAGTTTAGAGAGCTTGGGTGGCGATTAGCTGCTTTAGTTCTCGTAAATGTGAGGGGGAAATGCGCTAGTTGAAACGAACCAAACTGCTGAGAGAAGGCAAGCATACAATGGGCGAGTGTCAAATGGACAACAATTAGTTGTGGGTGTGCGTATAGGATCAGAACAACAAACATACACGGGATTGTAATAAACTGGGATGGGGTAAACAGCGACACGAAAACGAGAAAATGATGAACAAATGTAATAAATGGGGAGGGAAAGATAAAGGCAGACACGGGCTGGTGACGATTGTTTATTCGAGGATCGTATCGGCGGCAGGCATCTATTGGCCGATGTAAAAAAATGTTTTGATGGGAATGAGGCAGGCTGGGTTAAGAATGACGAGGATGGGGAATGAAGGGGCTGGAGCTTAAGAGAGCAGGTGTGGAGAGAGTCGTTGTCAGTGACATAATGAGTACGGGTGGAAACAGGATGTGATCGATCGGTGTAGAATGGGCCGGCACATGCGTGTGAGCACATGAGGGAGAGCGGTGGCGGGCTACACACACAAACCTGCGTACGAGCATCGGCCCCCAGAGATATATCCAGAAAGTTCTTCAGGCGGGGTGCGGAGCTGTTTTGAATCCGACCTCACCCCACCGATATATATTCAAAGAACGAGAAAACCTTTTAAATTTTGTTAGTTTTACTAACCTAAATAATTTATTACACATTTTGTCGATGCATTCATACCTATAAAGTTAGTCTAAATTATCGAAAATTGTTGGGTACGTTAAGTTGTAATTCTTACGGAAATACTTAGGCTCCAAAAATGTTTCAAAACAATTCGGGAAGTATTACTAGTTTCGTGTCTGATGCACAATTTACACAAAAAGTGTGAGCATCAGTTCTTCTGACCTCTTAAGTTGTAAGCTAAGTTGAATTATATCGGGTATTGAACACCGTTGGATGTCGGATAATCCTCCAATATAAATACTCACTGTTAAAAAAACAATTAAAATTGTTTATATTAATTGAAATAAGCGCATTTTTATTGAATTAACGAAGAAAGAAATAATGCATAATACCTATTTATCCTGTACCCCCGGCGGACATTATTTTTTTTATTTGTGAAAGTAATTTTGTATCCACTGAAATACGTCGAAAAATTCCCGCTGGACGTGACGGTATGGGAGACGAAACAGTTTGAAATAAATATAAGTATATTTATAAAGAAGCACTCATTTGTAACACGATGCAAACTGTTTGTGATACATTTAAAAAAAAAGAAAAATTAAAATTAGCCATGTAGAACTAATTTTCTATGTCTACTAGTACAGTACATTCTTTGAGCGTTCTTTGTAACGGATAGGAAAACACTTTAATATTTCAAATTTTATCCTACTAATTCTTCAGCCATTTCGTGGAACACACTCAACGAAATACATGCAGAAGGTTCGAAATTAAAATTTCCAATATTTTAGAGATATTATTGTAAGTTGGACTACTGTCATATTATTAAACGTCATTTGTTCTAATCGACCAAACCAAAAATTAACATATAATTGGAGCAGTTTTCAGAAAATCTTATTTATATGGTTTTTGTAATCGTCATGGTTTCATTCAAAATTACGCACAACATGCTCGTATTCGAAAAAAAAAATGTACACATTAATTAAAGATGTACTATCCATTACACAATATTAGCTCTAATTGTACACGAATAGGTAAAACAGTGGGATATAGAACAGTCTCCAGGCTTCTCGCCTACATGAATTACCAATTGTCTCCCCGGAGTAACACAGTGTGGAAGGGAAGATGTGCGTGAGGGTGACTAATGGAATATGCACGGCGATGTGGGATGTGTTTGGGAATGGGCGTGAGGATGCGCGTGAGTATGCGCATAAAAAATGCGAGAGGATGCGCATGGAGATGAGCCCGGGCATGTGAGTGCGTGCGTGCGTGCGCCCGGAGCAGCTCCAGCCGGTGAGCCGGGGCGCCCGGCGTCGAAAACCTGCGGTTCTTGTGTAAGCCGATGCCGACGCAAACGGCGCCACCGCAGAGCGGTGGACCGCGCTCGCCCGCGCCACACGGCGTTGGGCCGATGCGGTGGAAATTTAACTGACGCTGCATCCCCACCATTGCAAAGCCGTCCAGGCCGCCCGTCGCGGCGTGCACAGGTCGCGCCCGGCCCCGCCGGCCGCCCGGTCGCCGGCCCGCCGGTCGCCCCGGTCCGCCGGCCGCCCCGCCCAGACCGCCCTACCCTATCGCCAGCGCTCCATCCGCGTTGCCGCAGCTCCCCCGTCCTCTTCGCCAACACTCCTCCCGCTGCCGTCCACGCTCCTCCTCGCTCCGCCAACTCTACCGCTCGGCGCCCACGCCGCACACTCTCGCACCTGCCATCGCCCCGTTCGATCGCTCACCGCACGTCACGAACCCTCCGGCTCCCTCCGTGCGCCACGTCCACGCTAGGCTCACGCCTCCGTCGTTCGCACGCCCTTTGCGCCACTTCATCTCCCCGCACCCGCACCAGGCCCCTCGCGCTCCGCGTCGCTGCCCTGTTGGCCTGCTATCCGCACCCTCCCGCGTGCGCGCTCTTTACTCCAACGCGACGGTGCGCGTAGCGCTGCGATTGCCCCCCCCTCCCCGGCCCCGCACGACCTTTTGCGGTCGCGCCCTAATTCCGCGGGCTTAGCCGCCGCCGAGAGGGAAATTGTCCGCGCGCCGCCTCTATGACAAACTTTATCAAGCAGTTCCGCGAAGAGCTAGAGGGAAACTGGGAAACCTTTTGCGGGGTAGTGCGCAACGGGAATGAAGTAGTGAAATGCATTACCATTCAATGTTTCTTCGAAGCATTCAATGTTTCTCTGTTCTCGAAAAGCGGCCGTTCTGGGCACGATCAATTTTTTGATTGAATTTTCAACAGGGAAAATCGCCTTGTATGTCGGGTTGAATGCTTGATGATCCATGTACTTGGATACGGAACGAAAAATACATTTTTTCAGTTCAAAATAGTGAAGTTCTAATATCTGTGGCATTATGTGAGAAATACTTTGATCACTAGATGAGTGTCGTTAAGTCGTGACTTTAGTTTTTTTAGGTGAAGTGTGTTTTGCCGGATTAGATGAAGTTCGATAGAGATGAGGAAACTGCAATATGGCTGAAGCCCTCTGTCAGATCAGAAAATAACCCTAGAGTGAAGTAGTTTTAGCTTCAGAAAGAGTGCGGGATATAGCGGAGTGCTATGTGTTTGCTACCTTTTCAGTCGAGATCAGGTATTCTGATCTTTTACATCGTATCTATCGCTTTTCATAGAATTGTTTATTCCATCGACCCTCTTACATTTTCCTCGAGAATACACAACATACCTAGAGGCGCACCCAGGATTTTTCTCTGTGCGGGGGATAGAGATGGTAGATGTGTCATGTCTACCCAGCTCATTGTTCTCATAATAAAGATCTTTTTATTTATATATAATATGAAATATATTTTAGTTTGCTGACTTCCATATTTCATCGTTATAACGTAAACTACTATTATAATGAATGGCTTTTATTAGTTCACAAAATTCTTAAAACCAATATTTTACATACGCATCATTGACTTCGGAAGGGGGAGCTGAAGCCCCCCCTCTCTCCCATTTGCGCTAATGATCATAACACTCAGAAATTTACATTAATGACTCAAAAATAACAATTGCGACTACAAATATTTTCGCAAACATTTCGATTTTCAATCAACAGAGACGAATCCGCTAATGAATAGCCGAGCTTCTAATCTCCATTGTGCATTCTTACAAATATTGAGCTTCACATGTCTTTCTCATTTCAGGAGAGCATCTAGCGGAGAATACCTCATGATGCGATAGAGTAACGTTGTGAGAACATGGTTGAAATTCCTCGAGTGTTCTAAACATCCTAACGATGACCAATGACTACGAAAGAAAAGCAATTAATTCGTAAAATATTACTAGATGTTGTGTAGAAAATACTTAATCAGAAAACAATTATTAACTTCATTAATATTTGCTTGTAATCAACGAGATCTGACTTTAATGCTGTTGATATACCCTGGTACAGCTGGTATTATGCTATTCATACTCAGCCAACCGCTTAATCTTCAATGAGCCGTTTTAAAATATCACCGCTCCCTTAGCGGCTGTGTAATATGTAGCGAGTTAGGTGTCAATTAAAATAAATAATTTTTTAAATTACTACCTCTACTTTATTCCTTTTTAATATTGGTGGTGAGGCTGATACATTGTAATAATTTGAGAAAAAGATCGTGTCTGGTGTCAATATTTTTAAAATATCGATACAGCAGAGTATCTTTTTCTTACACCATTTTCTCATTTTTTAGAATCGGTTTCAAGGTGCTTTTTTAGGCAGATGTTTTAAGATTATGTGAATAATTAACTTATTATCTAAAAACGGATAAATTATCCACACAGAATAATTTGAAAGTTGTCTTTCAAAACATCTCATTGACCGAAATGTTGGAATTGAACTGTGCCATGACACTGTTGCACCACGTGAACGCCAATTGTAGCCCTCGGGTATTATTAAGTGAATTCTCCGTCGCACACGCCTCACAGTCGCCGTCCCCCATACGCGTTCGCCGCGTGGGCTCGTCCGGAGAAAGAATCAGGTGCGCTCCACTGCAATTGGCCTCGAGCCGCAGGTGCGAGAGCTAGTGGAATTCGGGGTCGGGCGGGGGGCGGGGCGCCGTTGCGGTGGGCGCCAGTTGCAGAGCGCGCTCTCGCACCCACAGGCGCACCGCTGCGTACTGCCCAGCGCGGCCGCCACCACCACCGCAGCTAGCGGCCTGATCGCCGCGTTTGCCGCGCCCGCCCTGCTGCCGTGCTGCTTCCCTGCCCGCCATCCACGCCACGTCCGAACAGCGCCGCGCCCTGCCTAGCTCACCGCCCCGCTCAACTACTTCACTCCCGCCCAACGCCACGCCCCACCCCAGTCCGCGCAGTCGCACCTGTCGCGAGCACTTCTCCGCCAGTCCCACCTAGCTCCAATCCTACGCAACCACTCCCTCCCCCAACCCACGTCCTGCGCCGGTCTTCATTCTGTCTGCCTCACTCCACCCGCTCTTTCCCCTTGCCAAGCAGTCACAGCCGCGCCCTTTCCTGCCCCGGTTCCTCGCCCCGTACTGCCCATGCGTATCCTATCCTCGCGCCACCCACCGCAGTCCCGTTCGGCGTCCATCCCGCCCAGAACACCTGCTTCAGCGTGTTATCCCTTTCCCGTTCGCCTCACCTCGCTCGTAATCCACCTCGTATCACGTCACATCAAACCCCGCCGCGTGCGCGTTCAGCAGTCTCCGCCCCGACTCGCCGCCGCCACTGCCCCGCCCCCACTCTCGCCGCCACTCGCCGCCCCATCGCGCGCCCCCACCTGTGCCGGCCCCCACTCGCCGCCCCAACTCGGGCCGCCCCCACTCGCCGCCCCCATAGCCGCCCCACTCGCCGCCCCCTCGCCGCCCGCACGTCGCCGCCCCCACTCGCCGTCTCTCAACTGCCGCCCCGACTGCGCGCCCCCATGTTTTGATTTTTACATGGGTTTCTATTGCTACCCCACCACCATGTCTCCTGTTCCTCACCTATAGTCCAAAATCACGTGGGCTACGCCTTCGTTTTTTAGTAAATTCATTAGTTTATTCAAACTTGTAAGACATTAGTCCTGTAAATATGTGAATGTTCTTTAGTCTCGAGATGGTCTGGCGGTGATTTTCCTCCCCTCTGGTTCATAGAGAGGATCTGGTGCTCAACATAGTGTCTGCTCCCCTCAAGAGGTATCTTCCGCCAGGGTCGGCACCAATCCGGGCCGGAGACAAGCACTGAGGCTACCTGACTGCTCTCCCGGCCAAATGTGTGGTCGTATAGTGGCATGTCAAGTTAATCGTGTGTCTAATCCGATAAGGGGACAAGGATGAACAAGAAAATCGCCGCGCAGTCCGTGACCCCGTTGGTTAAAGACTGCTCCGGCATCCCTGGTGGTTGGTCGGAAATAACCGCGCAACAATGCCGATTCCGAAGCAGCGAACCAGGCCACGCTTTATAACTTTTCCTCACGCCTACGGACCGTTCTCAGTCACGTCTAACCTTTTCCAAACTATTTGCATCATACCCAGCTGCTTGCTCACCGTTGTTTTGCTTGCCCTGATTTTGAAGCCTGCTCCTCCTTTGGCCTGCGACAACCGCACAGCTAACTCTCCTACCTCCCCTCGGCACGTGTCAGAACTCCTCTCCCTCCCCCTTCTCTCTCTGTCTCTCTCTCTCCTCACTGGGGGTCTCTTCTCTCTCTCTCACTGTCTCTCTCTCTTCTCACTCGTCTCTCTCTCTCCTCAACTTGTCTCTCTCCTGCTCTCTCAAACTGTCTCTCTCTCTCGTCACACTGTCTTCTCTCTCTCTCTCACTGTCTCTTCTCTCATTTCTCTCACTCGTCTTCTCTCTCGTCACTGTCTCTTCTCTCTCTCTTCACTGTCTTCTCTCTCTCTCCTCTCACTGTCTCTCTGCTCTCTCTTCTCACTGTGTCATGCTCTTCTCTCTCTTCGTCGTTCACTTCTCTCTCTCTGCTCACTGTCTCTTCTCTCACTGTTCTCTCTCACTGTCTCTGCACTGTCCTGTCTCCTACTGGTCTCTCTCTCTCACTGGTCTCTCTCTCACTGTCTCTCTCTCACTGTCTCTCTCTGACTGTCCCTACTCTCACTGTCCTCTTCTCTCACTGTCTCTCTCTCACTGTCTCTCTCTAAAACTGTCTCTCTTCTATCTGTCTCTCTCTACTGTCTTCTCTCAATGTCTCTCTCACTGTCCTCTCTCTCTCTGTCTCTCTCTCTCTGTTCTCTCTCGGTCCTCTCCTCGGTCTCTCTCGAGTCGGTCCGTTCTCTTCGTCCTCTCTCTGTCTCTCTCTCTGTCTCTCTCTGTCTCTCTCTCTGTCTCTGTCTCTCTGTCTCTCTCTCTGTCTCTCTCTCTCTCTCTCCTTCATCCCCCCACCCTCCCAACGCGCAACCGGGCCACTGCGCCAGCTTTGCAAGTGGTCGCTAATCCGCGCGCTTAACGGGAGCCCCCATCTCGTCTCCTCATTCGCTTTGTCCCTTCCGGAATTTCTAATTGACTTAATTTTAATTATAGAATGGTTTGTCATTAAGTATTCTTTCGTGCAGCCACTCAATTAGGAATTCGCGCGTAATTAAAACGAATGCGCAAATTTTGCCGAAGGGACGGCGCCCTCGTCAGTATTCTCGCCTTCCAATCCGGCTGCTGATGCTTCAACAGTGACAATGCACATTTCATATTTTTGGAGCGTGACACAACTAATGTTTTCGTCTCTTGAAACAGATGTACAAAGAAGAATATGCCGAAAAATACTTTAATGCTCTTGTTTCTATCAGAATCGTGTTGGTTAAAGGTAAAAATATATTTTTACGGCAACATACATCGTAAGAATCATATCCAGACGTTTTCTGTATGAACAGATTACAAGAAATCCATACATAATGCACTACGTTAGTTTAAAACACGATTGCCAGATAAGGCAATTCAAATCGATACAAAATGTAAAATTACAAATAAAATAATTTCTTCTGCATAAATGCTTCTATAAAATTATGGAATATTCTAAGAACAAAAGGAAAATAATATATATGTTAATAATAGCATTAATTCATTAGACTAATTTGCTTTGTATTATTCTAAAATATAAAGTTTTCCTATAACAAGAGTAACAGTTGGCATTAACTGATGTCACTGCATGGTCTCTGACCGGGATGTGCTAGCGTTTGAGTACCAACGATAGCAGAAATGTCGACACTAGTTTGTCGCCTAAGTCGTGATCAGTCGTGTCTGGAGGAGAATTCTAGCAACCGTCTGCCCTGATCGAAAGTTTTCTGTAGTTTCTCCTACTACAAATTTCAAAATTTTCAAAATTCAAATTTACAGCAGTGCTCAAGCGCCATTTCCTTGCAAATGGATCCGCATTTTTCAAAGGAAATTATCATTTCGGACGAGTCTTTTTTGTTATTTAATATTCTTGACATAATATTTCCGTTCTACTATTAGGAAACGGAAAAATAAAGAAGATTCCATGAGTCCAAAAAAATTACGAACTCGCATACGGAAATGTCTGTGCCATTCTGCATCACCACTACTTGATTTAGTACCAACAGTAGTAAAGAATTAAATAGTATAAAAGTGGAGCATGTGTTACTATCCTCTATATGATTGTGAAAGGAACCTCGAGAGTTGGGCAGCAATTGCATTATTTATTTAGATCGTATTGTATTATGGATTGTTATTTTTGGACCTATGTATGTGTTCACTGTTATATGTGCCCTCTAAAACAGGGTTGGTATCATCTTACTAACCACTCATAGCTTCGATTCCGGATCATTGGTAGATTTGCGAAAGGCAGTATATGCACGAGCCGGGAAAACGTGCAGCAGGTCAATGGCAAACCAAATTAATATCAGACGACGATTTTGTAACGTAATCCATGTTTGTTACTTCTACTTACGAACGCAGAATGAGATCAGAGTTTGTATGTGGAATGATTTCTGCTACCTCTATGGATACGCACCAATCAATTAATAATAGCTGGAAAACAAAACGGTAACTATGGTGGTCAAAATACAGTTTCTACATTCAGAAAATATTGCACCACGTAATTTAAAAAATGTTATAGGATAAAACCGAACTATTCATATTTATTCAATGACTACAATAATCTTAAAATTAAAATTAAAATACGATGATGGAGAGAGTGGCAACTGTTTAAATGTTTACTGAGTGCAGTACATCCTTACACCTTAATTCGTTTCATATTAATACACTATTTTCTTATTTAAATGTGGCTAATTAAGTCTACATTTTACAGTCTACATCCCAGTATCATTGTTGTTTTTATATAACTAGCTGAAGACACGCGGCATTGCTCGAGCTATTATTTATCACAATCGTGTATTAGATTGCGCGAGTATACAGCATTATACGGGAATCCTTATAGATACTTTACACTAACACCAATAACTTTTCTTTCTTCGTGCAAAACGTTGAAACAATAATAATGAAATTTACCTGTTTTGTTGAAAATATGTTTTAATCTGTTAACGTGAAGCTGAAAAGGCTTCCTTTGCTCCGGTAATCATATTTTACAATCTAATAGACAGTAATTTTATTTATTCCTGCCGTGTTAGTCCACTTACACTTATTCTAACATATCTCCGCTCCATTTGGTATTGCACCGCCCTTGCCCAGCCTATTCCCGCTTATCGTGACACTACCCGCAAACTATCAGTCTATTTCACTCATTTTGTTTCTAAAATAATGTGTATTGAAATTAAAATAAAGTACGCAAGTCGCATTTATTCTTTTTGTGTAGTTTTATATATCATATCAAGACAATAAATCACACTTGTCTAGAGAAGTCATCTGACCTGTTACAGTTTTAGTATCAACATTAGTATTTACGTATTCTTGATTCATGACCTTTTTACATGTATTTCGTATCTGTTATCCTATCAATTCATTTCCACCTAATGCCAATGATCATTTTTTTAGGTTACGTTTAAATATCTCATATGTGAATAAAAAATTGGCGAAGTAATATTATTCACAAATAGAAATAACTCACTTTACGCCATTAACTGTAAAATATACAACAACTCACCAGTGTTAGCATATATTTTTAATAGTTGTTTCATAACATTTTTTGTAATATTATTCATTAAATATTTCTATTTCGACTAAATGCGTCAGGGCAACATGAAGACACACTTCTCAGTTCTCGATTTACTTCTTTCATATTTTGATTTTAACATTGTATAAGCGACAGCTTATGGCGGCTGCTTCGATCGGCATTTTTGCGTGGTTTCTCTGACCAACACCAGGGGAATGCCGGAGCAGTACTTTAATAAACGGAAAACGGAACAAGAAAATTTTTGAATTTTTTGTGTACTGTGAATACATTTTTTGTATTTTGTGTAAAAACGCGTAATTTTTTGGCAACATTTATAATCGCAACGACTACTGTCTACTATCGTAACTACTCGATTCTGGTACTCACAAATATATTTGTGCCAAATTTGGAAAAAAATACTTCAGAGGTTGTATTAATTTTGTCACCACGGCAAATAACTTTTTTTTATATCAAATAGAAGATTTGTATTCTATTGTTTTATAGATGAACTTCTTTCTGTTAACGAGATATTTTGAGTGAACAGTACATAGCATTCAGTATTCTCCTTGTATTATATTTAATAACTCACCAGTAAGATTAGAAAAAGAGATGATTCTTATCGTCGATTCCAGCCATAAAATTATTTTCACTTTCGCTAGTCCGCACTTCTCAGCTCCTAGAGTAACCGCTTTTATAACCCCGCTCACCTTCCGCACACAGCCGTTCCGTCCCCGAATGCTTCATCCTTCGTCGATATTCGGCGCGTACGATGCCCTCAATATCCAGAAGCACCCGCCCGCGGGGGGCTGTAAGTGGATATCGCGGTCTGGACGAGTTTGTATTGCCAGAGAAGTTATAAGTTCCCCTCCCGGGGAGCCCCTTTCTCCAACTTGTGGGCAATAGACTCCCGAGTACGAACATACGGCCGCTTCCTCTCCACCCATCGCTGGCAAACGCCTCCGCCCCGCCTCC
>BOPP01000203.1:696936-707780 GCA_017312745.1 Gryllus bimaculatus
AGCTCCCTCTCCCCAGCTCCCTCTGCCCAGCTCCCTCTCCCCAGCTCCCTCGCCCCCGCCCCCGTCGACGCCACCGCTGCAGCAGATGCCGAAACTTATTACCTCGCACTGCTACCTCGTCTTTGGCTGCCTCCACGATGCGCTGCGAGGTGGGGCGAAGGGTAAATGTGAAGCTCACAGGCACCGTTCACTGGCTACGGCATGACGTTACGTACGCTGTCTCTAATATTGCGCTAAGGCCAGGCTTATTCGGCTCCACTGCGCCATTAAGGTAAAAACACGTCGGAGGGGTAACGAACGGTAATTTGTCAAAACTTAATCATTCTCTATTATAAAAAAATAAATGTGTTATATCAATAAATAAATATTTAAATAAAATTTTTAATTAAATTTTAAATAAATTTAAATAAATAAATACATTTCAATATTATCACCTCTATACCACAAATCGGATCAGTTATGTCACCAGTGCTTTCGCCTTGTATAGTTTAATATTTACATTATTCACTCTGCTTTAGAGAAAGATCAGATACGAGCGGTTTTGTATACAAGTTTTCTGAATAAGTAAATTTTCTGATCAAGCAGTTTTTGTTTGTTATGTCCCCGCTTTTATTACTTTTGCTGTAATTCACGAGAAAAGCAAAGCTGCTCTCGTAGTTCAGCTAAATTAATTCGGTGCCCAAGACTATTAACACAACCTGCGTCGTCAGAGTGCATTATGCTAGCATCATTGGTACAGCATCGAACTCATTACATACGGTACGTAGCAATATTAGAGCATAGGATCTGTGTAATGGTATTATGACAGAGTTTACTAGATCCTGAGATACGACCGAATCCAAGTGGACTAAATAATCCATTTTCAGATATCACGTTATTATTCGATACGTAACGATATGTTGTACATAAATTAAATAGTTCAAAGATAAAGGGGACACACAAATGAAATTGCCCGCTCACTTATTTTATTCTGCGCATTTTTTTTTTCAGTTGGAAACAATAAACATTTCCCAAACACACTGTGTTGTGTAAGCCCAATGAGTAAATTCCACCTCTGATAATGTATAATTATAACTTGTACACAATTTAGTACCAAACAAAATATTCCTAGTTCGTATGTGTGCACAAGGATGACACATCCTCTTGTGGCTCGATGGATAAAGCTTTCTATTAGTCTCGTAGTAACAACGTAGCGAGGGGAAGCTCTTTCGTTTTTTATTTTTCCTCGCGGGAACAAGAGTAACGAACCTTGAATTGAGTCATGTTGTTTACTCGACACGAAAGGTTCGTTTGGCTCACTGCAAATACGGCACGGCGGGCTTGCGGTTCTACGTTTTGTTTACTGCAGATGAGATTAAAAAGAGGTACAACATCGTATTATCTGCTTTTCTTCGTAAACACTCTAGGTTCGTCGTTAAATTTTACAAGATCTACACTTCGCTTTCCTTAATGTTATAATGCTCATTATTTTTCCTGAAAGAACACTACACATGAGTGAACGTCGTGGGGAAATTTCTTCCATGGTGGTGAAATTATACAATATGACAATTAGCTTTCTTTCATCAAAACTTGTCAATGCATTTTGTTTTTCATGATTAATAATAAACGTATTCAATCATTTTATTCCACATTTCAATCTATTTTCTGATCTAAAAGTGATTTTTCAGTAATATGTAGATGAATAAGAAGTTAACAACAAATAAGAATTCAATAGATATTTTGTCTCTGCACACTAGAAGGATCTTTGACTTCATTATATAATTGCGAGTATTTGTTCAATAGTCAAGTAGGTACGTTATTTTGTAGTACTGATGGGATCCTATTCCTGTGTTGTTTATGCAGTGTACACAAAATTTCTTAACCTTGTGACTTATAGCTATGATTTTTTTGTATTTCTTTCGATTACTGCATACATAGGTTCAAAACATTTACTGTCGCAAAGTTAATCAGATTTCTACTTTAATGTTGCTTTCATCAAACAGGTTTTCATCGTACTTACCCCTCTAAGAATTAACAAGAAGTACAACAATGAATTTACGGTTTCAAAGTCAATCAAGTTTGAACTTTTATGATCTACTCGATCATTTAAAACTAAGCTCCAAAATTTAAAACTAAGCTCTTTCCAGTCTGCGAATTTAAAAGTCGATCAGATCCCAAATCTCGTGGAATTTGTGACCCAGAGCCCTCATTGCCGTCCCATCTGCTGCCCCTGTGTTTTAATGCTGGCCTCCGAGCGTTCCTCTGAAGAGATCTGCTGACCCTCTTGAAAGGACGGTCTGTTTCAGGAGAAAGTTATTCCCCGGAAGAGAAGAGCAATATTGGATTCTCTATTACTTATGGCAGAAGCGCAGAGGATCAACTGCAGACACAGCAGCTTTCATTGGCCGTCGGTGAGGAGGTAGAAACGGGGACGTTTAAAAACGTCTTGTGTGGATTGTTCGTTTCGATGGATTTGGAAAGATTGGCTCGTAAAAACTCCGTTGTACACTCCAGAAACGTGCATTGCACATGTTGAATTGAATATTATATACGAATATATATCGTATACATAAGATGATAGATATTCCTTTTTCTCGTATTCCTCAACACTTTTCCCCATCGCATCCCTGCTGTCATCCCACTGATCTGGTGAAATATTTTTTCGATATTAAAATTATACACGCTGAGAATCGATTCATGCTATTAGTAAATTTTGAATGTTACATTAGATAACGTTACTCCCATGTTTGTTTATATTTTAGCACGATTTTCGTTGGGAAAGAATAAAAGTTGTGTCTGAAAACCGAAACAATCCTTAAGAAATCAAAATGGTTTAACGTTTGCTTTAAGTGAACATAAGAAATTTAGTTTTGAAAATAACTGTTTGAACCATACAGTCGTTCATTGCTCATAAACGACTGTATGGGTCAAATTTATTTCCGAAAGTAAACTTCTTATATTCACATTTAAAGCAAACGTTAAACCATTTTGATTTCGTAAGGACTGTTTCGATTTTCAGACTTTTTCAATTAAATCGCCCCCCCCCCAATAATCAAAAATGAGTCTTGCTAGCGAACAGCCCGTGCGAGTATTAAACAACATGCCTCTTACCTCGCGACTCTACGGGGTGATTATCCGGCACACCTAGCTTAGCGAAGTTCAGGCGCGTCTCGTGTTATTTCCGAGATGGCGTTTGGGTTCGCAAAAGCAATTGCGAACTGCGGCGCAGGGCTGCGGGTTTGCGTGGGCGGGGAGGGGCCGGGTGAGGCCCCTGGGTGACACCGGATCCCGGGCGCCCGGGCAGCACTCCGCGCCAGGGCACAGGAAGAGGATTGAGGGGCGTTGGGGGCGTGAGCGGGGTGAGGGCGGGAGCGCGGGGGAGGGCGGGGAGAGGGGGCGGGGCGTGGCGGGGAGAGCTGGAATATTGCATCGCAGCCGCGCTCCTTTGCCGCCCGGGCGCGTCCCCGGAGCTCCCCAGACGCTGCCCCCCCCCCCCTCCGCCATCGTCATGGGCCGTTCGCACTCGCAATCGTTCGCGGGCGGCCCGTTCCCTACTCTGGCGCTCCTTCTCGCGGCTTATCATTACCCGTGCTCTTCAACGTCCTCCGGGCCATTTCGCTTGAAGTACCATCTTCGCCGAGCTAGCATTTCACGTATTCTTCGCGCAGTAGCAGCACACGTTATCTTCGTCGGTAGCAAAGCAGTATCCGTCTATCTTGGCGGGAATACCATTTTCGTTCTATTTAGCGGCGGCGATGGTGTAACTGTTGGCGAATCGGATTGTTAATACCCAGTTTTAAGCTGGGTTTCAAACCCGATCAAAGCCGATTTTTAGGGCGAAAAAATCCTTCCTACGCCTTCCTTCGGAAGGGAAGTAAGCCGGCGGCTCGCGTTAGTAGATTTCACTGATATACATAAGTGGCACAATTTTTAGCCCTCTCAGCAAAATTTCCAATCGCAAGTTTCCGTTCGCCCAAAGAATTAGCTTCTCCGCTAGCTGGTGAAAGCGACCGGTTAGCAAAATTTGAGTGATCACCGAGAGTCTCACCACGTTAAAAATAAATAAAATAATTGATTCCAATTACATCTTGCCGAATACAATTCCGGTCTATCTTGCTGAATTACCATTTCGGTCTAATCTCATCGTCTGACCTACATACACTCCTCCTTGCCGAATTCAGACTGCCCTCATTGCCAAATGTTCTCCTCGCCGAATGTCTTCGTCTGTCTTCATCTTCCGTCATGAATTGAAGTTTCTGTCTTTTATGTCCGCCTCTCCTCCACACACATCAGCATGTATCTTTGAGATTGATGGGTCAGTTTACAACTGCGTGATTCGTTTCTCTGTCACCGGTCCTACGGCTCTTGATCAATTCTCGTTCATATGCATCTCAACCCTTCTAGCCAAAACGATGCGATGTTATGGTGACAACTGCTCAATTCGTATACCTTTGCATTTTTGTTGCCCATATTGATGCATTAAGTCACGCGTTGCTTATAGGTTCTGTTATACCCGAACACTTTTTCTAGAAAACTCGTTGTGCGATATATCCGTTTCACATTTATTAATGTTTAAAATCTTAGTTTTTTGTCAAGCCAGTTTTCACCATATTATAAACATAAGTTCTTCCATATTTTCATTTATCCCTCCTTTCTGTGCCTATTGTCTTCAGGGAGATCAGTATTGGTCGCTCACTTTAACTATTTTCTGCGCTTTTTTGCTTTTGATCCTTACTTAATTCTTCCTTCTTCGAGTTGCTTGGTACATTTTCATCACATTTTCAAAACGATTTCGCTTTACTTCCTTTTCAAAACACGTTCTCTTCTTCACATTCTTCATTATTCATTGCTGTTCCTCTCCAGAATATATAAACTTTTTTTCTGAATCTGGCATTGCAGGAGCTATTGAAGACTGTCATTTCATTCAGACAATTCTGAACCTCTCCTCTCCGTTTGCCACCTCCATTGCCTCCTTACTAGATCCCTCTCCCGTCACGCCCTTTTCCGCCTTTCCACCCATTGCCTCTACCCTATCCTGTCGGCCTCTTTCCGGCCCCGCCCGCTCTCTCTCTCTCTCGTCCCTTCCCATCCTTTTCCTTCCCCATTCCACCCATCCCCGTTTTCCTCCCGCCCAGCCCAATCGTCCCCATCTCCCCTTTTCCTTTCCTTTGCGCCGCCGAAGTATTCCCCTTCCGCGTGTCAAATTCCACTTCCAGTGCCCATGCTACCCCCGTTCCAATCTCCACTCACCACCAGGCTCTCTTGACAAACCCACACCAGCACCCATCCCATTTCCTCCCCCATTCCTTTCTGTCCCCGGCTTCGCCCTCCACGCTTCATTACTCCGCCGCCCGCGCTCCATCCTCCCCGCGCCTGGTCCCCATCCCCTTCGCCTCACGTCTATCACCCCATCGGCACGCCCGCCGCCCCCGGACTCCGCCCTCGACCTTCATCCCAGTCACCCACTGTTGCGCCCCGTACCCGCTCCTAACCCCGCACCGCTCCACCCTCCACCGCCGCCACCCGCCCTGTCCCCGCGACAGCCCCCAAGCCTTCTCCGGCGCCGCCGCCGTCACCGCTCCCCGACCGCACCCCATCGCCGACCCCTGCCCCGGCCTAACCCGCTGCCCCCCGCCTCGGCCCTTTCCGCCGCCAACGCCCACCGCCAGCTCTCAATTTTCGCCGCTCCCGCTTCCCGCCCCAGTCCCAGCCACCTCCGCATCACCACTTCCGCCCCCCCGCCCCTCTTCAGCTGCCACCCAGCCGTCGCGCTCCCACCCTCTTTCCCCGTCGCGATCCCGGCCCCGCCCCCACCGCCCCTGCGTCAGCCCTAACTGCCGCCAGCCGCCGGCCGCCAACCATCCCCAACCCCGCCACCACCGCAGCACGCACTGCCCCGCTCCCGCTCCCGCTCCCCCGCCCCCGCTCCGCCTAGCCCCAACCACTCCCGGCCTCGCCACTTTCCGACCCCCCCCCCCCGCCCCAGCTCCAACCGCCGCCGGCGGCGCCGCAGCGCCTCCAACACCCGGCCCGGGCCGCGCAGCGCCCGGCGGAGGCCAACTTTCCCGCCATCGGAGCAGACTGCGAACTGCGAAACTCATTGCGCCGATGCCCCATTTTTTGCGGGGGTGCCCAGGGGATGGGGAGGTCAGCCTCTCGTATTATTAACTCGGGAGCGCCTTTTAAGGGATAGCGTATTATGTCCTCAGCCGCCGAGTCATTCCAAGTTTTCTTTGCTTTATTACTTTTACTGGCTGCTCATAAAACTGTTTTTTAGAAACTAAAAGCAATTGTAGTAATTTATTTCAATAATTTCAAGATGTTAAACGTTGAAAGTCAAGTAAAGAATCTGTTACAGATTTACGTGTTACGGGTTATTCCTTATGGCTTACTTAAAAATCTTGGCAAAGCGTCATAATGTCCATAATAACACAAACGTAAAATATATTTTCTAATCAATCTATATTTGTTATAGAGACAATGTCAGTTTAAAAATTAATTATGAATTATATGTTCCACATCACACATTTTATGTTAATCAACATTTTCCTCTCAATTTCTCTAAAAATATTTAATGTTGTAATGCGATACATTAATGTTTTATGTCTTAAAATATGAAACAAATATTTTCATTTTCATAAAGAAAAAAGGAATAATTCATTGCTTTCGATTTGCGACATTCTAGAAACTTACGACTATATTTTAGAGACTTACGTCATCTACTTTTGTAAAAACAAATAGAATTATCTAAAGAGCACAATTTGATTGTTCGACTTTTGAAATATAATGAAAATTGAAAAGATTATGTACGATGATTAATTTAATTATTTCGGGCATATGAACTTTGAATAGAAACAATGTTCGAGTATATTATAAGTATCCTCTTTTTAGAAAAGAAAAATCACCATCATGGTAAATTTATTTATCTATTTATTGGCCCTTGGTTAGGTCTATGTTTTAAAAATAATAATAATAATAATAAAACATATTTTTAAATTTATTTAATTAGTTAACCAGTTTTCATTCGAGGCGTTAACCGATAGCTGTAAAATTCATTTGATAATCCGTATAATATATGTAATGAAACTTTGAATAAGGTGGAAACTATTGTTGTGAGATTTTTATTAAGCTTCGCGTAACAATATCACCATTTTGCTTCAAAAACTACTGATCAAGATTAAGAATTTTTAAAGCCTGTTTTAGTATTTTTAATTAAAAACAACAATTATTATTTTCTTCTTTCTAGTATTATGAGTAAAGGAACAATGTTATAACAACATTAATATTAGTAATAATTACATATTAATGCGTTATTTTTTTGTCTAAAGGAAACAAAGACCAATTATTTATTATCTGTTGGATCGCTTATTTGTTAATATAGTTAAAACCACAACAGTTACCGCTGTTTTGCAAAAAAATAATAAATATAAGCATTAAAAAAGCAATATAATATAATTTCATTATTATTTTCTTTAATGTTAAAAAATTCAAGAAAACAATTTACAGCTTACTTTCATATCGATCAAGTTTTTGAAATAAATTCTTTTTTACGTTAGTATATAAAACATACTAATATCTGCAACTACTGAAAGCAGAAGCAAATCTTTTACTTATTTCTTTGAATTTTAGCAATATCTTTCAAGTATTTAATACATTCCGCCAAAATTTTAAATTGCTTGAATTGTGTACGGATATTGAGTAATATGTTATTGCCACTAGCAGTTACATAAATAATGAAGTAATTAATGTATTTAGTCAATGATGGAATAAAAGAATTTGTGTTTCAATTTGTTCTTTCAACCACGCATCAATAAAGTTTTTACTACTCACTAAGCTGGGTTCTCTTTCGAAAAAATTCAGCCTTAGTTTCCTATTTGTACTCGTTTGCGCGTTGTCACACAGTGCAACACACTTTCGTTGCCTGGAGGGAATACGTGCGTGTACCATCAAGCAACGCTAACGCAAGCAAATTTACCAGCGAGCCCCTGCCTCAAGTCAACATCTGGCACGCGCGCGCGCTCGTGTGTGTGTGCGTGTATGTGGCTTCGGCTCATAACCCAGATCCACAACGGCAGACAAGGACATGCATGCGCGACGCCGATCATATCGTTACGGCTGGCGAATACACCGCCGGGACTTTGCATAAGTTACAGCTGTACTCTATTACGCTGCTAATCGAGAGTCCCCAATTCGGCAGACGCCGTCGCGCGATTACCGCCATTGACGGGCGGTCGAATTTATTAGAAGTTTGATATATTCTGGATCTTCGCTGGCGCGAAACGGGTCGCCGGTAATGGAAGACGGATGGACTAAGTGCAGCGAGTGGGATGATGCATGTCTGCTGATGTAGCTAATTCTAGCAGTAATCGCCGTAGAAGAGGAGAAGTCTGTCCTATTTCTGGTTGTATATTCAGCAAAATTGATCCGTTAGCATTTATTCGCATTTCTTAAAAGTAATAGTTTATTTAATGGCAATTTGAAAGATTTTTACAACTCTGTCATGGCTCTTTCTGGAACGTTCTGTACACAGACATTTTTGATTGAACAAAAAGATACACGTTTTCTTTGGAACAGAAACCAAGCAATTTTTTTGATTTTTTTAAATAATTATATTCTGCTATTCGACCTTAAACTTGTGGCTTTAACTTAAATCATTTTATAACTTAAGAAAATGGTTTTCAATTTTGGTTTATGTTTTTAAGATATTGTATAATTTTTCCAGGAAATAATATCCTAAAATAAGTAAATACTAGGCTCATTTTGAAGTCTTATATTATTTTAAAATATCAAAAAAAATATTTTCGGGGATTCAAAGTAGGTATTGGTAATGAGGTTTACGTGTCATCACAAATAGATGGAGAGGAATGGCATAAGTTCATACACTTTGGTACACATGTTAACGGAGCACTGAGATAGAAAATTATATTCATAATAATTAATATTTAGACAATTTATTGTATTAGAGAAACAGGAGTCCAAAGGACCCAAGAGGGATCATTTTTATGCACATATATATACAAAGTACACATATTTTACTGTTTTATTGAGGGTGATGTAAAACGTAAATATTGTGTTAGTTATATACAAAAGGCAGTTACTTTATATTTTTCTTTAATTTCATTAGTGAATACTAGAATTTTTGTTGCCATGAGTGAAATTATAAATGACTTGAACTGGACGGCAGATATGAACTGAACACATATATCAAGAAATTTAAAAACTGACGACATTTAACGAGACAACATTAATAGATATTTTAAAATTATTTCAAAGTTTTGAAGTTATAATCAACTACTAAATAGATGACTTTTATACATCCGTACACAAGCATGTTACTTTCGTATAATTGTGAATTTAAATCAGAGTAATCATAAAACTGAGCCGCTCGTCTAACTATGAACCAAAATAAAGCTGTGCTGATGACAAATCATTAAGAGAAAGATGAGATGATATGCCAAATAAAATAGCAATAAATCAAAGTACGTCAATAAGTCCGTGTAAAAGAAGAGCGTAAATAAATATGTATGCCAGACTGTTTCTTTTCAAAATATATCAGACGAGAAATAAGAATGAAAATTACCATGGTCTGGAATACATGTCGGTCACTTTCATTTTTATATTTATATGAGGCACAAACTTGATCTCTGACAGAGAAACAAAGGAAGAAGCTGTCTGTTACGGAAGAATAGAAAGAAATGTATTACACACACACATTAAACCACACAAACATTAAACCCATTGCAAGAAAGGAAGTAAACAAGTAGAAAGAAGATTAAATAATTTAGTCTTCTTTGTCTATTAATAATTAATGGACACTATAGTAATGGCCAAGAAACCAAAATGGAAGTCTGAGGTCAAGTCGTCGCCAGGAATGATACAACCAGATAAGCACAAGTCACCGCTTCTTGAGATACAAAAATGTGTCAGTAAATTCGTCTTAAAAATGTGTCAGTAAACGGTTTTATTTGATTTAAATATTTAAACAACATATTTACTCCAAGCAGAAACAAATTTAAACTAAATATAAGGTCAAAATATGTCAATTAGAGTTGAATAGATTTTTCTTCTTATTCTTTGTTGTTGAAATGTCATGACCTTTGCACAGCTGCATTAATGATGTATCTGCACATTTTTCGTAACCGTGTCACGGACGTAGCATTCATTTTAATATAGTAATAGTAATCGTGAAGTAAATAAATTGAAACATTGCAGCATCACGAGACAGGATCCTTAATTATTTGCATGTACGTGTCTCGTCACAAGAAGCAAATTTATGAACGTATCTATTAAGAGAGAGATTAATTATTCTCAGCCAAGACTGAAGCTGCTCCTAAGACTAACATCAATGGGCAATGAGAGAAATTTTCCAGCGCGACTCACCAGATTAAATACGTAATTGTGAAATAAAAATATTAAGAGCATATAGAAGAGTAAAAAGAGAATTCAGAACCTAGAACAATATCTTAAAAACAGAAGAAATCATCAACAGAAGGTGAAGAGAGAAAAAGAAATATGGGTCAGGATGAAAAACGGTTTCATTTCCAGACCGAAAGAGAATCCATACCGCGAAATCGGCCCTCGAATGATGCAGCATGATGGAACAGGTGTACCGCTGACGATAATTGATGAATCCGCCGATTGATTCGCTGATTAACGGATTATTGCTTTAATATCGGCGACAAGTGACGGCGCGGGGCGCTCTCGCAGTGCCTGAGTGCAGGGCGCCAACGTGCGAGGGTTGGGCCGGCGCGGGGACAGGCTGTGCGGGGTGGAGTGGAGCGATGTAAAGCGGGACGGGACGATGTAGACCGAGACGGAGCCGGACGGAGCGGGCGGAGGGGGCGGAGCGGGGCGGAGGGGGCGGA
>BOPP01000203.1:710784-723410 GCA_017312745.1 Gryllus bimaculatus
CCGTCCCTCCCCACGTCCCCTCCATCACGTTACCACTCCTTCACCGTTCCCTATCCAATCACGTCCCTCACACGTCCCCTCACTCACGGTATCCCCTTCCACACACGTCCCTCCATCACGCCCTCCATCCACGTCCCCTCCATCCACGTCCCCTCCATCATAATCTCTCCCAACATCCCCCCTCCCGCCATCACTCTACCAAGCCCCGTTTCAATTCTCTCACCCCTTCACCCTCCCCAAACATCATCTCACCTCTAGCGTCTCCACTATTGCCCTCTGCGAACCTAGGCCCTCTTGGAGGAAGATTACCCCTGATTTAGCCGCCGCGTGATGGGCGAAACCTCTGCGCCAGCTTACGTGACGCAAAGGGTCTTCTGCCGCAAAAAATCCGCGCCAGCGCTATCTCGCGCGGGCAGCGGCGCGAGGGGGCGGCGGGGGGCGGCGCGGGGCGGGCGGGGGCGGCCGGGGCGGGCGCCGGGCGGCGCCGGGTGAGCGGGCGGGAGCGGCGGAGGAAGCGGTCGCGCGAGCGGGAGCAGGCCGGCTGACCCGGCGGGCGGCGAAGTGTGACCGTCGACGCGGGCACACGCACGGCGTTCGTGTTAACACGGCCAGGGCGGACGGCGAAGCCGCGGGCGCGCGCCGACCGCGGACACCACCGCGCACACAACACCTCGCCGCAGGTCCGCAAGTCCCGCCCCCCCCCATCGCCCCGAGAACCTGGCTTACTGCGGCCGCGCGCGCGTGCGTGTCGTGCCGCCCACCGCAGACACGCCTCCGCACCGCCCGCCCCCGCCGCTGCGACTGGCGAAGTCCCTGAACTCACCGCGCTTCTCTCCCAGCCCTCTGAAACGCGTTTCGCCAAGGGCGAAATCCCGTCGGGGGCTGAGTCTGCGCAGTAATATATTGCTCGGAACCGGGCAGGGTGCTCTGAACCTAACTGCGTGCTCTGAAGTGAACCGTGTGCTTCACGCTAAGAGCGTGTCCCGGTTGGGGCGTCGCCCTGCTGATGAGAGATACCTGGTTGGAGGTGAAACCCCGTTAGCCGACGGTAGGTCAGTGCCGCACCTCACCATCCGGCGGGTGATGGTTACCGCACTCCCGCGCTAAAACATGCACACGCTTCACTTACGGGACTAATAACTCGCGCCTGGCATCACTAATCAACCACCCAACCAATCGTGTGCTACAAACTGAAGTGTGTGCTCCCGGCTGAACATGTGCTCCTAACTTATTTGTGAGGAAATGTCTGGACAAGTCCCTGACGTCGCCGGGGTTCACTTCCACCCCTGGGAAATACATTTCACCCAAAGCGAAATCGCGTTGGGGGCTGCGTATGCAGTGTAAGCGATTTCTCGAAACCGGACTGGGTGCCCCCAACTGAACTGTGTGTTCCGTAATGAACAGCGTGCTTCAAACTGAACTGGGTGCTCTCGGCTGAGCATATGCACCGAAATAAATGGTATGGAAACATGTCTGCACAGGAGGTCATTCATTTCGCATTGAATAAGGCCCCAGAAAGACGACTGAGGCGTTTGCAACTATGCCTCGAACGTGGCGTCTCCCGGTTAGCCAGTCACCCATTGGCCTCTGCCGTAAAACCCTACGCTTTCATTTGAATCGTGGGATTCAAACTGAACCGTGTGCTCCAAATACTTTCCTGAATTATTTCGTAAACACATATGTGCTTTCTGTGAAATAAATAACGTACTGTCAGAAATAGTGATTATTTATCATTTGCTTAAGCAAATATTTCAACGTCGTGCGAATTCATTCAAGGAATGCCGTACAGAACATTACATCAGAAATCAGATTTTCTTCGGAAGAAGCAGAATCATTGCAGCATAATGGATTTATCTTTCTTCGTCAAGTGGAAATGAAAAAAAATCAATAAACCTTGGGCGCTACCAATTTCGTACTTCGATCTGCTTCTCTCATATCCTGCCGGTGTAAAATGTATTTGTCCCGTGTCCCCTTAAACGTATATGTGTGAGCTGAATAAAATCAAATGTTCCTGAAATACCAAACACTGATCTGTAATCGAAAACACACAAAAATACAGTGTAATAGACGTTCATGAACGTAAGTAACTATTTTTAATTTGATATTTGTAGACGCTGTAGGTGTTTGGGATGTAAACAATGCCGAATCTCAAGAGTTCCTCTTGCAGATATTTTTGCCAGTGGGGCACCGCCTTCTCTGGCAGAAGCATTGTAAGTTACCGACGTATCTCTCTACATGTATGATAGTGTAGTTCATGCACGTGGTGTGTGTGTTTGTGTGTGTGAGGGGGCAGAAGGGAACAAAATGAGGAAGGAAAATCGTGCACGGTTCGTGACCCGTTGGTAAAATACAGCTCCAGAATTCTCCTGGTACTGTCCAGAGAAAGCACAGAAAACTACTGAATTAGATAAGCCAACCTCTAGAATTCACGGTTGAAAACAGCGATTGAATTTCTCCTAGTTATTTACCTGATGTCGAAAATCTGTCTCTGTCGAGACTAATTCCAAGACTTTACATGATAAAGGTACTACATTAACAGAAATGGTTGCTCTTATCCATCTTATCCCATGTTTTTACTTAATATGGTATTACCTTAATACTATTACTGATGCTGCACTCAATGTCCGGAAGCAGCGGTTCTACGGACGCTACAGAGCAAATGACCTGCAGCAAAATTGTTTCTCATGAGGTTGAAACATCACATAGGAAGGCGCTGTTCTGGAGAAGGTTTTGCCATCAGAAAATCTCCTGTTCTTAGAGTACTAATTAATTTTCATCCTTTGCCGCCTTTTGACCCAAAACTCACAACATTTCTGGAAGCAAACTTTCATTCTGTAGTTGAGCGAACAAAGAAGTAACTGAATAGGTAAAAATTACGCGGAAAACTACGTAACTGGTATTTTTAAAATTGTTTAAAATGGAAATCCATAGACAATCACCATACGTATGCGTCACTTGAAAAAGCCATTACGCAAAAGGCATTTTCTGAAATGAGTCTAACCAATAATAATAAAAAAAAGGAAACTATTTTTCATAATAATTCCAAAGGGAAAACTCGAAAATCGCTAACAGGGTTTCGCAGCGCTGCAACTCAGCGGCAAAACGAATGGAAAATACGAAACTTCGCTTCGCCCGCACAGTCCCTACATTTCTCGTGGGAAATGCACTCGCTTTTTGTTATTTTTGTGTTTTGCCCACCCACACATTTAGCAAAACGCGAACAAGTGATTGCAGCGACGCGCACTGCGGCGAATGGCGGAGGATCTGCGCACGCAACAACGCCCCACGGCACGCCACGCCACGCCACGCCACGCAGCACGACTACACACGCACGCACGCGCACGCGCGCGTGTCAGCCTGCGTCACAGAGCCTTCCCCGGGGCTGTGGAAAATGCAACATTTTCACACTAATGGAAGTATTGCAAAACGGATGGCAATTTTATTTGCTGTCTTTTTTTTTTCTGAAAAAAAAATCAGCCGTGCTATTTGCGGATGGAATATAAAATGCACATTTGTAGCGGTGATGGTCGTTGTTGTTTCTGTAGCGCGTGTTGCTTTCTCAGGCAGGTTGTTTCAGAGACAGCTAATGGTTCTACGAATCTACGTTCTACGAAGGTTCAACTTATTAAAGGGTACTGTGGCTAAAGAGTGTTGTTATCAGTCAAGTGAGTGACAATAACTTGTCTATGTTTTTTTTTTTCAGTTTTTCCTTACTGGATTGTCAGTATTGCACAAAAAAAGCGGAAATATGGCTGTAATGACAGTACGACCGGAAGCCGCTTATCAATTAAGTAAAAAATATTGACAAACGAAAGTCAAATTGAAATATGTATAAATTGTCAACTGCAATTCACCAACTCTGTATCTAAAACATGTGGTATTACATTATTGGAACTATTAGCGAAGAATGTGTACGTTTGCTGTGAGTTTAAATCACCCACGGGTATTTTGCAGGTAGAATTACATGACCCTACGATAGTTAAGATTGAAGTTATTCAGCGACGCTGCAGCTCAAAATGTTGATAGATAAAGTGAAACTGATTGAGATTACATTGAAATTATCTTTACAAGATTTTTTCATCAAAATGCAGCATTTGATTATTCTTGTCTGTCACGAGGCAGATTTGTTGGTGACGGTTAATCCATCGTAAGCTGCTTATTGATTAAATACGCGTTTGGCTCAAACTAGAAGACGAGTCTCGCGTTTTTTTTGGTCTATCAAAGCGTCAAACATCCATCTCTTAAAATCGGAGATCTTTAACAAAACCTCTTACATAAATCGTTTCTTGTCTTCGGCATTTGTACATTTTTTTCTCCACTCTTGCATTGTGAGAACACGAGAATTACTTTTTATGAGATATTCATAAGATGTTCAAAAAGGTAACGATACGATTTATGACGGGTTTTGTGTATGAAAAGAAATTTTTAATGGTTTTTAATGGTTCATATCCATCTTAGTAGAAAAGTAGAAGATAGTAAAACACCCTTCCTTAGTTTCTTTTGCTCACGTAGATCTTCCAACATTAATATGAAACAGTTCTATGTTTTCACGATATCGGGCTAATAACTTAATTCAAATACCACACCTCAGAACTGATAATTCTGTGTACTAAAACCAGTCACGTCACATTATTCCAACATATTCTTCTGTAATACCGAGATGATTAATATGTGTGCGTAAATCACTTTATTCAAATTAAGGCATAGCTTGATGATAATGTATTAATGAAAGTTAATTTTAAGTGTTTATGTTTTGCGAATGTTAACGATGAAATGAAATTCAAAACTGCCTTTTGCTTAATATATTGATATTTATTGCTAGATGTTCTTACATTGAAACGTACTTCACGTCTGGCTCAATCTGAACTCGGAACAAATGACGCTAGCCACAGATGGCGCTGTTGGATCAGTTTTCCAATATTACCAACATAAATATCAAAATTCTCTTTGATTACTAAGAGCGAACTTTATCTTGGAACGCCTCTGAGAATTACCAGACGTATTCATTAAAAACCCTGCACACTCAAGTAGTTGTACCGTATTTTTTTCATGAGAAAAACCGTACTTGCACAGCCCTAAAAAATGATATTCTAGTGCGCAATGTTTGAAACTGATAAATTGTCTTCCTTTATAGCACAGGTTTCTACCTAGAGAAACGATGTTCTAGGACACGTTTTTGAAACATATTGAAAATCAAAATCGCCGTAGTAGTGGGTAGAGGGGGGCTGAAATCATAGGACGTTGACGAAATTATAGCCAAACTGTAACATGACGTTTTCTTAATACAAACCCCTTCTTCAATGAGCAGTACTACGTATAAAATAATAATGAATGTGTCCATGAGTTCATTTTAATTAATTTTCAACAAGTGTACATTTTACTAGGACTAATAAATACCAAATCAACATCAACGTCTCATACTAAGCCCATTAGTGTTTCTTAATACATAACAATAATTTCAAAACTCCCGTTATCAGAATACGAAATTCCAACACTATTTGACCGGATGACTTAAAAATATCTATAATGATATTAAAACCATTAATGATTGTAAAGAATTCAATAATCCTAAAATTTCTTAATTTAATGGTGTGAATCATCTAGCAGTAAACATGAAAAATAGTTGTGTTATAAGTTACGAGGTAATCCAGACAAAAGTTTCAAACAGCATATCAATACTTTATAGGTAATGAAAATCATAAAATACTAAATAATTTAAAGATATAGGAGTAATCTTTGATTCATCATTATAATTTAAGAAACATATAGATTATATACTAAACAAAGATAACAAAACCTCAAGATTTGTGAGACGAATAACTTATAAATTTACGAATCCATTAGTACTTTATATACATACATATATATACATATATATACATATATATATATATATATATATATATATATATATATATATATATATATACACACACACACTCACAAGATTGAAATTCTAGAACATGAATTTCTCACCTACATGGAATCACTCAAAATATCTCTTCCATGTAGATAATTAAGTATATATTAGTACTTTATATTCGCATAGACAACTCAATGATTTCTTCTGTTTTATTTTTTGTAAGTTCGTAAATAATGAAATTGATTGTCCTACTTTATGATCAAAAATCATTTGGAAAATTCAACAGCGGAGTACTAGATATGTGATAAAATTACATTTTTTGCACCTATTGCTAAATCTAATTTAGGCCTACATTCTCCATGATAGCCAATGAATAAAATGGCTAATAAGTGTGAAACAAATTTATTTCTTCTGCCAGAAACAAAATACACTAAATTTGCTAGAATAAAGTATTTAAATGTATTTCATTAATATTAACAATGGCAATTGGATGTGTCTTTTCCATGAAAATTACGGAATACTCTTTTGGTTATCTAAATGAAGCTTTTTTGCTACTTTTATTTTGAAGATTTTCTGCAATTTAACTGAGTGTGATCCACAAAACAGAAAATACAACACGACCTGATACTACTTTCCTCACAGACAACTACGGTCTATTTACTCTTAATTTTTACTTGACAATTGATATGTTTTTCACCTTCATTTTTCGTACTCTATTAATAATTCATACACAGTTGGAGACAAGTGTCTGGTAGTTTACACATTTTTTTCTGAATGCGAGATGCTGCATGCGAATAAGTAAACAGAAAGGTTGTGAGCAGCTGCTTCTTAGCCGAGTTTCTGCTCTGAAAAATGAGTGGACTCGACTCGACGGGACTAATGATGTGTTTGAGTGGAAGGGGCGTTAAAGGGAATATAACAGAGCACTTAGAGATCGTCCGATCTTTAAGCGGACTTGGCTACCAGTTTGCGGCCCAAGTTCTCTTACCTGCTGCACCCCATTAATTCACGAGGAGGTCTGTGCTGAAAGTACAATTTTCATTAGTGCCTTGCGACCATAGAACGAGCAAATCTTAAAGTTGGACAATTGCAATTTGAAACACATCCGTTACTGCTGATTAATTTTCTAATAAGTAACACACGTGTGATTTCATTGCTCTTGGTTAGCACATATCTTCGTCATTTTGGTGCACACTTTGCTATTATTGCTATTGTTATTATTATTATTATTATTATTATTAATTCATTAATTAATATAAAATCACCAACATCACATTTCCAAAAAGGTATGTTTTATGATATTCGACATACGCAAGTTTATCTCTAAGACTTGGTATGGTAAAAAATATAAATTAAGTGTCAGATATCCAAAAATGTTACTAGTGTTACTTTTTCGCCACAGTACGTACTTACGTAATAAAGAGAAAATACTGTAATAATGTTTGAAAAGGGGGGGGAGATTATGTGGGGCTCTGACATTGAATTGTGGATAAATCTTGTTGATATACGTAATTAGTTCCTCACACATTGTGTTGACAGAATTCATCCAATCCAGGAACAATAACATGTTTTGTTGGTCCTTGATACCGAAAAATTAGTTTGCGGTAAAACGTATGCCTGTACCTCAGTCCGTTCGACAACACTTTGTAAACCATTTGGACGATCTACTCTAAAATTGATATCCCCCTAGCGATCTGACAGAATTCTATGCCCCACAGTTTGAAGATAATATTTTGACTTTTGGGGGTTTAACGTTTTTAAGAAAAAAAATTACACTTTCGGTAAAGCATTAATTTTTTTCAAAAAGATTTAGATTTTTTTGATTAATTTTCCCCTAAAATTTCTAAAGATACCTAAAAATGCCTCAGGCTTATTTTCATTAAAATCCTGAGATTTTCAAGAATTGCAAGACTTCAAAATTTTAAAGTAATAACTATATTTTTTTTCTCTAAGGATTTGTGTTCTGAAGAGACAGATCTGTAAATACGTTAATTCACAATTTTTCAGAAATATGAGTCGTTTGGTGTGAAATTCAGTCCATTTTAAATACAATTATTTTCTCAAAAAAAAAACAGCTCCAATTTTTGACATTTTATTCTGTGTCTGGAAGAGCAAAGACGTTTAAAAATGGTTTTTATAATGCACGCAATAATACCTTCGAAAAACATTATCGTGTTACGGGCATAAAACGTTACCCTTATATCAACTTTATACCCATTATGTTCAAATACTCAGCATTACATCAATTATAGTGTGTGTGAGCCGTTCTAATAGACGCGTTCTATGTACCAAGCAAGTGTAATTGCATGTATAAATATATTGATGCCAACTTCTTTCATGAAGATAGCTCGAATCGGATATATTAAAAGCTGTTCTGAAATTTACTGTTTGAAAAGTAAACGTTCCAAAACACGTTTTAATAGTAAATTTTTGTGTGCACTTGGTAAAAATGGCCATGTTTTGTGTTAATTTTTGCCTTATTTTGCCGCTAAAATTTTTCAGCAGTGATTTGATGATCCAGAATCACTCACTTTAAAAATTATTACACAAAGATAGAAGGATTAGTAGTGACTGAACAATAAGTAAATTATTAGAGAGATCAAAAACCAACTTGTGAATAGGTAAAGAGGATAGAGGATTATCGGAAAGGTTTTGTTGGCATGAGCATCATAGAAACAAAAGATATTATTTGACATGACTTCAAGTATTTGCAGGGAAAGGTTTTGAAGGTGGAAAACTGACAATTATTTCCGATACTTCAAGAACATTCTAAGCAAATTTTTGATAAAAAGTGTTTGGGTTATTTTAAGAATCTAAAACATGTTCTGAGAAATGTAAAAACATAATACCTGCTTTGGGGATTTTTGAGATCCAATAGATATGATCAATTTATTAATTTCTCTTGACAGGACGAAAAACAATTTACGGAGGGTTAGGGTACATGCAGTGATGAAACTCTTTTCTTCATTTCACGATTAAAATGAATTGTGAGAGTTTATTAATCATCTCGAGTACAATAAAACTTAATTTTGTATTGAAACATTTAAAAATTATTTCTCTAAATCCTTTTTAAGAACATTGAATGTCTAATTAATTATATTATATTTAAAATTTCTTTTTATTATAAAATACGATAAGTAAATTTAACTTTTTAACATAATAATACACACCGGAGGCGCCACAATAAGCTAGTTTCGATGAATCCATAAAGATTTTGTCTTACAATGAGGAACACACTATTAAGTAACATAGTACTTTGTGCATGAAATAAAATTGATCAGTACATTTTTACAAAGAATCTAATGGTAGTTCGGCTGAACAACACAATTAGCCATTTTTGGCTATGTGTTTAATGAGACAGAAACAAATTCCATGACAAATGATGGGGTGGTACAGTCCACCATTCTTGTCTGCATACTTCATTATCGTGGAGATCATCAGAAACAACACAACATTCATTACCCGAGATATTGACTCAGCTAAATAGAGTTTCTGCCGATTGATTGGTACAGAATTATGTTGAAGTTTGAAGTTTACATTAATCTCAACTGGAAATTAGGCATTCAATCTTTGCTTGTATATCAGAGATTACTCTGTTTCCATCCATGACACACAATTTAAATTAAAGTCATCAGTGTTTCCATATGCACTCATAATATATACCAAATATTGTTTCTTACTTTTTAAAATTGCAGTCAATTTGTTAGTTACGCAGGTTCTTACATTAGTATTAATTTTTTTCACAACTATGTGCCATAAATAAAAATTGTTTTAGTTAAAATTTTAATTACATTTTAATTAGGTAGAGCGTACACCTGTTCACAATGGATAGTAATTAACATTCCTGCCACAGAGGTAAAGCCGCAGTATTAGATTATCGAACAAAACACGCCACAACTGCTCTATGAAAGGTATTTGACAGAAAATCGGTATAGAATAAACTCTGAGTCTGGCATATACAATTACCAGTATTCATCTGCAAAGGAATGTAAATAACCATCTCTGGTACTTTTAAAACAAATATAATTGCAAATCCCATGTACTGACTGGGGAAAATGTTAAACATTTTCTATTTTTTAAGAACTTTTCAAAATCAGACATGTCCACTAATTTTTCTTAAATGTTAATAAATTTTGGATATAAATTAAATATAATTGATTCGTTCGTATTACTTTATTTAGACTAAACAATATCATTTGTTAGGCATATTAGATAATTAAGTAATTATTTATGGAAGCAAACTTAGTTTTAAGATTGTTTATGAAACAGTAACAATTGATACTGAATTAAACAACATAAATTTCTTATACCAAGTGTAGGTTGTTAATGATTTTAATAAAGCAACACTACATGTTAAAAAAAAGAATTTTAGAATATGATTGGGCGTAGAATATAATTTTACCCTCCTAATTCATTTCTGAAAATATTTTTCATAACATTAACACTTATAGTTTTCACGTATTATTTAAAACGTGGGTCCGAATTATTGAATGATTTTTAAATGCATTAGTTAACAATAAACGCTGAGAACATTGAATACGACAATATCATTGAATATTGAAAACAAAAACGAATGTTCTTATAGAGTCCTCTGATATGAAAACGACGCGCCTCCCCAGCGCAAACGCAAATTCTTTAGATGACGAGCGGCAAATCCGATACCGCGCCGCGCGGCCGGCGGGTGGGGGAAGGGTAGGAGGTGGCGGTGGAGAGGGGGAGGGGGCAACCGACGCATAAACCTACTTTCGCAATCGCCGAAGCAAACGCGCGCTCGAAAGCAAACAGCGGAGCGTCGCCGAAATCGACTTTTGTCTTGATTCGAGACACAAACCGGCGCCCGGCGTCATCGCCCCGGGCCTGTGATTTCATTCTGGTGCCGCCATTTGCGTATCGATCTCCCCCAGCCCCGCCCCCAGCCCCGCCCCCGCGCTCGTCACGGCTTCAGGATCTCGCCCGCCACGCAGTCGCCTTCCCCGGTCCTCCCCGAGCCGCAGAGGACGACTTAATTCGTGGTATTTGAGAATTCGGATGGTTGATGAACTTGAGTTATTATGTTATTCAAATTGTTGGCTAATTGAAATTTTTGGTTCATTCGAGTTGTTGGTTGGTTGATTCGTTCGTTCTTTCTGTCGAGTTGTTGGTTGGTTCGTTCTTTCTGCCGAGTTGTTGGTTGGTTCGTTCTTTCGAGTTCTTGGATCATTGATAGTAGTTGAAAAAACTAGTTAGCAGCCTGCAAGTGAAGATGTATAGGATATCGCATTTTTAGGTATAGGAACAAAAAATTGGAGATGCACTTTAACAGATTCGGAAAGTAAAAATAATTTTGTATCAGAACATGAAACAAAATGACCACATTTATTTTGTATATTATTCGTCGTGATATAATATTACCAGTTTTTTTAAAATATCAAATATTCCTAGATAAAACATTCCATTCTCTTGTTGGTTATTTCGAACTTTTTTTGTTTGGTTTCCTCTAGTAATTTATATTTGCTAAAATGGCCCAGTGTACTACGTTACAATCACGGGATTTTAGTTCCGATGCCGCTATTCGAACGACCGGTTTTCTAAAAATAATCTTAGTGGTCCCATCATGCAGATGTGAATCCTCCAACTTTCACGCAATTCCAGCATCCCTTCACTCTTCGATTCAAGCATAGAAACGAAGGAAATTTGATTTGCGTCATGGCGATATAGCATGTGTAGGAAAGTTATGAAGATTCGATAATTTGATAAGATCACAAACTTCGCATTCTATTATTACCGAGCTTTATTTTAATAATAATTTTCTTGCATTTTCCTTCAGTCACTTCCCCATTCAAATGCCTGTCAATCCGCTCCATTGCATAGGTGTAACACATTGGTTGAAATGTGGCATCGCGCCAGCTACTAGTTGACTCGTGACTTTCGGCACTATTTTTCACTAATCAGCTATAACCCTGTCAGCACTGACTCCCGAATCAACCTCTTTAATCGCCGCGACTTCTCCAGTTCCGCGGGACAGACTTTACCCACGAAAAGTCCCCCCCTCCCCCAGACTTCCTCCTCCTCTGGCGGGGTCGACTTTGGCCACCGAAATCGCCATCATTCCTAACTAATCCCCCGTCGTCCTTTCTCCTCTTTCCGGTCTCGATCTCATTCTCAGCGTTCAGAACACCCCTGCCGCCACCCCTCCGCGGGGACTACATCGCAGGCCTTCGCCTCACTCCTACATTCACCCGCGTCATCTCCATCTCCACGCCGACACACGGTCACGGCGATCCCGTTTTCAACATGGACCTCACCCACGCCGCCTGCTCGTCCTTCTCTGCACACATGGTCTCTCCCTTCATCGTTCAACTCTCCTCACTGCTTCCACCGCTTAACCCCACCGTTCACATCTGTAATCTCACATCCCCATCTCACTTCCCTTCCCTCACACTCTCTTCCAACCATCACGGCATCTCGCTCTCACCATCGCGTTCTCGTCCTCACCATCGCGTTCTCGTCCTCACCATCGCGTTCTCGTCCTCACCATCGCGTTCTCGTCCTCCCCATCGCGTTCTCGTCCTCACCACCGCTCTCGTGCACATCGCCTCTCCCGCCGACGTCTTAGCTCTCGTCCCGCCCAACACTCGGCCTCTCGTCGAACTTGCCAATCCCTCCTCGCCGGTAGTCGACCCATTCCTCAACCCAGATCTCTTTCTCACCAGCATATTCAGCCTCGCCCCCTCCATTTCCTCTACACTCCTCACTGTCGCTCACCCGCCACTGCAGCTCCGGC
>BOPP01000203.1:724470-735962 GCA_017312745.1 Gryllus bimaculatus
TTGGAGATGTAAATATTGTAATATAAATGTAACTGTATGAATGATTGTTAGATAAGTAATTTAATTTATTAATCACGCATACAGACAATATTTCTCTAATATAAACCTAAAATTTAGGTTTAAATGTAATATTAATATTTAATGCCAAAATATTAAATATACGAATGACTGATTACTAATTGAATGTATTAATGAACACAGACTACATTTTTCTTAATGAAAATAAAGAATGAGAAAGGTCACTGCAAAAAACGAAAGGAAGAAAAGAAACAAAAAGGAAAGAAAGAAAAACGAAAACAACAAACAAAAAGGAAAGATAGAAACAAGACGGAATGAAAGAAACAAGAGGAAACAAATAATAAAAAGAAAAGAAGAAAGGAAAGGAGAAAGAAGTACATGAAAGAAAAGAACGCGAACAAAGAACGAAGAAGAGTAGAGGATGTTCAGCGAGCAGAAATGGAAGCGTCCGGCGCGAAGGAAAGCGGATCGCCCGGCCGAGAGGGGGGGATTAGGCGAGGGCAGCGGCGCGGACTGCGGCGGCGCTCTCGGATATACGAGGCCCACGGCAGCGGCGCGCGCCACCGCATCGGCCCCCCCCCTCCCCCGGGCCCCCTCCCCTGCCGCCTCGCTAACAAAGAAAAACTCACCGCCCCTCCAAGCGCTCTCCGGGCGCCGCGTTTTAACCCGACCGCCCACGCCCCACCCCGCCCCCGCTCGCCCGCCCCCCGCTCCGCCCCGCTTCCGCCCCGCTCGCCCTGCCCTACCTTTTCACCGTCGCCCCGCTGTCACGACCGCCCCGCTTCACGTCGCGCCCCGCTTCACGTCGCCCCGCTTCACGACCCCGCATCACGTTCGCCCCGCATCACGTCGCCCCGCTTCACGTCGCCCGTTTAAGCTCAAACTCCGCTTCACATCCCTCCACTCGAATTAGGCGATAACCACTTGTCTCTTTCACTTCCCTGGTCAAGTGTTGCCCCACTTTGTTCGGTTCCTACCACGTGGTCTTCCGCTCCCATCACGCTTGCTTTCGTTTAACCACCCCGACCCAAACATCACCGCCCTATCCCTTCCTGCCTCGTCCGACCCGTTTCAAAACCCTTGCAATTCCGTCTTATCCCAATCACTCCACACTCGACCTAATCCGCAACTCACCTTCGTCTCTCGTGCCGCTGCACTCGCTCCTTCCCATTCTGTCTAGTCCCCCTCCCCCCGTGGCCGGGCGAGTCGTTCGCATCCGCGCCGCCGCGGCGTCCAATTCCGCCCGGGCCGGCGATCCCGCGCCGTATTAGAGGGCGCACACCGCCTCCGCCGGCGCTAACCTTGTTACGGGAGGCGCCGGCGCCGGCGGGGGCCCGCGACTGACAGAACTTACGTAGCCCCGCGGGGCTCGTATCTCGGGTCGAGCCCCCCGCCCCCGCGCCCCGCCCCACCCACCCTCGACTCGCCAGCTCCCCCCCCACCCCCTCGCCCCACCCCCGCCCACCCCGCCACACCCCGCCCCCCCCCACCACAACCCCCGCCCCACGCACCCGCCTCCGCCCCCACCCCACCTCGCCCCACCCCGCTCGCACCACCCCGCCTAGCACCCACCCCCGCCTATCACCCCCGCTCTCCCCCACCCCCGCCTCGCCCCACCCCCGCCTCGCACCCACCCCCGCCTCGCCACACCCCCGCCTCGCCAACCACCTCCGCCTCGCCCACCCCCGCCTCGCCACCCACCCCCACCTCGCTACCACCCCCACCTCGCCAACTCCCGCGCCTCGCCCCCACCCCCGCCTCGCCCACCACCCCCGCCTCGCCACCGCCCCGCCTCGCCCCACCCCCGCCTCGCCACCCACCCCGCCCCCACCCCGCCACCCCCGCATCGCCCGCCACCCCCGCCTCGCCGCCACCCCGCCTCGCCACCACCCCCGCCTCGCCGCCACCCCGCCTTCGCCGCCACCCCCGCCTCGCCACCACCCCCGCCTCGCCACCACCCTCGCCTCGCCACCACCCCCGCCTCGCCGCCACCCCCGCCTCGCCAGCCACCCCCGCCTGCGCCACCACCCCCGCCTCGCCACCACCCTCCCGCCTCGCCACCACCCCCGCCTCGCCCTCTCTCCGATCTGCCCCGTCGCCGAAGCTACGGCTCCAACTGCCCCCCCGATCCACGCGCTCCTGCGCTTTCTGTTGGAGATAGTTGTTGCCTGCGCTCAGCCCTGTCCTTTATTGGGCACCGATCCTGCAAGGTTATTGTATCATTATCCTCCCAAATACCCGTCTAACTTACTTGTGCCTTAATCCCATTTTAGCAATATGTGCTAGCCGTGTTGATGGTTTGTGATTCGCATGTGCCTTCCTTTGTGGATAGTGGTTAAGTTGGGCATTCGCTCTCATTATTTGACGCATCCACCCCTTTCACCGTCGACAGTCCATGTGTGCAGATACTTGCTAGATTACCTGTTCCCGTATTGCGCGTTGTTCAAACATTTACGACGATTCATTATTCATTTTCTGTTGTTTTTTTCTCGCATGCCCCCAAGTTACTCGCATTCTGTCAGTATGTACTGCCAATGTTCGTGAGTTTACCGATCAACTAACAATATTTAATTTCCTGTTTACGTTCCTCGCACCTTCTACTTGGCTATTCACTGTGTTTTCCTTTGTAATGTTACCTCAAATTTTTTTCGTACCAGAGCACTTGGCGATAGTACGAATTTCCAGTCTGATTTTTTAGTGTGGGATACTGCTTCGAAAATGACTGAAAGCATAAACTTTCGAAAAGTAGTACACGATCTAGCACCTAATCATTGCTTTATCACCAATTATCCATGAATCTTATATCACTTCTTTATTAACATATTATCTCTATTTTTTAAATTTATGTGGCTAACCCGCATTAGCGTAGATGGGGTCAATTTTCACAGAGCATTATCACATTTATTATTTCTTTTGTTTCGCGCCTGCAAGTCATACATAACTGTCCGGTATTTATTTCGTCGTATGTGATGTATTACATATTTTTAATATTCAAAACATGCTATTTTGTAAACAAAGCTCCCAATGCACCGTTTCTCATCATTCTGTTCATTTGCATCCCTTCAATCGTCCTCTCCACAATAATGAATGCAGTGCAGAATTTTTAACACATTCAGACTGTAGTTCTTGGCCAAAGTTTCTTCCATCACAAGTGTCAAGGTTTTGGAGTATATTTAAAAGATCATATATTCTAAACTAAAAATAATATAAGTAAGATTATTTTCTTATTTGAAAGAAACAACCGTCTAATTTTATATGAAGTCTAAATTGCTTATTTACTTTAATAATTCAAAAGTAATACAAATAACACTAAAAATTGAGTCCAAACAACGTTCAACGTCTTTATCCTCATTAAATTGTCATAAATTCTGTTCATAATAGATCAGTTTACATGGCAGTTCACTAGTGTCGATTGCAATAATGAAGAAAACTACATTTTACTCCCAATGATGGACTTTGGTGTGCTAATTTTGAACAGCGGTCCGCGTATCCGAAAGCTATTTTTACCAATTAAATAGCAGCAAACGAAATCTAGCGGTGCGTTTAGGTACTTTATTTATGTAGAACACTCCATGAATAGTCTGCGAACGGCAAATGGCGTTTATAAGCAAATATACAGTATGAATTCTGCGCCCGTGGATTTGCCGGTAGTCATAAATTAAAGCGAAAAGTCGGCGCCCGTAAATTTCACTAGCAGCAACCTGAAAGTGTTATAATACTTAAATATAGTAAATCAAAGGTGTAGTCTGGTATCAAAAATTTATTTAGCTAATGATCGTTTCGATCGCGTAGCGATCATCCTCAGAGCTTGCAGCTTCCGGGCCGAAAACAAAGTTCTGCTTTGAAGTTCTTTTTCGGCCCCGATCATTAGATAAATAAATTTTTGATATCAGAAATCACCTTTAATATACCATATTTAATTATTAGATGGTATCTAACTCACCAGCGATCAAATTAATGTTACAATTCTTTGCCTGTCACCAATATTACAGTCACCAAGAATGCATTTCTAGAATTTCCAAGAATTTCCAAGAATTTCCAAGAATTTCCAAGAATTTCCAAGAATTTCCAAGAATTTCCAAGAATTCCAAAAATTCCAAGAATGCAAGAGATTCTAAGAATGCATGCACTATGCGTTTCTTTTCGCTTTTCCCCCTCCTTCTGATGCAATTCTTGGTTCCTGCACGGAAGTGCGGGCGTGTGGCGTGGATACTTGCTCTCTTCGTCCGTCCTTGGCGTCGTCACTTGGGCAACAGCTCGCTCCAAACGGTCCATCTGACGTTGAAACGCCCGACATTTGCATATCATTTCGTGTAGTATGAATACCGTAGGAATTTTTTTGAAAGCTAAATGTTGTACCGTTCTTTTTCCGCCCCATTTTAGGAAAGTTTCTTTTATCGCCCTCCCTTATGCATATGGATATCGTTTGTAAATCCTTACAAATATGCCGAGTTTTATCTGAATTTTGTTTCTTAACAGAGTTAATAACACGAACGGGAAGAGAACTTCTCCGCTGAAGAATATACGTAGTAATTAAAAGAAATTGTATCCTTTCTCTTTTTTAATTTTTTTTTTCGGGAGTGTCTCATACATTTTTATATTCGTTGGAAATTCCGTGAAGTTATAAGGCTTTAGGGGAAACGGGAACTGACCAGGCACAATTGCATGCATTAAAATGAGCCAAAATATGCTTTAGGACCGAGAACGTGAAAGGGAATAAGCCTCTTTGGGACGCGACCAGCGTTTGTTTTGTGAAGGGGGATCGGGTTTGGTGGATTATACGGATCGCGCGGGAAAAAAGTATTCATAAATTGCGCAATGTAACGGCATCTTGTCTGGTCATTGGATTATGGTGTATTCGATGTTCTATCTACAGGTATAATAATATTGATGCAGACTTATTACCATAAATAACATGTAAGTAATCGATAAATAAATTAACATAAATAACGTGTAATTTAACTTATCTACTGTCATTTACCTCGTGGTGGTATTTATAACGGACGTTTCGTTTCTAACTGTGGTTTGTGTGTTTTTGCAAGGGACTTCAAGAAAGCAGTCGTTTTATGAAACAACTCTTCTGACATTTAATAGGCACAGAAGACCCTTAGTGGCGCATGACAACAAAACTCATTCTGTCATCTAAGAATACACCTTTTCTCATTGTTTGTTGATACATGTGAAGAATAGTCTACATGATTGTTAAAATGTAACATTTAATTCAGTAGTTGTCTTTATTTTATGTAGAAGTAAATGAATATTGAAATAATAAGTAAACGTATATGTGTGTGCGGATCTTGGGCATTTCTCCTCAGCTTTGCAAAATTAGACTTAACATGTCAAAAAATGGATAAGTCATTAATGTTGATAGTTGTAGTAAATATGGCCAAGAATACTGCATTGTCTCATTTGATTCACAATAACGTACAAATATAAGAACATAAAATTTTCATGATTTGTTTTTTACAGTATGATACTTTGGCTACACGATTTGATCTAAAGAGTGAAAGTTTAATTAATGAGTTTAATAACGAAAAAAATATAAATTAGAAGTGAATATCATTTCAGACGGAACTCAAAGAAGGGATATCCACTGAAGGTTAGTTATGTTAACAAAAACTGACTTTAAGACTAAATGCGAAAAAAATTACATTTAAAAAATGTAATTTCAACAGACGTTTATATTTTAAACTTATTTTGTATGTCCGTGCATCTGCTTTCTGTGTTGTAAATGTAATTTCACTTCCAGTCCTATTTTTTTCTTACTTTCTTTCTCCTATTATTCTAACAGAGTTTCCTTTTTCCTCCCCCAACACAAGTACGCTTAACCCAGAGTTTGCCGATTCGGTAGTTTCACTGAACCTTGCCCTTCGGTTGGACTGTGAAAAAAAAGCATCTAACGTGAACAAACGACACGTAACAATAAAACGGCGTTCAAATATTTTTAACAAAAACATCACTTTTTATTGTGAACCAGCCTACTTTAAATGCCGCGCGGCAGTACGCTTTTTGGAGCTGAATCAATGTTTTAACGTGCCACTACACCGCCAATATTGCGATCAAAACAGCATTAATATTCCACGCGCATGTCGTGGCTCTGGGAATTTTTCCGGACTGACGTAAAAATTCGAGGACACTTCTCATTTTGTAGTTAGCGTTACCATGGTGTGATGAAGTGCGTTGTTTTTGTAATCCTGACGTCGGATTGTAAATTATTTGATTGGGCGTGTCGATGAAGTAAACTTTCACATTATATAAAAATACAAGTGAAACCTAATTATGTATTCTAACAAGTAATATGATAAAGTGGGTCACCGACTTTAGTCAAATTAGTAAGGTTAATATTATTCATTAAACCATATTCATTGATTGGTCGCTTCCTTGAAACGGTCTCACATTTTACTAATGATATTTCGTACCATTTTATCTCTAAAAGCACTGTATCTCACTGCCTGTATTCCTGTATATACCAAATACGTAAAACTCTTCAACGAGAGAACAATGTGAACATGCGATTCATGCAGCAACAACGTTCAAAGGAACGTTGTAAACAAGTCGTTAACAACCTAGTAAACGTTTTGTAACAGGTCAGGCAAGTTTTAGTTCAGGCAACGGTGTGTGTGGTAAAGTTACTACAGTGTAAAGCCTTGAGCAATTTTAAACCACGCGTAACGCAACACGTTTTATTTGGTGAACTCAAAAGAGCAGAAATTCATTTTAAAACGTGAGACTTATTTAAAAAACGCGTTATTAGGTATTATTGCATAAAATTATGGAATCACACTAGCAATGTACTAATGCAAAATAAGAGTTTACTTCATTTTAAACCTTTTTATGTATATCAATCACAATTCCAATATTATAAAGAATCTCTTGTGGCACAATCGAAAATTATGTGGGTAATTACTAAACTAATTCTATAATAACATTCAGACAGTTAAGTTGTTCCCCAACATCAACTTTGAGTCTTATAAATTTATAATGCTCGATTCTAACATCACTACCTTTCCGAATATAAATCTAGGCAATAACTCAGAACATTAATCACAAGTTGCATAATATAGTATTATGTAACTTGTATTCGGTAAAATTTTATTACATCTTTTAACAAGTTAGTTTGAACAGGTAGTTGAACAATATATTTATGAAGAATGTGCAATAGTATGTCACCAATGACTTCAATTTAAGATGCTTTGAAGTCCAAGATGACGTTACACGTTTGTGTACATTAATATTGTGGTTTCCTCTCATCCTAATACCGTAAAAACGAATTTTATAAAATTACATAAAAATATTACATCGATAATTAAACTCGAGTTGGAAAAATGGTTTACTATATTGTGTGTGTCGCCCACAAATCCTCCTACAGACATGAGAAAACAATTATTTCAAAATTGAAAAATAATGATATTTCAAACTTAATCTGAAACGTGGAAATGGGCAAAGTATTTTTGAATTTGCGTAGTAACATAACAGAATAATTGTTACTTTCTTTTCGAATCCGCAAAAGTCTTGGAAATGGTAACGTTTATGGGCTGAAAAGACTTACAAAATGTATTTTTCGAAGGTACTACTTCAAAATTTACTTTCGATTACGGCCCACTCTTAACCACGCAACGGGATGATACGCACGGCACTCAGATCGAGACACGTTTTTTAAACGCTTATTACCCGATCTAGCAAATATTCTTGTGAATAAATATTCGCTGAATAAAGAGTAACAAGCCATCTATGATTATAAGATTGTAAACGCGGGGAGAACAAGAAAGGTAAACTTTAAGGGAGATAAATTATTTTCCATTGATTTGTGATGTGTTGTAGCGTGACCGAATATATAAGAAGAGAACAAAAAAGAACTAGCTACCGAGGAAAAGGAACTTTGAATAAAATAATAAGTTTGTGCCTTTATTTATTTCTAAGGTCATAAGCTTCTAGAGCGTATGGAAAATGATGCAGGGAAGACGAACTTCAAGAGGGATATTAAGCGAGTTCTGGACTTCATGAACGAAATGTTGAAGAAAAAACACAATGAAACGTATGTCTTAACCCTTCAGACTTAATATAATCCAAAAATGGCACTTGCTACAAATCACATTGGTAGTATTCATGTTTAAGTACCTGAATACCTATAAGCCCACAACACACAACAATGAACTTAAACTGCACTATAAATTGTGTAATGTAAATGACACAGTAGTGTGAAGTTGCAGGATCCCTTATCAGTCTTTCACACACAAAAACCTTCAAATAATATTTCCTTTATGACTTAGAATTCATACTTACAAATTAAAAACAACAAAACCTCTATTATAGAATGTTAAAACAACCAGACTTCTTTTTGAGCAATGGTAACAAACAAAAATCGTATCTTGTTGCTTTGTTGAAGAGGATGACTATATTAAATCAGTAGTAATCTCCCTTCATCTAACAAATTCCAATAAACGTTTTCATTAGTCACTTTGATTGATCAGAAGTTGGGAATGTCACGGTGTCTTTAGCTTTGACGTCCCTTGACGTCCATCTACTCGCCAAATGATTGTCAAAATGAGTATTCGCATTAATTGCGTTGGACAGACTCCAAGATGTTTTGTATGACCGATGGCACGAATGACATCCTCAACTTGGACACATTTAGCGATGTGTCACAATTCTGTGTGCGAGAACCGTGACACCGCCAACTTGCGACTTACCATCACGTGTACCATTTTTAATGTTTTTTTATGAAAATTCAGTTTGTCACTCACCAGTTCGTCGAGGGGGTTGCGCTACATAACCTCACCAGCCGTTAGTCATGTCCACGAATCCCGCTCTCGAAAAGCTCACTCTTCAATCCAGGCACTGGTTTGGCACGGACGACTGATAATAGTCAGGTTCAGTTCCTTGCCCCTCCTAACCACACTACATCTCTCCACTCATCTATCCACAACCATTTCACTAAGCAAAATAAGCACGCATCCTCGCACGCACTCACCCCTCTTAGCCACACTGTCATCTATCCACAACCACTTCACTAAGCAAAATGAGCCCGCAGCCTCGCACGCACTCGCCACCCCAACAGATGGTCAGTGTTTATTCTCTGAACTCAGTAGCCTGTGTGAGTTCAGAAATCACTCACCTAGGTGGCGTTGTCCACGCCTAGGCTGCATTCGAGCGGGCATTTGAATTCTATAGTGCCTGCCTCGCGTTAACGTCACTATTTTGGCTGCATGGTGTTCTCAGGTACAAAAAAGAAAAATAATACTGCAAAACAACAGCACATACTTTCACGCCCGTATTTTTATGCAAAATTAAGAACATAGTACTCAAATTTTCGAAAAATTATTCAGGAACTTATTTCAATGTCTAGCTTTAAGGAACAGATTTCATTAAGGGAAAAATTCTATCTTCAATATTTTAGTTGTAGAAAGACCTTGAAAAAATTTAGAACTTTTACAATTTTTGAAACATCAGGGTTTCAACGAACAATAACACCGTTCTCTTAAACGTTTTTCACACTATCCAGCAACAAAATTTAAACAATGAAGTATTTTTTTTGAAAATTTGGAAAATTTCCCAAGGACTTTATGTAAAGTACTTTCCAAAATTTAAATATAGGTTTCAAATTCAAAAGATCGCAACTTTAGCCAAATCGATTGATGAATATCAATTTGGAAAAAATCGTCTGAACGATTTAGCTTCAACCGTTGTTCACAGACGAAAAGGCAGACAAACGTTTTGCCGTCATTCGATTTTTCGATATCAAGGACTTACACAACATGGATTCTAGCTACAACTGCATGTTCGATGAGTTTTTCTAAATTTAGCAACTTGATTTATCCATTTTTCCGTTTCAGATCTCTGCAAATAGAGTTTTTCTACCGAAAATTCGCCGGGTTTTTGCGCAGCATTACATAACTTCTTCTCACCTATGAAGCGAGAAAGTTAACAGCATTCTGTTATAATTTAGTAGTAGAGCAACGACAGTCAGGCCGCAACTACAAACGGAGAATCCGAGCAACCGCTCATTCGCCTCCACAGTGAGGGGCTCACGCATATTCCATTAAAAGGCAAATTCTGTAAAACGCAAATTACGTAAAAACGCAAAAAAAAATATAATTGAGTGAAAAATTAATTTTTCTTAAGTTAACTGATTGTTAGTGATGCCGCACACATTCACTATTAAGGTGGTCCCGTCAAGTAAGTCCTGTTAGTAAGTCCCGTAAGTATAGTACATGTTTTTCTCGGAGTGTGGCGGTGGTCTTTCTCCTGTTGTATGACGAGATTCAGTGACGACTTACCATCGACAAGGTACGTTATCCTCAACCAGGTATCTTTAACTAGCAGGACACCACCCAAGCCAGGGCAAGCTCTAAGTAACCGGCCGGCCTCTCGGCATGTGAGGTAGTGTAATGCATGTTCCTGTAAGTGGTGAGGATAGGACAAAAAAGAGGAAGGTAATATCGCGCGCGGTCCGTGGCCCGTTGGTTAGGGTACTGCTAGGAGAAATCACGGAATATTGATCGGAGAAATACCGACAGAGCAGCCGGCCGCTAGAAGTCTTCTCCAGACAGCGACTGAATTCGACCTAGCTGACAAGCTAGTATAGAAAATCCTGTCACAGTCTAAATTCAAACCTAGGACCTCCCGGTCAGAGGGAGAGTAGGGACATCAGTTGCTACCCTGAGCTATCTCTCTCAGTTAAAAGTGACTGATATACTTCTACTATGATAATATATTTACATTATTATACTATAGCCCTCGGTGTATCATTGTTTAAGGTGCTCGCTTTTGCCGGCGCAAACCCGGGGTCGATTCCCGGTCGGGTCAAAAATGAATTGTGCGCATTCCTTGCAATGCCTCAGTATCTGTTGCTGACGACGAGAGAGCACACTTCACTGTCATTTCTCATACTACATTGATATCACGATAAAAAATATTTACATTATATTATTTGTTATATTTTAAGTATTTTAAGATGTTTTCTTGGTCTAAAAGTTTTTCCTACATGTACGTGAGGGAAAATAATAAAAATTGCATCACGAGTAATATAAGTATATGTTCATTAAATACATGAAGTAAATTTGTAAAAGTTGTTTGAAAACTTGTTGTTCTAATATCTTTATAGAAATTTTAAAATATGTATTGATTACAGAAAGAAAACAATGTATTATTTACTGTTTTTTTTCCTTTTTATTGTGGGGTGATTGAGTCACCCCATGCCACACTTTAATCCGAAACGTGACGCACCAATTGTCGGGTTAAAACAGTGCCAATTGAACTCAAATGGGGCACTGTTTAGTCAGAATGAAGAGCCATATTTGGCAGTGGCAGTTTCCGTTGATTTAATCCTACCTATGTTCTTGGCCAAACGCTAATCAAATAATAAATTCGCAGCTTTTCGTCCGGTAATTCCATTTCGCTCATTGCGGTGGGCAGTTTGGTGGCCAGGCCGTGAGGAGGACGTGCTCTTACAAGGCCGGCGGTGGGGCGGGGGC
>BOPP01000203.1:736310-753667 GCA_017312745.1 Gryllus bimaculatus
CCTGCTCTCCCTCTCCACCTCTCCACTCCCGTCTCCTTCCTCTTTCGTTCCCCTCTCCATCCAGCCTCGACCTTCTTCTCGCCATCTCCACCCCCTCTCCTTCACCCTCTTCTCTCCCTCTCCACCCCCTCTCTCCCCTCGCCACCCCTTATCCCCCTCTCCCTCTCCACTCCCGTCTCCTTCCCCTTTCCATCCCTTCTCCACTCCTTCTGACCATACTTCCCCTCTCCAACCCCTCTCCTTTTCAACCTCTCCACCCCCTCCCTCTCTCCACCTCTCCACTTCCGTGTTCTTCCCCGTCCACGCCTTTCTTCTCTCCCTCTCCGCCCTTCCCTCTATCGCGCCGCGAGATAAGAAGTTCCTCCCCGCGACCGGATGAGTCGGAACCCGACGTTCTGTTTGAGGCTTCCTTCTCCCCTTCCCCAGATAGTTACCCACTGCTGTTGGCTTGCCTCCTAAAGGGACGGCCTGTTATGACACGATCAAAAGTACCTTGGATTTTTTACATAAAGCGGGGTGTATATGGGCACTTTATTAAAATTTCAGCTGCCTAAACGAACAGGAAGTCACTAAAACGGAAGTATTCGATTTAAGAACTTATTTCCAAAGTGACTTATCTCAATTTCCGTTTGTTCTTTAATTTCCGTTACCAATAGTTTTTGGTCGCGAATAGACTGACTCGGACCATGCACGTGTTGTTAAATACATTGGTTCTTGTTCTAATGACTATTTAAGGAAAGATTTAAAAAAAAATACTTCCATCAAGAAAACAATGGAGGAAAAGATCGAAGATGAATTGAAAGAATTCTATCTATAGTGCTTTAGGAAAAATAATGTGAAACTACTTGAAGAATATATTCTTCATAAGTACACTTCATAAGTTTCTCTTAAGGACAGATAAAGTCGTTTAATATTTGAGTGGAAAGCTTAATAGGTCGCCTATAAAAAACCATCAGTGGGATTGACGCGTGCATTGTGGCAGAATTTTGCTTGATTGATTTAACATCGGCAAGTTTGAGACGCATGCCAGAAGCGAGGTCATTCTTTTGGACGACTTTACTTCGTTTCTTCCATCTCAGTCGTCCTTCTCACGCCTAGGGTTGGCATACTTAGAAGTATATCGATATCAATAATGCAATACATTAAGTAGTCTAAACCGATAGGCAGTAAATAGTATAACTGGTGACGCTACACAATCGCATAAAAATTCACATATTAGTTTTCTATTTTATTTCGACTGAGCTAGGTTTGCAAACATTCAATACACTCTTACCAGCTGCCATCTATCTCCGGTCACATATTTTTTTTTGAAATTTCCTCAATTTTTCGGTTTTCTGATAATAGAACCGAAATGTTACTTTAATAACATTAAAGAGGAGTCAAACTTAGTTTTAAATAGCAATTTTTAATAAAAAAATGAAGCGGTTTTTGTAAGAGAATGGTGTTAAGTGTAACTGTAAGTGCGAAATTTGAAGCTCTATTTTACAGGAATTTTTTTGAGTTTTGGAAAAACTTTATTAAAAGTTATTTCCATTACTGTTACTCGCCATTTATTACACGATTTACATATTGCTCGAAATGTGCATATTAGAGACGTTAGAGGCATTTCAAGAAAATACGTTTGCGTATATTTTGAAAAGACAAACGAATACATCAAAATGAACTTTAAGAAGTGCAATTATCACTACTCTTCCGAGAGTTGGAAAAATTGGAGCCATTTTTGAGAAAATCCATTTCCGAAAATATTGAATTTTGAGCTCATTTCACAGAAAAATTGAGCTTTTAAGAAACTTTATGACATTTTTTAAAGCATAAGTAGTCGTCAACACAATAATGGGAACGAATTGCTTAAAGTGTAAATATTAACGAGAAGCAAGTAAAAAATAATATTTTTTTTGTAATTTTGATAAAAGTGTAAAAATAGAGCAACTTGGCGTTTCGTCATCTTATAGAGTACATTTAGCATAATCCTTACGAAAATATAAACAAAAAATATTTGAAGCCAGTTTTGAGAAAATCTTATTTTTGTTACTTTTTAATATTGCACGTATTGCACCAAATTACACCACCACGTATTGCACCACCACGTATTGCACCGTGATATTGCGCCAAAAATGCTAAAAGTATAAAAAAATGCATATGATCGTAATGAAAGAACTATGAAGAAAAAAGTTACTTGAAAGCAAAATCTCTCTTCAATTCTGTAGTTCTAAGAAGACTTTTGCAAATGTCGAAAATTCAATTAACAGTGAAAATTGGACGATTTATTATAATAAAAAGTGTTAAATATTGATACAATAAAATAGATGTAAGAATTAAAATATCAGAGAATAGTAATAGAAAAATTTTAATTTTTGGAATTGATGATAGATATATAATCTTTCTTTGAAGTATTAAAATACATTCTTAATTTTGGTTTACTTACCAATGGTAATTATATTTGTGATTTTGATGTAATTACCAATGTTAATTATAATAAAACTATCTATATATAAGCAACATATTGTAAAACACAAATGTAATATGTAACAGTAAAATGTAATTGAAGTCGTTAATGACCCAGCAGTCGATGGAATTATAAATAATTGAAAAATAGACCAATGTTTTATTTTAAACTAGTAAAATCTTAATGTTCGCATTTCTCGTTTACTAATAATAATGTTTCGCTATTTAAGTGGTGTCATCCATCACCCCACTGGAGAAGACGCTTTTATATTCCCACTTCCCCTCCACCCTCATTCCGTATTTCCCTCTCTTCCTCGTCTTCCTCCGCATTCGCCTCCACCTCCGCTTCCGTTGCCTGCTTCTCGCCCGCGTGACGTAACCCGGTTGTGTACAATTGAATTACCCTGACGGCGCAGCGCTCCACCGCATGCGATTCTCCCCTGTCCTCCCTTCCCCTCCTCTTCCCCTCCCTCTTTTCTCCTTCCCCTCCTCTCCACGGCCCCCGCCCGCCGGGGCCTCAGCGCCGCATGGCCCCCTGCAGTCCAACTTTATCTTGTTGCGTGGGTTAAATTCTGTGGGATGACGTGTTAATAAACCGGCTCGTGTTGGTCTGCCAGCTCGGTCGCGGGGAATGTTCCGTTGTGTACGAACGACAAAATGAGACATGGGAAATAAATAAATTTCAGAAGAAAGTTTGCGGGAAGAATTCGCATAAAATACGTTGTCATCGTCTGCGGGAGTCCGGAGTTGCCCGACTGAAAGTTTGAGGTAGTAGTAGGAAGTTCGTGGAAGAAGAAGAGAAGAGCCGAACTTAAAGCACACAGTCTTTCCTACAACTCGCGCTTCCCACGAGATGTTCGCTCAAATCGATGAGCACTGTTGCAAATATTTCGTCCGCGCTGCACTTTATAAAAAAAGAGGATGCGTTTTTTTTCATGCGTTACACTCACTCACGCACGCAGATACTCACAGCTACAATATGCGGTCACACACGCACATCCACATGCGGACACACGCGAGGCACATAGACTTACAGACACACCCACACTTACTCAGAGACGCATACATTTTCACAGATACGCAGTGACAGATTCCCCAGTCACAGGAGCACACAATATTACTGAGAGCCGTAGACGACACATACAAGCACATGTGTAGGCACACGCGTAAAGACACTCACACTAACACTCACATGCGTATACACAGACAAAAACACACACAAATTACAACAGAAATTTTGGATACATACGCATCCAAAATCGCAACATCCCAGCCAGAAAAAAAAGTGTTACATCAGCACTTTTTATCATGCGTATGAAATATTTTCTGTACTGTGGATTTTACCGCGGTTTTGCTCCAGTATCTTGTTTGTGTAGAATTAATATCCAGTCGCATAATGAATTTCATATTTTTCCGCCCCGCCACTGCTTGCGAGCTCAATTTATTTTTTCCCCTGCGCCACGCCGCGCCGCGCCGCACCGCAGGTGGAAAAAAAGCGCGACCGGGGACCGGCTACGCACGAAGGCCTGGTCCGACGGCGCGGGCCAGGATTATCAGCCACCGGCAGCGCACGTATTCCAGATACAGTTTAATACAGGCCATGACGCGCTTAATCAACATAATACAATTTAATCCCAAGAGATGGGATCGCCGCTCGCCGTAATCGTGGATTTATATATATTTGGTTGTGTTCTGGTCCGCGGGCGCCAGCTCGCGAGAGCGAAACATTCACAACGGGGACCACGAATTAATACCGGCACCAGAAACGGACAAGCACGCGAGGAAACAAACAAACAGCGGGGCCATTTTAATTATAATTATTAATTTCCTATTAACTACGCCGACGTAACCCAAATTAATTTACTCTCCTACAAATCTAAGCGGGTCCGAATGTGGGGCTAACTTCGTAGGAAGGGTGGAGGGGGAGGAGGATGGGGTGGGAGAAGGGGGAGAGGTGAGGGGAGAAGAGGGGAGAGGTCAGGCGTGACTATGCATACTCGGGAGGGGGAGAGGGTCACGGAGGTCAGGATGCGATTGGGTCGAACGGTCCAGAGCTGACTGCTACAAGACTTTGTAGTGCGAGAAGTCTGTCGAGGAGGTTCTGTCGATAAAGAGATATTCCGTTAAGAGCGCGGTGTTTTTTTATGGATCTTTAATTACGTTTAGCTCGAAGCCAGCATTGTCGATGTCTCTGCAGTCACTTTGATGCGGAGGTACTAGAGTTCCAGACAGTAGAACATTTTCGACATTAGCTAGGTAGCTAGGTCGAATCCAGCAACTGTTTGAAGGAGAATTCAAGAGGTCGGCTGTTCAGACCGGTAGTTCTCAATGCCAGGCGAAAGCCACAGCAGTTCCCTAACATACGGGTCACGCACACCGTACGACTTTTCCTTCCTCTTTCTTGTCCACTCATCTCTTACAGTGCACACACTTCCTCTTAGATGCACTACCCTACAACACGTCGAGAGAGCAGTCGAGTGCTTAGGGCTTGACCCGACAGAGGGGGTGATCCGCTAGGGGGTGATACCTGGACGAAAAATTCCCCCCGCTAGCTGCTGTGCAGATCAGCATGGAATCTCACCATCCAGATGGGAGGGAATCACCGATATCTCGAGGGAGAAATAAATTCAATACATTCCCGGGGCTAGTGACAATAATATTTAGCATGCTCTAAAACTTCAATCAATCAAAGGAGAGATTGTTCATGGCGAGAGGGTCCGTCCAATGGCAAGACGTTGCTGATAACTGGGAGGTTCTGTTAATAGAGGATAGGTTTTGTCGAAGAATAGGAGTTTCTGTCGATGGTGGAATGTTCTGTTGATGGTTGAGGGTTCTGTGGAGCTTCCATTGATGCCAGGGAGGAACTGAGAAAAGTGAAGAATGGTTGGAAAATGGTGAGACATACCTTTGCTAGAAGCGGCGGGTTTGTGGAACGGGTGGACCAAGCTCACAGGAGATAAAGTGGGCTTGCGGAATGTGGGTTTTGTCTGTAGAAGTTATGTGCGATGATCCAGGCCTGTGTGGGTGGATCTGAGGAATGTGGGGAAGTGAAGATATGGAGAAGGTTGACAAGGTCTGTGGAAAACGACATGGGTTTGTGCAAAGCGGGGAGGGCACCTGTTCAGTGAGATGTGCCTAGGTTCTGAATTGAAAGTGCTAGAGGATCTTTCGAATGCAAAGGAGTATCCTGCCAAGTTGGGCGGACAGATAGGCAGTAGGAAAAGGTCTCCTCGAGGTCTTTCAACTCCGATATAACATGGTGGAGACAATAGCAGTAGCGCCTTCTGTTTGCGCTCCTGTACCACGTACCACATAGGCTGCGGCGATGGTGTAATGGTTAGCGTATCGGACTGTTATACCCAAATTGGCGGGTTCAAACCCAAACGAAGCAATGGATTTTTAAGGGCGAGAAAATCCTTCGTAAACCTTCCTTCGGAGGGGAAGTAAAGCCGGCTGTCCCATGTTAGTAGATTTACTTGTATGTAAAAAAGATGCTCAAGCCTAAATGATGCCTCTGAGCAAAATTCAAATCGCCTGTTTCGTCGCCCAAGAAATACCTTGTTTCTCCGCTAGTTGGTGAAAGAGTAGCGGAATTTGCGTGGTCAGACCGAAGAGAGGGCTTGATGGCCCGAGTCTCGCGAGATAAAATAAGGCATTTATTCAATATTCAATTCAATATTACCTTCTTACAGGAAATAAAACACGAACTGCTGCCAAAGATATAACGTGCGTGGGTGTTGCGTGGGTTCGGGGGACGCAAGCAAGCCTAGTTACAATAGATAGTGCCGATGTTCATGCATTCTTCGCTGTTTTCTTATATGTATATACGTATTAAGAATAATTGAATATTTAGAAGACAGATTTCGTATTTTTCACAAATTAGCCAATTTTAATGTGCGGAAGTTGGCGTGCCGAACCTGCAGTTGCACCCGGCGACTCTAGCGCCACTTATACCAGCTTTGTCTCCGATTTTTATGAAGAGTTCCACAAGGCGGAAAGACTCCGGGTTGAGGCCGAGGAAGTGAGAGGCGCCGGGTGGGGCTAGCGAAGCGACGGGGCGTGGCGGGGCTGGGGAGAAACAGGTTACGGGGGGAACGGGCACGCAATTCCCCTCACGGTCGTCGGCAAAGAAGTTGCCAAGCGCGAGGCGACGCGACGGCCGTGCTTCGCGGGTGTGTGGGGGGCGGGGAGGCAGGGCCTCCGCTGCGGCAACACATGCGCTCCAGTGGCCATTCTCGGCAACTAAAGGCAGTAATAAACACCTAGATTAAAGTTTGCGCTTTTCGGTGGTGCCGCCGCCGCCGGCCGTAACAGCCGTCGCGCGCGCCGTTTGCGCCCGGTTGGTGCGCTCGGCGGTTGGCGCGCTCGCGTTCGCGCCAACATCCACGCGAGATTCAAATGCAACTTGGGCGAAGTGATGTCTCTGGCGCGTGGGCTGAATTTTGTATACGGCTTTAATTTTGCGACGCTCGGTCTCGCAAAAACGCCCGCCAGCGCCGCAGCCAGGTTTCCGTTCGCGCGGCTGCGCGGCGCGTTTTCACCGCCGTATTAAACCCACAAAGAAACGCGTGGCGATTTCTGGAAGACGATGGTGCGGGCAACGCGAGTTTCGAAACGTTGTGCGTTTCGAATTGCTGCAACGCGTTTAGTTGCAGGCTTTTAATTGCACGTGGTTGGAATTCATTCCACACGTTCTGCTTGAAGTTGGATATGCATTTTGCTGTTGGGCGGAAAAGAAGTGGAGATATCACGTTGCTCGTGTTAATTAAGTGTATTAAAAAAAGTTTTAATCTTGCATCCGACTTCGTGAGTTTTCCACTATTTTAGTGTTAAATAATTATTAAGCAATTGTCATTACTTATTATTACTATTATTATTATTATTATTATTATTATTGTTACTCCTTTATTTTATTAATAAACTATTATTCTCAATTATGTTCCAAATGCTATGCTGAAAAACAAACATTTGCATGACCAACATGTATCAATGAACTTGAGAATATTTTATCACAGCTAAGGATTATTTTAAAGACAATTGCCTCCAGTAGTTGTTTTAATTCCTTATTGACTTAATGTGAATTGAAAGTAGGCGAAAGATGAGATGAATAGTAATCTAAAATTGCATTGAGGAAATATGAAGAATTTGGAGTAGGTACCAGAAAGAAGTGAGGAGAAAATGGGAGAGCAGAATAAAAACAGAAAGAAGAAGTTTGATGGTAATAGGGATATATTATTGGAAACCGTAAAGAAATTACATGTCTACGAGAAAATCATCTCCGTATAAAAACTCAAACATCCACTGGAAGAGATAGGGAAATTTAAAAAGTTGTTTACATATATCAGATTAATATTATTGATATTGTTCTTCTTTGTTCGCCACATAAATTGTTATTCCATATATGTTAATATTACGGTACATGAAGATGATTTTTGTTCTTTTTTAAACATGCATACGACACGAACGCCGCAAATGTCATCTAACTGCATAGATAAGGATACAAATGCACCTAAAAGTTCGCATAAAGCAAATTTAAAAAAAACACGTAGAATTGTGTGGTATATTACAGAATGAATTGGGAGATAAGGCTATGAAGGAATAACCAGACACACATGCCAACTGCAAAACATACTCGTATTACCCTGCAACTCACATTACTTTGTACTCTTTAAACTCAATTTAGGGATGAGATCATTATCCGAAAAATGACGCTTCTTGATATTTTATATTTTTTTCCGTCGGACTTTCTATTGCGTTTTCTCTTAAGGTTTAGCTATTCCGGCCACCGCAAACCGTCCCACGGAAGATCAGAAATGTGGAGAATCTCGAAATCAGTGTACAATGATAGTACAAAGCTATTTCACATTCGGTGCTATTTAACTTCACAAGTTTAAGTATTTTGTTTGTTAATAAATTCCTAGCAGTATGAGATTGTCTGCACCATATCAATTCTATATCGTATGACACAAAATATGTAGCCCGGTTGTTCTAAGTTGGGTTCCGGAATGGACCGTCGTAGTCTCACTTTTAAAAAAATGGTTTGCAAGTAATATTTACACTGGACCAACCAGAATAACACGTTCAAAGTATTAATGAATTTGTTTAAGAGAGATGCAATAACAGAAATAATCGTACTTAGTAATTTATCGCACTTTCGCATTTATTAAACTTCAACTAATTACACTTACTGTTTCGTGTATTCAATAATTCTGCTTAAGATATGTTTTGGAATTTATAACCCTTTCATTACCTATGTCTCATTACTTGTATAAAAAGTATCCATCTCTCCATAGACTTAATTGAATAACTCCTTGTGAAACCACGAGCATCTTTTGCATAGGCAACTGCGGCCACTTGGGCAGTTGTGGAATTCGCCGCAGAAGGAATTCTTGCGAATGTGGGTCGCCGGGCTGCCGCCGCCCCCGCCGCCCCCGCCGCCCCCGCTGCCCTCGCCACCTCCGTCACCGCCATTGCCACCGCCGCCGTCCGCGTAGGGCTGGCGACCGCAAAGCGCCGAGGGAGACCTCCTTAAGGAGGGCGGAGCCCTTAAGGCCGCGCAATGTGTCAGCGTTTATGGGCTGCCGGAGCCCCGGGGTCTATCCGGCCGAAGGGTGCCGGACCGCCCTGCGAGGGCGTCGTTAGAGGTCGCGCGGCGAACTTCGATGCGATTCCTGACCGACTGCGGGAGGCAACTCCGACGGCCAACTTCGGCCTTTTTGAATGCCATCCGCGACGGCGGCGGGGACGCAACCAACAACGGACGAATGGGAAGTTTGGAGGCAAATGGTGGTAACTGAAGCTCTAGTTCCACATGGAGAAAGAAAGTTATGCTGCGGTTTTACATGAAACGAGAGACATAAAAAATTAATGTACGAATAAATTATAACCTCTTATTTTTATTTAACGTTTTTTATTTCACATTTCCTTATTTAAATTATTTATTAATTAACTATGACATGAACACTGTCACAATAAATCGTACAAGCGTAGGTAATTGACTAAAGCTAACATAAAATATCTCAATTCGCTGCCTGTTTTTGAAATTACTTCGAATGTAGAGAAATTACTTCGGATAATGTTCGTCGAGATATATTTCCTTCCGAAAAGCCCACATTATTAATTTTGTTCTTAATGGCTGATACCGTTAATTAGGCCTCAATGTCTCAAATAACATTTACAAATGTTCTCGGGCACGATGCTGTTTCCGTTTTTCATAATTGTTGAGAGCTTAATTTCCCTTGACTTCTTGCTACCTGAGGCAGGATAGTTTTTTAGTTTAGTTCAAGACCAGATATAAATCACATTTAAAAAAGGTTTTGGTTATTCAATGCCTTCATTAAGCAGAAAAATGCATTCTCTAAATAGAAAAAGGTTTAATAATATTGTATTATAGTTTCAGATTACCAATTACTACTATCAATATGGATTTAATTTTCAGTGGATATAATATATATTATACAGGTGACTTATATTACAACGTAAGTCATTTACCCCTCAGTATTAATTTTAAATTGCTGAAGACAACCTTTTTTACTGCTTAGAGTGTGGAGAATGTGTGTTATAACGAAAAATGGTAACTAAAACACTAATTACACTCTGAACGTGAGTACACGCAATAAAATAATAGTACGATAATAATATGACGTATATTTATTTTATTTTTATCTAGTATTAATCTTTTTAGTCCAGAGAAAAATATCGATAATTTTACTCAATACAAGGATGAAATTGTGTTTATCATTCCTTATTATTAAAATTCCTTTGTAAAAAATCATTTCCCGGCTGCTTTGTTTCAAATTATTTCTTCTTAAAATATAATTTGTGTATTTTAGTGTTAAGTGCAATTTGTGTGTAAAGTTTCAGCGTGAATCAATTTTTACTTTTATGACGATTATTTACCAGCTGGAAAGTTCACCAAAAATAAAATAGTTTATACAATTCACATTATTAGAGGGAGTTATGAGAGGGAGTATTTCTAGTGGCATTTGCAGATTCTTTGTAAATGATTCCGAAATCGTACGCTTTAACTTAAACTGTGAGAATGTGACTACAAAAATCATAGATGATAACATTTTATTTTAACATATTTTAAGAAGAATGATAATAAAAAGAACAATGTTGGTCCAATACCCTAATATTATTTGAAAGCTTTCAAAGAAATATTTTATAAATTGAAATTACGATTGGTAGCAGTTTCACGTACCGGATCAATTAAATACGTGCTCTAGTATTTGATACCAATTTTAATACACTTTTGTAAATGAATACGTGTGAATACAAAATGTTGAAGGTGTTTCTAAATAAAATTTACCTGACAAAGTTATAATTCAAACAATTCCTTCTGCATGCATTGTTTGCCGTTTTTATGCATCGTTATTGCGTAATTAATCACTAGATTACTTAATTTGAACTTTATATACATGTTGAAGACTAAGAACTAAACTTATTACTAGAGAGGAGTATTCATTTCAAAACTAAAGTAAATAATTTTTAATCCAAATATCACAACTTTATTAATAATGTAAACAGTAACTTTACTTTCCCCCTACCTAAACACATTCTCAATTTTATAGAATTTTCATGAAGCGTAATTATTGGACGTCTAATAAAAATAAAGGTACTCGTACATTTAATTAACGTGAGATTCAAAATTAAATAAGCGAACTAAAATGTGTAGAAACGTAAATTCTTTTCGAATAACCGGCTAACGAAATAACTACTAAATGAAATTCTGTCATATAATCCTCGTTTATTTGATCGATGTCTGTCGTGAAATAGTTGCATGCGTCTCGGTAACCTATCCTAGGGGCAGTACGTAATTGAGGGCTAGTCCACCACACACTGGTGCCCCTGGCGGAGGAAAGCCGTGGCCGAAGATACACGACGCGCTGAACCGCGTCATGGTAGCCGAGCGCCTATTTTTCGGCGAGGGCCGTAGCAGGAGCCCAGATCCCATTCTTTGGCGTAATCTCCGTGGATTAAAGGGAGTTTAACGATTCATAAAGTAAACTTCCATTGTTACCAAAGTTTGGTGGAGACTAAGTACAAATAAGCTAATATGTAATATCCCGGCTTGCACGTCGCCCGTAAACCTCCATTGGGTCTCTTATTATTATGAGAGCTTACCGCTAATGCGGGGCCGTTTCAATACAGCTTCGGTCCACTAAATTATATCAGCGCGCTTAATTACGTGGAGTTATTAGTCCGGAAGAATGCTAAAATTAACACGGCCGTAATAACTCTTGGCCGTGGGTAGAAAGCTTCCAACGACGTGAGAGCAGGAGGCATTTTTTAGCTATCGCCCACCGCGATGGCGGGAGTACCGAGGTACGATGTGGGAAAGACACAGTGGGTAGAAAGCTCCCAACGACGTGAGAGCAGGAGGCATTTTTTAGCTATCGCCAACCGCGATGGCGGGAGTACCGAGGTACGATGTGGGTGAGACAGAGTGGACAGAAAGCTCCTGACGGCACGAGAGCAGGAGGCATTTTTTAGCTACTGCCAACCGCGATGGCTGGGGTGCGTACTTTGTGGGAAAGACACAACAGACAACAGTGGTGAACATTTTTTTTAAAAATTTAAGGTCGCATCAACATCTAGATCATTATCGGCCACTATCGTATTTAAAGGTACGGTAACCGTGAAGATGACATGAAACATGAAAGAAAAGATGACATGTGATGAAGATGACATGAAACCGAAAAGATGACATGTGGTGAAGACAGGGGGTGCAAGGACGAACACAAATACAACCATGCCCGAGGCGGAACTCGAACCGACGATCCTTGGGTCCCAGATCGCTACGGCACTACGGCCTTGACGATCTCGACCATCCGGATCGGCATTGGTGCAGAGTGATGCACTGGGATGATGGGCGATGTGAGCGGGAGTGAGGGCGGAGCAAATTTCGACGGAGCACAGGACGGGTGTACGGAAATGCAGGGAACGGCATTGAGATAAAGCGGCGGATATAGAGGTGGGACGAACTGTAGTACTGTTATTAGCGCGGCAACTGTTGTGAATCGTAACCGGTAATCGCAAAGTTAGTTGTGTGCGTTGTAGTTACGTCAAAGAGGATAATAAAGGGAGACGCGGATAAATATCTGGCCAACAACGTATGTGCCGTCATCTAGAAGGATCAAGCTCGTATGGTAAAAATGAAATGTTAATGAAGGATAAAATTAATACTAAAACGTTCAGAGTAAATGGCTATGATAACATAATAATAATGATTAGTGATTATGATATTGATCGATAAATACGAATAGAGTAATAAGACCAAGAGATATAATGTAATTAGAAGCCAAGTAATGTAATTCCTTGCGTGACACCGTGAGACGTGAAGTCACAGCAACGCTAGAAGAAACATGACGCCAGAAGAGACATGGTGCTCAAAGAAGTAATGTGTTACTAGATTTACGGAAGTGATTCCATGCGTCAATTCAAAGCGATGCTAAAAAAGAAATGTCAGAACTGACGTGGTGTTTAGAGAAGTAACGTGATTCTAGGAGAAGAGAAGTGATTTCACGCAAAGTGAAGTGATTCCAAGGATGTGACGTGACACTCTGTGACGTGACACCCTGTGACGTGACGCCCTGTGACGTGACACCCTGTGACTTGACGCCCTGTGACGTGAAACGCTGTGAGGTGACGCCCTGTGACGTGGCGTACTGTGACGTGAAGCCCTGTGACGTGACACCTTGGGACGTGATGCACTGGGATGTGACGCTCTGTGACGTGACGCCCTGGGACGTGACGCCCTGGGATGTGACGCCCTGGGACGGAACCCCTTGCGATGTGACGCATCGGGACGTAACGCTCAGGGACGTGACTTCACAGCGTTGCTAGAAGACATGTGACGTCAGAAGAGACCTGGAGCTCTGAGAATTAACGTGCTCCTAGGTAAAGAGAAGTGATACCAGCGCACGGAAGTGACGCCACCCACCACGTGGCGGACGCCAACGAGAGGGGGCGGGGTCCCCTGGGGGCGGGGCGGCGAGCGCGGTCGGGAGCGGCGCGTGTGACGGGGCCGCGGCCGCCCAGATTACTGCGCAAAGCCCCCCGCTAATGCCATTACTAACGTGCAGTAATCCGCGCCGGATCTCGCACCCGCGCCCCACACACGCACACGCACACGGGCGTGCGAGCGAGCGCGTGCGCCCTGAGCGGAGCGCCGGCGCTAATGAGGCATCGACGCGCGCCCGTCCGTCGCCCCGCACGCCCGCCCGTTCGCCCGCCCGTTCGCCCGCCCGTTCGCCCGCACGTTCGCCCGCACGTTCGCCCGCACGTTTGCCCGCACGTTTGCCCGCACGTTCAGTCTGCCTGTAGGAGAATTCTAAAGGCTGGCTGCTCTGACCGGTAGTTTCTCGTGGTTTCTGCGATCAACACAAGGTGAATGCCGAAGTAGTACCCCCCACAAATGGGCCCCAAAAACGGGCCCAAAAACGGGCCACGCGCGATCTTTCCTGCCACTTTCTGCCCTATCCTCACCGCCTACACATACACATAGATACACATACACATACATTCACATACACATACATTCACATACACATACATTCACATACACACACACTAACATGCACTACACTACCACACATGCCGGTATACCGGTCGGGAGTTAGAACATGTCCCGGCAGGGGCGGTGCCCCGCTGAAGAGAGATTCCTGGTTGGGGAAAACCTCGGTAGCCGACGGTAGTTCGGCGGCGGATCTCGCCACACAGCGGGGGAAGACAATCGCCAACATCACGATCAAAAACATTGTCTACACTTAAGGGACTAACGATCTAGATTAGCTAACGTCCCTGGAATCACCATCAAAATCAATCAATCAATCGCCCGCCCGTCCAGCCGCCCGCTTGCCCGCTCGTCCCGGCCACCCGGAAGGAGGCGCAACTGCACGCCAAAGAGCGCCCAGAACGAGAACGGAATCGGCGGACACACGGGCTGCATACAGCAAATACAACACACAGTGTGCCAGGATAGTATCTCGGCACCGTGCCCTGGAAAATCGAGGACTCCTACTAAACATTGCATTTATGTTGTTCGCAACCAGATCATTTCGAAACAAGTGAAGGAGACACTTTCAGCATCTGTTAAGATTGCGGTGATAACCCATTTTTGCGTTTTCATTTGTTACAAGCTGCTGTTTGTGCTACCATCATAATTTATGTTGCTAACATTCCCACCAGCAAGGTACCACTACGATGAGACTTTCCTGTCGCAATGTGTAACTTCGTAGGTCGCGGTTCAGTGTTCGATATTCATTCGCACTTAAGGAGAACGGCTTAGTATGAATTAACTCGTTGCTTGACCACTGGATATATCGCAAACGGTGAAATTATCTGAGTATCACCTGAGTATCAAAGTATCGTTGGCAGAAGTTCGTGTTTTAGATCTTGTAAGAAGATGATGCAGCAGAGCGCATCATCGTAATAGTTTCCACCACGTTGTATGGGAGTTACAGGGCCCAGGTTACAACCATGTAGGGAAAACAGTTGTACGCAGGGTTCGAAATCGCAGCCTTCGCCTCCACGTGTCACGATACTATTCCGTGAGCCACTGACGTTGGCTGAACAAAAATACAAACACATAAACTATTAATTTTCAGGTTTAATGTCCTACATCGCCATCTTTTATATTCCATGTGATGATAATTCGTATTCCTTTCAAGAAGACACTTCAAAACATGATTCGGTCGTACACAAAAAACATGTTCAGCGACTCCCGCGAACTGTAATGCAGTGAAATGAAATTCTTTGTATTACAGAAATTTAACGAGTTTAATTAACTTTTACATCAGCCTGCTGAATGAAACTCACCAGCTATAGGAACTCCGAATTTTAATGTTTCTGTTTTATTAATGAGAAAATATGGAAGTATATTCCACTGGCAAGGCCCAAAAAATATAGAACCGACAGAAAAATTCTGTGATGAATGTAGATCAAAAAAACTATTACCGAAAAATAATTTCCATTACAATTTCAACGAGATCTAATTTAATTACACAATGATCTTAAATCAGGCTATTTACACATTGCTGATTAATACACACTTAAATAGTTTACCTCAATTCATGTACTAACACAGGGGTGGATTTCTATTTGCATTACCAGTATTGCAATCACTTTTGCTGACGTCTTGTCAGCATTGTAATTGAAGTTGATGGCTCAATTGAAGGGGTCGGGAGAATATATTACTAATCCTTCTTTAATAAATTCAAATCAAAAGTCGTAGAATATCTCCCAAAAAGAAGATTATCATCGAAATGTTGAACAAACGTGTTCATAGAATTACAGTACATGTGTAGAAAGCTGCCAGACGTGTATTTAGAAAATACAATAAGACACGTCTTATTGTACTAATACTTTGTTTTTCCTCTGGCTGACAAAAATTATAAACCTGTCAGTTAGTACTTTTTTTCCCCCAGACTTGCTCAATATATGGAGAGTACCTGCAGACAGTGGCTGGCCTAGTAGATACAAATAACTATAGCATGCATATGATTGAGCTTCACTATTCCATATGTAGAATGTAAGCGACTGGGCAAACAAAAATTCAACATTGCTGTAATGGGAGAAAATATGACACATTTAACAAATGAATAGAATACATCAGAACATAAACATGAATTGAGCAATAAGATAATTGAATATTGTTGTGCTTGAGAAAAAAATAGGACCATGTTTGAGAAAAAATTGAATATGTTTTTGATGTTTCTTGTAAAGTTCAAACTGTCTGATGGCCCCAGCAGCAGTGGCCTGCGTGCCACTCCCCTTTCACTATACTAGACATTTCCATCCTCCCTTTCCTCTCTAAAGGACCCCATACACAAGCAACGGCCCGCACAGGCCAAGCCTTGACGAATTTATCATCGAATGAGGATTTTTCCTAGAGGCCGCAGAGGAGGCCAGAGGCCAAAAAATACCAAATCATATTATTTTAGCCATTAATTTTGGATGTATTTTCGTATTGAATTTCATGCTTTAAACTGAAGCTAGCAGTGCCAATATTTTGTGAAATTCAAAACAGTCTAAAATTTGAGTATAGAGCATTTAATTAGCCTAAATTTAGAGTTTAATTTTGGATATGGTTTCATTCAGATCGTCTTTTGGACGCTGGTAGCTTCAGATGGCTCCAAACAGAGCTAAGGTCTGCTCGATGCTAAGGTCTCAATCAGGTTTGAAAAGCAGGAGCTCAAGCCTGGGCAGGACTAGTGGGCCCCCCTCTTAGTGTCCCCTTGTAAATGATCAAATTTATGTTTCTTGAAGTGTATCTTGTATTTAGAAAATATATATTTTTATTTTATGGTAATTTTATTTTATTGTAATAAAATACATTAAACTACAGATAAAAAATGGCATAATTTGGTTCAGCTTACTTTGGTCAGACCTGAGATGAAGTGATCTCCATGTAGGTAATTTATGTCTTTAATTCACTTATAAATTTCTAAATGATACTTTTAATGCAGCTGTTCTTAAAATAGTGATATGAATTGATAAACGATAAGTTCAGATAAAAGAGTTAATTTCATTCTAGATCTGATTTTTGGGTGAGGAATGGCAGACATACCCCTGTTCATTTCAAAGCAGTTAAATGAACACATTTCGAAAATCTATGTATAAATTATAGGAATTTCCAAGAGATCAATTTGCCAAGTTTATATAGAAAGCGTTATTTGCTCCCTTCGTATTTTCGCGACTTCCGACTTCTGGTGATTCCGAAAAACCACAGACCACACATTATAAATGGCCGTGAACGGCAAAGCCTTACCGCACCTGCCCGGGCGCGGGGGCTGGCATTGTGCCCTGCCGAAGGATTGCGAAGGCAGCCATAGAGGGGCTTGGAGTGACGAGTGGTTATGGGTCCAAAGTGGCCTCGATTCGGGGGAACTCCTCCCTCCGCCACCACT
>BOPP01000203.1:758497-773412 GCA_017312745.1 Gryllus bimaculatus
GTATATAACCTTGTTGCATCTTACTTTTCCCCAGACAGTTGCAAATTACTGGGTATGTGAGAGAGTTATCCTGGCTAGCAGTGTACAGTTGTGGTTGGCGGCTAGTAGATACAATTAGTAACTTTAGCATGCTGAGCTTTCCACTATTACATAGATGGTACGCTAATGCAAGCGAATGGGCACTAGAAATCTCAATATCATCGGTTGGCTGTGGAATAGGAGAGGCATACTGAACATTAATTGGTAAAAGAATGAATAGAATACTAATGTCAAGTAGGTATAAACATGACAATTGTGCGAGGCGAAAGTAAGATAATATTGGTGCGTTGAAGAAGGGATGACAGTAATAGCGGTACCCACTTGCGGCAATGTTCGATTTTGGATGTGAATTGAGCATATCTGGTTGTTATGGTATGTTCGCCCATTGTTAGATGTTTCTAAACTGTCTGATGGCCTGTCTTCAGGCAGCGAGTGGTCGGCGTGCACTCTCCGCCCCGCTTCATCACTAGTAACTAGTATATCATCGTTTCCATCCTCGCCCTTTCTTCTCTCTGGTTAAGGGACCCCATACTATTCGAGTGCGGAGATCTTTCCCGGTCCGCAGGCCTGTTGGGCCGCTTAGGGACAAGCCTTGACGTGTTTTAGCAATGCGAATTCAGGATTTTTTGTCTCATTAAGGGAGGACTCGTCAGAAGTGCTCTAGAGGCCTGGTGACAAGGTACCAAATCATATTATTATGAGGCAGTTAAGTCGTTTGGACGTATGTTTCGTATTGAAATTTCAGTGGCTTTAAACAGGAAAGAAGCAGTGCCCAAATCATGTTTGTTGAAATTCAAAACGGCGCTAAAATTTGAGTAAGGGTGGGTCAGTCTAGCATTTAATGTAAGCGGGTGATGCTAGTTTTTATTGAGTTTTTTACTATATATGGATATGTCGGTCTTGCATTCAAGATCGTCTTTTGTTGACGCTAGGTTAATTCAGATGAGCTTTCGTTAGTGTGGCTCCAAACGAGAGATAGATGGTCTGCTTCTCGTAATGACGATTAAGGTCTACAGAATCATAGGTTTTTGAGGAGAAACAGCAGGAGCTCATGAGACTGGCAGGGACTAGTGCGCTTCCCTCCCTTTAAGTGGTTACCCCTTTGTAAATGAGTTCAAATTTCAACTGTGTTGGTGATAGTGTTCTTTATAGCGGTATTTAGTATACATATTATATTTTTTTATTTTATGGTAATGGTTTATTTTATTGTAATAAAAATAATTAATACTGCAGATAAACATTTTGGCATGTGGATCTCTGCTCGTTCAAGCCCTTACTTTCATGTCGGTCCAGCACTTGAGAGGTAATTGAATTCCTTTCTGATAGTAGTTGTATTTATCTCTTTGTAATTCCCTTTAAATTTATTGAGAATGATTACTTTTTAATGTGCTGTTTTAAATACGTGATATGAGATTCAGTATAAATATTTGATAATAGTCTTGTATAAAGAGTTTTTATATTTATTTATTCTAGATTGAATTTTCTTGTGGTGAGGAATGGCTATGGAGCATAATTTCCTGTTCATTTCAAAGCATATTAAATGAAGGGGACATTTCGAAATCTATCTAATAATTAATAGGAAGTTTCCTCAAGAGATCAAGCTCTTTGCAAGTTTATACATGAAGAAAAGGTTTGCGTATTTGTCATACGAACTTCCGAACTATACCGATGGTGATTCCGAAAATCACAGAAACATTATAGAATCGCGGTCGTTGGACGTTGTTAAAAGCTTACCGCACCTGCTCGGGCGCGGGGGCTGGCTTGGTGCTGCGAAGGATTGCGAAAGCTGGCTATAAGAAGGGGCTGGGGGAGTGAGCGAGTGGTTATGGTCCAAAGAAGTGGCTGCGATTCGGGGGAATCCTCCCCTCCGCACCACTATGCCCCCACCCGTTCGGACCGCCCTCCAACCCGTTTCCGCCACTTAGTTAATGGGCCGCGCTTGGCTTTCCGGCAATATACCGGATCGAGACAGCAACACGCGGTGGAGAGCGATATGTTCCGACCGCCGGGTGACGATGGCCGCCGGCCGGGTTTTTTTATTTGGTGTTAACGTCGACCTCCGCAGGCTTTTATTCGACTCTTGCATGTCTAAGCATCGTTTGCGTCGGCCCACATGGGATAGCAGCAGCGTCTTTCTTTTGTCGGGGCGAATCTCGATTCACTACTGTTTTTCCGGTTGTGCAGATACTCGGGAAGACTCTGGCTTCCGTTCGGCTAATTTATGCATTGTTCGATTAAGAACAGCGGCATTTTTCGGGTTTTTTCCCGTCGATCGTCCCTTCTGAGTCTATTCAAATCGTAAAGAAGATCGTAAAAAATGTGTCAGTCCGCTGGGTGGGCGGTTTGGGGGGAAATAGTGTGAATTGGACTTAGCAGATGAACGTCGCTTGGATGAAACTGCAGCTGTCGCGTTAGAGTGCCTAATAAACACTGAAAGATTCATTTGGGCTATGTAAACTCTTACTTTTGACGGAGTGGAATACGCTGAGTTCGGTTATAGCAATGTTCCTCTATGAAGATGGGGACAAGATACTAGTCCTTTTATATGAATTTGTGCGAAGCTTAGATGAACACTTGTAGCCGACCTTATGGTGGGCGTGAGCGATGAAACTGGATCGCGCTTCGGTCGAAGGCAAATATAGAGCGTCCAGCTGGTTCTGTTTCGGGTCTCGGTCTTGGGCACTGTTTGTTTTGCTGTCTCTTTTGTCTCTCTTTGCGCGATTCCGTCGGGTTTAGAGAGCTGACAGTATGTTGACCAAGATGAGGAGTGAGATTGTTATATGTGGTAAAGTTGTAGTGGACGCTACTTACATCTGCTATCAGCTTGGTCTCTTTGATCATTGCTCCATCACTAAGGTAATCGGCTTGTCGGCTTAAGAACGACTTCCAAATTTCGTAAAATATTTGACAATAAGATTCTTCAATCTCTTATGTTATTTAACTTTGGTGATTCGGTATGTTTTTCAACGCTTCTCGGAAGTCAAGAGTGACTAACATGAGCTTATACGTACTCAAAACTAAGGTGGCGTAATAGAACTCTCGTATTTGACATGGCTTCTTGGATATAGTGTTTTTTCTTTCGTAGTTACTTACGAAAGTGTACACAGAGGGTATGGTGCTCTAACCACCAGTGGTCTATCACGTTAGTGAAGATAGTTTCTCTATCCTAAACATGACAAAGCTATTTTTGTTAAGTGGAATATATTTGAGAAGATAAAAATGGAGGTTTAACTTTACTATTATAAGAATGCTGTTTGCACGCTATAGATATCATCAAGAGTACGGATGTTGGGTCGTGGCGCTCTCTCGTGGTGTCAAGCCTTCTCTCCTTTCCTGTGTGCTTGTGAGTACTCTTCAAGTATGCGTATTTACTCGTCGACGTTATCACTACGTTTGTATTGATTAGGACTATGAGCTGACGTTAAGCGTCGAAATGTATCTGAAACATGAGCAATCGAAGTGCGATATATTTTTATTGGCATATACAGTAATTCGGTACAGTTGGTTAATTAATAAGTTACAGGTATGGTTTTGTTTTCGAGAATATATCATATTTTTTGGGTTGTCTGGTCATATACTTTCGTTCCAAGGCGAAGGGTGGGATTTGAAGATACAATTGGGTGGAGGTGCGGAAAATTCTGGGGTTTCTCGATTCTATATGTCCAAACTAAAGTTGCGAGTACTAAATCTGATGCTAATCTTCCAGTAGATCCAATAGCTTTATGTTTCCATAGGGTCACATTAAGCCGAATATTGTTCCATCTGGTTGCTTCTTCCCAGGAGATCGCAGATATCCTTGGAAATTATACAATTTTTGAGCTATCGCAGAGCACTATTTATTTTTACTTTACACACGTAGCTAGTCATTGGATTGGAACTTAATCTCGCTTACATGGTTTTGTGTCATCTACGGGACTCATCACGCTATAGGTCAGGCTCATCCATGGACTATTCATCACGGCCTCTCTATACATAGAGTGTCGGAACTGTTCATGGTCGTCGACCTTCGTCAACACAAGGTTTGAAAACAAAACTTGGCTAGGCGAATCCTGCAATATACAATTCATTACAGTATCCTTCTAGACTCATTGGGAATGCAACAGAAATGGCAAACTTAAGTGCAGTACCTGCAGTATATAGTGAACGTCTATTCCTGACGTGGTGTAATGGGCGCAATTGTCAGTCTGAAAGAAACGTAACAGGAATTTTACAACCCGGAATATCTTTCTGACATAGCAGCTTTAGTTTCGGTTTCTGTGTGGTCAACAATAACTGCTATTGTGGCCAGGGCGATAAATGATAAGATTTGATAGTAACAACTGCTACGAGCTTATTTTTATTAGCAAATTCTGTCAGACGCACCCGATTTCCTCTAATTTTAATGGGATTACGCGTAATATCGCGCTATATTGTTCTTGCTTCTCTCTCTCTCTCATTATTGGCTAATGCGAAGCGCATTAATGAATAGATGCTATGCACGCTCTTTTGGACACTGCTGGGATGCTGTCAGGTCAAAAGGCATTAAACTAAGGCTTTTCATTATTTGTTTTCCTGGCTCATCTACAGTTTATCACGCTCTATCTCTAGCCAAATTTTTTAATGAATTTTTTTAATGATTTAACTTCACAGGCTCAATAATTATTGTATGAGTTAGATTGGAAAAATATTTTACGCTCATAATCAAAGATTTTATTGTGCTTCACTCGATTATATGCATTCAAGGCACGAATTTGTTTGATCAGGATTAAGGGTTAAGGTAATGCGATTTATATTCAAAATATTATTGCTTCATTCAGTTTCCTCTCATGCAATGTTCATAGTTTGTCTAGATAAAATCTTACTTTTAGAATATTCAATATTCTATTGGCACGCGTTATAATGTATTCGTCTTAGATTATTCATACGAGCTTGCAGAAATCGCTGTTAGGCACGCCCTCTTTCATATGTTATTTTAATAATGATATTATTCTCCCTTAATAAGATTAATGGTAATTTCAGCTCATTCTACTCTCTATTTGTCTTGTATATCTTTCGGTGCTTCTGGACGATGTGTCGAGCTGTCTGATTAGTGCTGGCGGGCATTCGTGCAAAATCTAATGACTCTCGCTGATTAGTATATTCTTGGCTTTCACTCACATTTAGATATTGATCTGATATCTAGTCCACATATTTCTTAAAACGTAATGTTCTTCAATAAACTACATATCTGCCGATTATGGCGGTCCGATTTGTGGTCTAGAACGATAAACGGAAAGAAAATTTCCTCCTCGGGTATAACGCTTGTACAAGTCGCCTGTTGCTAAACTTTATTTGTGCGAGTTTGTTATCAACAGATCATATAACTAGAGGATGGGCGGTTTCTAGCGGCCCGCCCTTTTGTATCATCGTATTACTTGCCCCTTGTTGTTTCCACACCTTCTGTTTTGGCTTTTTGGCCCCCTTTTGCCCACCGGTCCTCGCTTCGTTCCCGACACAGCGAAGAAAGATACTAAGACCCCTGTTTTAGCTCACTTGGATCCATATCTGTGCAGAGCGACTTTTTTTCTCTAAACAGCAAGGTTTGTAAATTTTAGCGTGGGTATTTTGGTGGACTAGTCTACATGTAAGGTAGCCCTGCTGTGTGGAAAGTACGTGTAGGGCTTCAGGCGGTGTCATGCAGGGGGGTTTGGTGGCTTGGTTGCTAGAAGTTCTCGCAGAAGGGTGCGGAGTAGAGTTTGACGGCTGAGTGGGATCGAAGTTTGTCAGCTGAGTTGATGAATGATCGAGGCTAGACAATAGGTCCAGTGTTCCGGGTTTTCTGGAATAAGTGCGTTACGCTGGGTCTCTTGGTGTTCATGTTTCGGTCAAGGGGTTGTTCGCTTTCCGGCCGTGTTTGCTATTCAGTATTTCGGTGGCGTCGTGCACGGTCTTTTTCGTTTTGGTTTGTTTCTTGAGTTTCGGTGGCCGCTCGATACGACGTTGCATCCGGCAGACCTCTCGTCAAGTGATGGTGGTGATCACGACGACGAGGAAGTTGCGCAGTGACGAAGGAGCGGTAGGTCGGTCGTAGCAGAGCTTGGCGCGGCTCGCGCCGGGAGAGCTGTAGAGCGACGGCTCGTCTAGTGGATTGGAAGGTTCTTACGGAGGCGAGATGGCTTGAGACTGGGCTGTCGAGTGGTCTAGGGCACGTCAGTAGGTTGCTATGGTCCATTGGGGGGGAGATTTGGAGGAGTGTACGCCTGAAGACAGCTTTGGCTAGTATTAAATCGCGATAGTCACGACGATGGGTGCTGAAGGCGTTAGATAGAGAAAATCTGGTTGTGGGTTTTAAGGACACGCTGAAGGGTTGTGGTTGTTGAAGAATCGTTGATAGGATACACTCTCTAGAATAGAGGAAAGATCAAATACGCTAGCTCCAAAGGAGCGGCTGTGGGAATTATAAGGTTCGTACCAGCTTTATTGAGATAATGGCCTATATTAAATGGAATCACTGGAGTTATTTGGTCGCGGCTCATCTTTATAATACTGGGCTTATACAGGTGAACGCGTGATTAACCTCTCACATTTTATGTACATCCTTCTCTATGCAGACGAGATGTGATTCGAAGAGGACAATTCACGGATTACGTCCGACTCTGTCATCGATTAAGTTTGCGGTGTTGGCCATCCGCCTTATGTCTATGTTGTGGTGAGCCGTGGATCTGTCGTGTTCTCAGATGATTTTGTGAGGTGCAGTACGAGAGCGGAGGAACAGCTTGTATTTCAATGAGGTATGGTGTTTCTCACGGCATTTTTCTTTAGGCATAGGTTTAATGTGGCACGTTCGGGTGGAAGGGCCCGGCATCTCCGGCTTTTATTCTTCTCTTCCGTCTATCTGAGGCTGTACTTCTCTATAAAGCCGGGTTGATAGATGCGCGATCTACGAGCTCGCCGGCGCTTTTGAATTGCTTACATATGTGACGTTTCTTAAGTGAATACATTCTGGTATGAGATCTTTAGACAGATAACGGTCCAGAAAGTATTGATAAGTGAGGATGAACGGCTTGACATATTTCTTTTCGGTCATCCACTGGACTCGAAGCTGATTGCAGACTTGGCCATTTGTGTAGCTAGGCGGCTTGGCCTCTGGTCTGTCCTGCATGAGCTTTTTTCTGCTGTGGATATTATTTTAAGGATAAAGCGATCGGTGTTTTTCAGTCTGGCGTGTTTTTGGGACGCTCGGGTTCCTGTAGTAGACATTTACAACGGGACACCCTTCCCCTCTTCTTCCCGATAAACAATAACGAATAGCCCGTTATGAGGTTCGCATTTTCGGTCCTTGTGACTTGACATTTAGAGCCAGAGTTCCGGCCTTTTCAATGAAAGAGCAAACAACGTGGTGAAACAATACTCGGCTCCCTTTCAATATAGTTGATTCACTGTAAGTGTTTTTTCTTGCAAAGGTCGAGGGGGCGATCATTGGCAATTTTGAGGTTTCAAGGATTTTTTGATGGTTTTTATTGTTATCTCGTAGAACCCTTGCACCCACAGTTCGTTCATGATAATATTTTTTGTTCAGCAACTGTAATGGTCGCGCACTTACAATTCTTTGGACATGGTCTACATTTCCGGACCAACACACTCAATTCTGCATGACCACGCTGGGGGCGCGCCATACCCCCGGATCCATTAATACTATTGTAAATAGTAATTAATCAGTAACTCTTGTGTTGGTACGCCATCTAGTCTATCTGTTGGTTAGTCCTCGGTTGGACATGTCGTGTCGTGGGCGCGATGTAAAGGTCTACCAGACCGTCCTCTTTTATCTGAAGGGCTTTTGTGGCCATGAGTATAGGCCCTCTCGAAGCTTCACTCAACATCTCCTCACAATATGTTGTCTGCTACCATATGGATACCGGCGCGGTTTGCTTTCTTGTAGGTGCGCATCATTTTCACTATACTATATTGGCCTTCAGGACTTCGCATGGAAGGATGTGCCTTGGACATTTCACATTGTTGACTTGAGGAGTGGAGTGCCGCATCAGACGTCTCACGCTCGATAGTATTCACCGCCACACCGTCGTCACTATAGAGCCTCTCTTTCCATTATGTCTCTCTCTTTGCTGTCGTGTTTCGTTAGGTCGTCAACTAGCGGCATCCATCACTGTCCATTTGTCTTATTTGCCTCTCTACCCGCTCGAGGTCGTCTCTTCGGGTGCTGCTGTTCTTAGTTCAGTCCAGTCACACTTCGCTTCCGTATAATACACGCTTTTGTGTTTTTCATCGTACCTCAAATTGTTGTTTCCAAATATCCTCATCGTCCCGAACTTTTAGTACATGTCCCAATGCATAGTTTAAATCCACGATTCTTGCTACAACTCTCGCCCCGCTTCCACCACACTGTCACCACTCAAATCGCTGCCTAATCTACTACTAAACAAAATATTCAGCAGAACGGGATGTTCGTCACAAAAGACTTTTATGCCAGTGTAATTTTTACAAAACGTGTGATATGTGTTAATTATTGCTATGTAGCCTTTACGATTATATGACGACGGCCAATAAATAGATTTTAAGACATGTAAGAGTCAAGAACTTTAAAACGACTTTTTACAAGTAATTACCAAAAAAATTAGAAAAGAAGCTCTGCGATGGGAATGTTAGTGAACTAGAGAGTGCATGGCGCGGGCGGGCGTTGGCGCGCGCGTGCGGAGCGTGGCCCTGGGCGTGCGGCCGGGGTGGGCTGAGCGGCAGGCGGGACGGTGAGCGCTGCTGCGGGCGCGGTGGCGTCGGGCGGTGCGCGGGCGTTAGGGCGGCGGGGGCGCAGCGGCGTGGGTGCTCGGAGCGTCGTGGCTGGTGGTGAGCGTGGCGCTGCGGGCGTTGACGCGGGTTGTGGCCGGGCGCGTGGCAGCGGCGGCGGCGTGGCGGGGGGACGAGGCGCAAGCTGTGGCTAGGGCGGGGGGGCGAGGGAGTGAGTGCTGCGGGTCGGGAGCAAACGCTGGCGTGACGCCAATGGAACCACGTGCGCAGCTGTCGTGGTTTGGTGGAGGAGCGTCGCATGCTATATAGGTTCGATGCGAGCCGCCGCGAATGGCTTCCGAGCCTTGCCACGCCGACTCCGCCCCGCTTCTGCAGCACAGATGCTGGCAAAGTGCGTGCTCGCCTAGGTTAACGTTTCAGGCTTGTGCATATGGGACTCCCTTGCATCGAGGTAGTGGATTTAATCACCTTCTGCGGTAGGTTGTCTGGGCTTTTATGGTCAAGGTGGTTCTATCAGCGACAAAATACGGCAGATCCGCGAAACTGCAATCTCGATTCCGATAGATGTGTGGGTGTTGGTTTGTTTCTGGCACCACTTGGGGTTACCTTATAAACGCATCATGCATCCATATCTAGATTTTCTATATATGATCATTATATCCATTGTATTTTTCATGACCCTTTCAGTTGAAAAGCAAACGATGGTGAACATCTTCTTGAGAACGAGAGAGAGAAGGTAAAGTGTTGGGCGTGATAAGAGTAAGTTCTATTATAACTGGAACGTAATGGCTCTACATATTTCAGCCCTCTCGTGGGAATTCCCAACTCTTCTAACATCTCATAGTTTTCTTTTATTCTTCGTTTTCTCAATAATTTATCTACGCCACTACTGCGATTTCTATTCATGTACCAAAACCCTAGAACTGTAATCGTCAATGTTTCTTCGTTATTCTATAGTAAAACTTACTGGAGTTCACTAAAACTCCATTGCGAGCGTCTGTTATCATACACATATCTTGTAAATTGATATTTTTCTATTACACTGCTTCATCGTTTCAGTTTATAATCCAAAAATTGCCGTCGATCCCGAGTGCGCGCTATTTCAGCGTCCCCTTCATACTTCCGCGTAACGCTCGTGACGGGCCATTTTCGCCGTTTGACCCATCTTCATCCGGTCGTCAGTTCAGCACGCGTGGCCCCCTGTCGGAGGGTCGCGGCGTGCGCGGCGCGCGAGTGTTTTGTCGTCTCCCGGCCGCGTGCGGCGCGCGGCGCGCTCGCCAGCGCGGCTATTGTTGACGAGTCCGTGCGCGCCTCCGCGTCCGGCTCTATCTGGACTTTAGCTTTATGTATGTGCTGTTCAGCGGGCGAATGCGGGGCGCGCGCCGCCGTGGACCGGGTGGACTTGTGGAGGCATGAGGGAGGAAGGGCGGGGGATGTGCAGAGTGATGAGGACATGGGAAGTGCCAAGGAAGAAGGGCAAAGAGGCGAGATAGGAGAGGGGATTAGACGCGGGGTTTAGGGAAGGGCTAGGAGCGGGAATAGAGGAGGGGAGATAGGTGGAGTTGTTTAGTTTGGGATAGAGGCGGGTGGGATAGAGGGAGGCGGTAAGTGTCGGCGCCGGATATCGTGGGTGCATGGGCGAGGCAGTGGGAGGATCCGGGGAGAGTGATAAAGGGTGGGTGATGGTGTTCGATGGTCGGTGGGATGGGGGTGGTGACTGGCGGGTGTGATGGATTGGGGCGCTCGGTGATGGAGTGGAATGAGTGGGTGTTGATGGTTGGTGATGGGGGTGGTGATGGGGCGGTGATGGGGGGAGGGTGATGGGGGAGGTGTGATGGGGTTGGTGAGTGGCGACAGCGGGTGATGGGAGCGGGGTCTGATGGGACGTGATGGAGCTGGGATTGTGGGCGGGGGTCCAAGGGGGTTGTACAGGAATTGAGGACGGGGGTTGCTATGGGATGCTCGGCAAGGAGGGGGGATAGGTTTCGTGGAGGGTGAGCGGAGCAAGGGTAGCGGAGCAAAGTGGTGCGTGAAGGGCGAGGAGCACGGGGGTGAGAGGCGTGGCGGACAAGATTGTGGGGCAGAGAAACGGAGGGTGGGGCGATGAGTGGAGCGGGAGGACGAGGAGCAGGGGGTACGACATGTGGGCAGGACGCGAGGGCAGTGTAGAGAAACGCGGCAGGGGGCGGGGGGCAGAGCAACTGGCGGCCAGAGGGCGCGGGTCGGAGAGCCCGGCGCATGGAAGGGGGGGAGGCGCAGGGTAGAGAGGGGAGTGTGGCGGGGAGCGGAAAATGACGTCGCCCGGAAGCAGCCGACGCGTTCAACGGCCGCCCTCCACAGCTTCAATTCCCACTGATAGGGACGACCGGAACTTTAATTTAAACTTCGAAAGTAATTTATTTTACCTCCCTATTCCCCACATTATATCAAGCATTTTTTTAGCACAAAGTGTGTAGTAATGTCTCTCTTACAAAAGAGTCAATATATATAATATGAGGATGGTGGTTCAATCTTCTTCCATTTGCCGACGAAATTTATTACTGTCGATTTCATGTTACGCGTTCTTTTTCTTGCAAACAAACTTTCTCTCATTCTGTGATCATAGTCATTACTTTCATGAAAAGAGAAAGAACGTATTTCTGTAGCAAGAATTTCCTTTCAGACTATTCATATTGAAATAAAATTGTCAAAATATTGTCAGTAGTCATTAATTCTCTGACCTGGGTTTACGTTAGAATTATAACAGAATTAATATATTTCTTTAGTATAACTTTTGTTCTTATTGATGAAAAAGTACTTATATATAAGAAGATTTCGTACTTAACAGCAGTAAGACGATTCCAAAATGAAGACGACAAACCAGTTATATACAGCAATTCTCAGAATAAATGCGACATACTTCTAAGACATGTAAAGGAGTCAAAGATGATGACTTTTTGGCAATAAACATTTGATGAGAAATATAATATAACTAAATAATACGCGTGATATTTGTCGCAGATGGATAGTAAGTCTGTTTCCTTCAGAACGGAACCCTTCAAACATGCGTGTATTATGAGTGACTATCATTCAGATGTTTCCTAAACCTCTTTAACAAAAAGTGGTCATTATTGATCTTTCTGCACGCCTTCCGTTTAAAAATTAAATATGTTGAACTTTGTAATAAAGTTCTTAGTGTTTCTACACTTATTTAAAAAACCAATACAAGTTTATTATTAATTGTTTTGGAAAAGATCACAATTAGGGTGAACACGTCAGAAATACACGTTTGTTTTTAACTAGGTCAGAAGCGATTTATGTAAATAGCTGGTAGTGCAACAACAGCTCACACTTTCTCGCATTGGTTGTCACTACAGTTTTCAAAAATTTGGAAAGTTTAGAGCAAATCGTATCTGTGCCATTTTTATAAAAGTATTATGCACCATCTGATAAATAAACTTAAAAAAAATTGGAGCCCTATTTGAGAAAATATTTTGGGTAAAATTCATTTAATATGAGGCAAACGTACGTGATAACCACTAATATTTTCAAAAAATTAGTCGTAAAATCATTTAAAGATCAAATTTTGAAGAACAGATTCTATTAGGAAAATAATTTATCATCAATAATGTAGATGCAGGAAAACTCTGGAAAAAAATCCTAATTTTTTTTTAATTTTCAAAAATTCAACGAAATTGGACCCAGGATATTTTTATGAACGTACTTCCTTGTATCCGAAGAAAAAATAAAGAAAAAAATTGAAGCCAGTTTTGAGAAAATTTTGAAAACGTCTTCGCGGCTTCGTGTTCCCCTCAAAATATAAATATCCGTTTCAAATTCAATAGGTTACTGCGTCGGTGAGATCGATCGAGAAATCTCAGTTTTGGTGAATATCGTTTCATATATAACATTTAGTCGCTAGCATTGTTCACAGACAGACATAAATGAAATTTAAAATTAATATACCGCAACAGTTGTAAATGTCATGTCGATGATTTGTTTAGTTTTTGTTTATCCTTAGAGCACAATATTAAATTGACTCTTTCCAGGAAATACGAGTAAAATGTATGAATTTGATTGTTACCAAACAGCAGCTAACACCCATTTCCCTATCTCCGAATTTTCTTTGCTCTCTGACGCTTCAAGATCGCCCTGTCAATCGGTTCGTTTTAATTTTTTGGAAGCAGAGATCGTTTAAATCTCCACACTTTAACGCAAAGGAGGAAATCGCGTGTGGAAACAATTGCCTGTCGCGTCAGAGCAGCCAAGCGGAGGCACACAGAATCTTCTCGGGAACAGAGCCGATTGCCGATTTGAACACACTCTCTGAGCCCCCGCCTCTGATGCCACCTCTGCCTCCGCCGCCAGTCCAGGCTGTATCCCCTCCATCCTCACGGACATGGTCCCCACCCCCGCCTCTGGCCCTGCCGTCTCCCTCTGCGGCACCTAACCTCTTTCCCGTACTCCTCACCTACTCCCATCTTTGCCTCTGTCTCCGCTTTCGCTTCTTCTCCTCCTCCTCGCCCTATCTATTCATTTCCGTCGCCACCTCCTCATCCAATTCCTTCTCTTTATTCTCCTCTTCTGCCAACGCCTCCGCTACCCCCTCCGCCTCCTCTCGCGTCGCCGCCACCACCAAGCGCCAATTCGAACCACTCGAAACGTCACTGTGATTGCTGCGACTGGAAAGAGATCGTTGGCTCTGTCGACGCTGCCACTGCAGCCTTTGCCGATCCCACAGCCTCCTGCCGTCGACGGTGCTGCTACCGTATCCGAACCCCCTCGTGCATTCGAAATGACATGAAGGTTATTCCGGGAAATTCGGGGGCCAGTTCGTATTATGACCAACATATTAATTTACAATTTTATCCAATATCTGCTTTAATAAATATAACACCTACTAATAATAAATTCTACTGAAATTGGAAACACATGTCTGGTTTTAATTACGATCGATTTATGCGTTAAAATTGCTATTTATGTAGTATAATTCCTGTGGGTATTTTTCTACGATATATTTCTGAATGTTACTTCGTCTTTCTCTCTGCGTTAATCTCGGGCATGGCAAAACCGACTTCAATAATAGTTTAGGCGAAATGGGCGGAGAGAGCGGGATGATGTGGACGCTACTCTGCCAGTGAGGAGGGACGGCGAGAAGCTGGAGAAGACCCAGACGTGGCAGGGCGGGACAGAGCACGACGGGGAAGAACTGAACTACGTCAACCGAAGCAGACTGGGGTGGGATGGGATGGGATTGCACAGGGTGGTGCAATGAAGGATGCGAGGATGTAACAGACAGAGGAGAGCCCGGGTGTGAAGAGTGTGTAAATAAATTTGTTTTCAATTAAGTGTTCTCAGAAGTCGACGTCACGCATCCATTTTTTACATACATACGTATTTATGCAGACCACAATTTTAGAAAGTTCTTTATAATATTTTCTGTTTGTGGTTTATGGCTGTGTATGGTATGGGATTGCGTGAACGAGAGAGAGAAAGAGAGAGATACGAAGAGAAAGAGCGAGAGAGAGAGAGAGAGAGAGAGAGAGAGAGAGAGAGGAATGTTAACTAATTATAATATAATTTAATTTATTTTATAAGAAAGTATTCAGAAACAAGTGTTGAATTTATCGCAGAAATATTTAGCAAATTATTCTGGCAAATTTATGAAAATCAGAATTTAAACATATTTATGCTCATTTCCCCTGCCAAGTCTGGTAACCCGTCGCACACGATGGGCACGATCAGCCATTTACGCAGCCGCTACAATCATCTGATCACGATCCGCCACCTTCGCCCAGCTCCGACCACTAATTACCAGAACCTGCCCTGCGGCTGGCATTACATGTACAGCTTCCTCTCATTATGTCATCCCCAGGGTATTACCCCCGCAAATTTCAATTGCATTTCCCGCAGCGACAGCTCCGTCTACTCTTCCCATCACCATCGCTTCCGTTCCCCGTCCACGTCGCCGCCACCGGGGTGCTCTTCATCACCAACGTCGCCGCCCCCGCCGCCTCAAAGGCTTTCGCTCGGGGCCCGTCCGCACCGTCAGCAATTTGTTCCCACGTCGGATGGAAGCGCCGTCCAAAAGGATTTGACGAACAAAGAACGAGCAATTCCCCTTTCGGGGCGTGTTGGCCGGCATTCCAGCTGCCACCGTCGCCAGTCTCCTCGCTCGG
>BOPP01000203.1:794090-807347 GCA_017312745.1 Gryllus bimaculatus
TTCAGTCAGGTACTCGCCCTGGGCGCCCGCCTGACCACGTCGCGCTCCCTCGGCTGGGCGGGCGCGCGCTCGCTCGGCCGCTCAGGAAATAAACTCAATTAGTGTAACAAACTTACCCGTTTCGTTGCCGCTTTCAACGGATTAAATAGAGAACTTTCGACCATTATCTCTCTTTCAGACGCGGCCTTAAAATGCTGAATGGGAGGGACTTAGAGCGCTGAATGTGGCTGTTCTTTACCAAGAATTAACGTCGGGGGAGGGTAGCGACCGCCTTACCTGCACTTGCCGCCCGTGCCCCTTGTGAGCGCTCTATAGCCGTATCCTTTCTCGGGGGCTCGGCGCGCCGTGACGTCAGCTTAGGTGGAGATTTACTGTGTCGCGCGATAAGGCATTAAGACGTATGTAAGTAATATAGGCGATGTCAACCGCCGTGATGGAAAAGTAAATAACGTGAGGGGGCCGTTTTACGGAGAGGAAATGCAGAGTAATGCATTTCACTGTAGAATTTCCGTGGTTCTCCTTGATTTATCGGCTGTCGCGTGGCGTCCGCGTGCTGTGTTACGAATCCGCCGCTCGCCCCGGCGAAGGAATGGGCTACTTTGTCGCCCTGTGCATCACGTGCTGCGCTCGCTATATCTTCGCCCTCCGGACGCTCCCACGAAAGTTTCCATGACAAACACAACGTCGTGGGTATTTTGTTTAATAGCAGTTTGGAATTGGAAACTCGGAAATGGTATAAATCAGTTTCCAGTGATTTATTCTTCTTTTGATTTATACTACTTACGGCATATAGTATGTAATGCATGTAAATTCTTAAAGTTACATTAAGCTATTTTCGTAAACCTTAATTTCTACTGCACAATTTTAAATATATTTTTACTGATACGTTATTGCTTGTTACTGACTTCGATACGGAGCACGGTATACACTGCATAACGAACCTGGATCGAAAGGATCGTGGTTGCGAGTAAAATATGGAAACAGTTGATTGATGATACATGTTCTCTTGTGGAGGAACTTATGGAGTCAAGTTAACATCTAGTTAATTGGTAAATAAGTAAATATGCATCAATACAATTTGATAAAAAATACCGTTAACTAGTTCTAATGATCTAAAGGCAACAAAACGCCCTGGGTCTAAAGTACCTCGGGCTTTTAGTCGCCGCACGATCTCATAACGTCCTAGGTGCATTAATAACTATTTTACCATTTCTTTGATTTTTCAATCTGTTTCCATATATTCTAAAACCATAATGAATCAAATGAAGTAGAAAAGGGTTCGTATTTTGAATCAGATCGCAGCGTTTTTTCTCTTCCTCTTCTTTGATTCTTGGAATATAAAAAAATCTATGCATTAGAAAATATTACAACATGGAAAGGCATTTACATAGATGAAATAATTTGTATTTGTTCTTGTATAATGAACAAATATTGGATCTCAAATTATAATTATATTTGAAGAGGTTTAATTGATCATTAACTTTTGACGAATTTACAGTTTATTGGTTTTAAGTCAACATTTTAATTTGTTTTAATGAAATGTGTACAAAGGGTTTTCACATGCCCTTTCCTTGAATTCCTTTCCAAATAACGGTTATTGCGCTTTGTGATGATTACCGTTATCATTTCAGTTGTTTTTTTTGTTTTTTATACGCTCCGCTGTTATACAAAGCAATAAAATTACGCATTCCGAGAAACATTGTTATTGAGATTTTTTCGTTTCGAAGTGCGTAAATATACTCATGTTTATTACGGGAGTAAATTAAAATAATATTTTTGGCGTATTCATATTTGTGAATAATTTTTTGAATTGAGATGTACGTAAATAATTCACTATGAATTAAAGGCAATACGAGAAAAAATATAGGATATCATTGCATTTTATCGATTTGTGTTGTTTATGTAGTAAAAACTGGAGAGATAGAAGAAGAAAAAATATCATATTAGGTAAAATCAGGGGTGGGGGTTATCTAATAGACACTCTTTACACGAAATATAGTTATATTCCAGAGAAACGTTTTTTTTAATATTATTTTATCAATTATCCCATGCGTTGAATTATAGAAGATTTCCCTAATAAGTTCATTAAAATACCTGTTTCTTGAGACAAGAGAAAAGTGTTTTTGCAAAACTTGCTTGGTTTGTATTAAACAATATCTGATTTGCATCTGACGGTTCCAAATATTGTACACACTATAATTATTCTGCAAATATAAAACACATTACCTAATTTCCAAGTTCAAAATGTATCACACGATAATGTAGTAGTCAAAATTTATTAGCTCAAACATTAAGTGAAGGGCAGACATTATTAAGAATCGGTACAAACAATTTTTTTTCGAAGTAAATTCAAATGTGTCAAACATCGAACAAGAATAATCATCAGAAGAAATAATGTGTAAGATTTGCAATTGCTGCATTCTGATTTCAAACTGGGTCGGTTGGGTACATCTCGACGAACTAACTTTTAACACTCAATTCCTGCATACCCAAAGTACTGTCACGACAGTCTACACATTTTTTTATTATACTAAATCACTACATACACTTCAGTAAAGGAAATCGCATGGTAGGACACGTGTCGTTCATCCCCGCACGTCCTAATAAAATCGGCGCGCCATTAATCCCTTGATTACCTCCCACACATCAGAAAAAAGTAAGACGAGCTCGGAATCTCCTTTTTCGAAGCCATTCGGATTCACGATCTCTCCTCTGGTAATGAAGCGGCGCCGCGCCCGACCCATCGCACGACCGCGCGGGGGTGGAGGTGGGGATGGGAGGGGGGCGGAGCAGGCAGAACGGCCTCCTATAAATCGCCGACCAGCGCCGCACCGCGCTCAAGAAACGCGTCGGCACGCTCTGCGCAGCCGCCCCCGCCTTCGCCATTGCTACCACCACAGCCTCCCCCGCCTCTCTCGCTCTCCGTCTCCCGCGCCTCCTCTCACTCTCTCTCCTCTCTGTTCCTCCGCCGCTCGCTCCACAGCATCTCCCTCCGCCTACTCGCACAGCTCCTCACCATCACCTGTCCGGCAAGCTATCCTCTCGCCTCCTCCACCTCCTCCGCCTCCTCGTCCTCCTCCGGAGCTCCCTCCGATACTCCACTCCTCGCGGCATATCATCTTCGTCCGGTACGCCTCCTGCCTCTCTGCTAATCCTCCGCCTCCCCAAGCTCCTCTGCGCCGTCCCGCTTGCTCCGCCCCCATCATGCTCCATCGCCCACGCCACGCGCCCATGGCCTCCATCGCCTCCACCGCTTACAGCAACCTCCGACCAATTAACGCTCAACGCTCCACGGCGTCCGCCATCTCGCCAAAACCGCCATCTCCACATCCTCGGCAGAAATGCACGGCCTTGATCGCTCGACACTGCGCGTCTGCTCACCCGCGCACAAACCGTGCCGAGCCGCCCGCCAACTCAACCGCCTCCGTCAACTCCCAGCCGCTCCACGATACCGTTGCTTTTCCCGTCTTCCAATGCCTCCCGACCGATCTCCTAAACACCAGCTTGCGCAGCACTCCAAAACTCTCGTTCCGCCTCGCCATTGCCTCCCGATTCCGGCGCCCGCACCACTAAGCCGCTGTCTCCCCTTTCCGCCTTCCTCGAACTACTTCCACGACCCCTGTAAAGAGAAAACACGGACTACCACAGAAAAACGGAAGCAAGCCTAACATCCACACGCTGCGCGGCCTCCGCTACGCCATTGCCGCTCCACCCGCCTCGTCCAACATCTCGCCTTACAAACTCAACTTATCCTCCCTTCCATCCCGGGCCCCCTAACTAATCCGCGGCCCCGGCAAGGAGGGACCTCAACTGTATTCGCCGCGGGCGAGGGCGTGGGTGGCGGGCGGGCGATTTGGCGGAGCGGGGCGCAGGCAAACGCAAGCGATGGCCCTGGCTCGTGGCGGAATAGGTTCGCTGTGGCGAGCCGTGGGGCAGGGAAGGGATTGTGCGGAGGTGGACTGGTCGTGAAGGAGGGTGGCGTAGGTGTGGAAAAGGGGTTGTGGACAGGGTGGACGCGAGCAAAAAACGAAGTACAGAGATAATGGCGCGGCGAGGCGCACTCGGGTTGGGGTGGGAGGGCGCGGGCGGTGGTGGCGGGCGGGCAGTCGAATTTATGAGCAAAATTTTAGAGCAAATTCAATTTCCTCGGGCGCCGCGACGCTCAGCGTCGCCAGGAGGAGGTCGACCCGCAGCGGCGACCGACGCGGCCGCCCCGCCGCCGTCGCTTTGCGTCGCGCCGCTTTGCGACGCGTCGTTTTGCGTCGCGTCGCGTCGCGTCGCGTCGCATCACGTTGCTTTGCGTCGCGTTGCGTCGCGTCGCGTTGCGTCGCGTCGCGTTGCGTCGCGTCGCGTCGCGTCTCTTTGCGTCACGTCGCTTTGCGTCACGTCGCTTTGCATCACGTCGCGTTGAGTCGCATGCCCTCTAGTGATGCAACATCGAAAGCAAAACATCGATGTTAGCAAACATCGATGTTTAAATTTAAAACGTCGATGTTCAAAGTACGTCGACTAAAAACCATCAATATTTTTCAACATCGGTGTTTTAGACTGGATTAATAGCATTTGTCAATTTAAATTTGAATGCACACGAATTTAATGTTAGTGTTCATGTTTATAAGTTCGCTGAGTAAGGGTAAGTGAAGACGTGGCACACCATACGTCTACAGCGTATTGGTAGACCATGTCTCCACGTGCGAAATGAATACGAAGAAAGAGGAAATACAAGGGCATGGAGGTCATCTCGGGCGAGAGGGTTTGGTCGATGAAGGATCGTTTGGTTCCAACATGTGAATAACAGTGTGATTGTCGGTTATTTCATATTTTAACTTTTACAGAATTGTGATTATGGAAATTTTTCATTGAGAAACAAAACATCGGAAAAGAAAAATCATCGATCACAAAACATCGATCGTTAAAAAACCTCGGTGTTAATACATCGACGTTTAAAATGTCGATCGATATTTAAAATATCGATGTTTAAAATATCGAAGTTTCTCCAAAAACATCGATGTTTGGAAAACATTGACTTCAATGTCGCATCCCTACTGCCCTCTCCGTTGTGGCTAACGCAAAGGTTGAGGCGGTCGTGGTGCGTTGGGACCGTGGCAACAGGACGTTGCGATCGGGGCTGGCCAGCGCACGAGCACGAGAAAATTCATATCGAGGAACAACTCTCGTTTTCATTGAATGTTAAGTTCTACAGAAGTTCTATGCGTTTCGCTACTAATTTGCAAAAAAATTGAAATAAGTTACGTATTTTTCAGTGGTGGTCGCTGATTCTGTTTATCGAGTGGATATTATAAATGTTCAATTACTGTAAAACTGTAGGGTTATGGCTACCACCTGGAAATCAGCCAATTGTAGCCAAATAAATAAATATTAATATAAATATTACAAATCAATAAACCATCTTCGAAGCTCAATATACAGCTATTAAATTGTGTGATTGTTGTGAGGTACCAAACAACAAACAATTAGATGCGTTTTCAAAGGCACTAAGCAAAAATATGTCTGAAATGAAGTTAAAAATTATTATTTCACAATTTTATTTTAATTCTGGGACCCATCAGCCCTGATCTGTTTACTGAAGAAGCATGGAAGCGTGGAAATGTCAACATCGTACATGTCATCGAGGAGACAGTTTTTGATAATGACAATTTTTCTCGTAATTTTCGACACCAAAATTTACTACTTAGAGTTATTATATATAGTTGTTTTCGAATTACGTTAAATTATTAATATTACAAATATTTTATAACAAAGGCAATGCCAACAAAATGTTTCAAATCACAGTGTACAAAATTAGAAAGTTCATAAAACAAGGATTTTCTAAATTTAGTTCTCAACGAAATAATGAACTTTCATTTTTATGGAAGAAAGCAAATGGACATCGAGAAGAAGAAGAAGAAGAAGAAGAAGAAGAAGAAGAAGAAAATGAAGAAGACAAAGACGAAGAAGAAGACAAAGACGAAGAAGAAGACAAAGACGAAGAAGAAGACAAAGACGGAGAAGAAGACAAAGACGGAGAAGAAGACAAAGACGGAGAAGAAAACAAAGACGGAGAAGAAGACAAAGACGGAGGAGAAGACAAAGACGGAGAAGAAGACAAAGACGGAGAAGAAGACAAAGACGGAGAAGAAGACAAAGACGAAGAAGAAGAAGACGAAGAAGAAGAAGACGAGGTCGAAGAATGGGAAGAAGAAGAAGAAGAAGAAAAAGTAGTTAAGAAGAAGGATAAATCTTCCATCAACTACCTGAGAAAAGACACCGGGCTCAACCATTTGCGCACCTGGGAAAGCCCAGTGAGACAAACACTTTCCATCTCTTTCCCTGCCGCTGTTCACCAACACCGTCTCTAATTAAAGCGGAAGCAGGGAGTGGAGAGGGTTAGATACATTTTTTTTCGCGAACCGGGAAAACACGGAAAACAAATTAGACTTTAATGTAAATGAGCATTTTCATAATCAAAGCAACGAAAGCCGCTACCCTGGCGACGCGTGCGACAGAGATCTTACCAAGAAAGACGTCGAGACCTACTTTTGCCGGCAAGTTCTGAAAAAAGGTCTGTCATCGACTGTTGACGCACACAAAATTCCCAAAATCATTTCGATGAAATCTAGGTGCAGAAAAAGGTTAATGTGGCCCCACCTTAATGAACACGTTCGATCTCTCTAAATCTTAATTTTTCAACCGGAATTCAGGTTTATCAGTTTGATTTGAGGCTAGTTCTTGGGCATTATGGCATCTTTTATTTATTTTTTGTCAAATGTTGCATCAGAGATATGCCGCTCTTCTTGTCAAAGTGCGATATGTACTTCGAAGTGTTGAGATGACTGAATGGTATTATGTTACCTGTTTTTAAGATCAAACACGTACGTTGATATTAAACCAACGTACGTACAAAATTAAAGGTGATATGGGATGAATGTTTGATAGAACCGGGTATTAAATGAGTCTTGAACCGAGTGACTTGAGGTATTTGAAAGTTTGTACAAATTTTTAAGAAATTGAGCGACTGCCTCGCTTTATCTTTTGTAGACTTTTCGATAATAAAAAAAACTAGAAAAAACTTAAAAATAATAATGAAATGTTATGTAGAGGCAATGATTTTAGTAATATTCACAAAGCATTGTTCTAGATTTGAATCTAAACATTTAGTAACTAAATCTATTATGAATGACAATTCAACAAGTTAAGCAAACTGAACATTCTCTGGAGAACAATGTGATCAATTGTGTGATGAATGACCGTATTTACTCGTACTTGCAGAATTGTCACTTTTTTCACAAAAATTCTTCTTTTTCTTTTTGGCAATTAAGTCTTTTCCAAATTTGAAACTCCCTAATTCCATGCAACTCCTGTTGTTACTCAAATCGTATCGTAAGCCTTTCCTATGTTCTTTCAAATTGGGCTGACAGTTAATAATGTACTATAGAATTATTTCTTGCTTCGGTTCTGTACTTCTGTATGGTGGAAAGTGTGGAGTGTAAAAAAACTCTTTCGAAACAAGGGCATTCCTGGATTATGTTATAGTAATATGATAACGAGAAGATTTTTCACATTAATTTCTACTAATGATCAACATGGAGATATCTAATACCTTTCATACTCGAAGTGTATTTGAAAACATTGGAAGTCTGCTTCAGTTGGGCTGCAGTGATTTGTACAGTCAAAAATCGTTGTCGATTTTCAAACTAATGTTCACGTACTAATAGTTCAACAAACTGATACAATGCTCTATATACAGCGTAAAGATAGTGTTTATTTCAGAATTTTAATTTAGAGATGTTCATTGAATTTAAAATGAAAATTATGTGTGAATGAAGTTCTTATTAGTAATAATTTACTTATTTTTCTTCGTATATTTTTTATTCTATTTTATTTTAAACATTAATTTCTACAATGAGTGACAAATAAAGGAATAAATTCTATTGTACCGCCAAGAACTGTTTATAAAGAATTATATTTAAATCTACTAACCATTCATGACAGCAGCAAATTACATTTTGTTATGCATAATGCATAAACGTACTTGTACTATTTTCAGGTAATAATGTTAGGTATTATTAGTCAACATTAACTTTGCATTTCCTCTACTCCAATCACAAAATTGGAAATCTCATGCCCTTTATATTTCAGTTTAGATTGGATGTGAATTGCACGCTTATTTCATTTAATGCCTCAATTTAGTTAACTCATTACCTGTTAATCTGCATAGAATCATTGTCATTGTCGGTGTTTGGATATTTTGCTAGTCTACCTGTACGTGTGTTTCACTGTGTGCCATTTTCCGGTTTGATTTCCTTTCTCGATGCGTATCGTGTTTGGTTGATTGATTGAATAGTGCTTCAGGGCACTTCAACTACCAACGTCATTAATCCCGTAAGTGCTCGGTAGATGACTGTGGTTTCCCCCCGCTGTACGGCACGATCCGGCGCCAATCTACTACACCGGCCAGCGGGATTTCCCTTCAACCAGAAATCTCTCACCAGTGGGACACCGCCCCCGCCGGGACATGGTCTAAGTTCCCAACCAGTCACCCTGCATGTGTGCCAGTGTAGTGCATATAAGTGTAGGGGTGTATAAGTAGGAAGTGTGTAAGTAGGGAGTGTGTAAATAGGGAGTGTGTAAATAGGGAGTGTGTAAATAGGGAGTGTGTAAGTAGGGAGTGTGTAAGTAGGGAGTGTGTAAATAGGGAGTGTGTAAATATGGAGTGTGTAAATAGGGAGTGTGGAAATAGGGAGTGTGTAAGTAGGGGGGTGTAAGTAGGGGGGTGTAAGTAAGGGGTGTGTCAGTAGGGAGTGTAAGTAGGGTGTGTGCAAGTAGCGGGTGAGAATAGGACCAGGAAGAGGAAGGAAAGATCGCGCGCGGTCCGTGGCCCGTTTCTTAGAGTACTGCCCTGGCATTCGCCTGGTGGTGATCGGAGAAATCACGGAAAAATACCGATCAGCAGCCGGCCGCTAGACTTCTACACCAGACAGCGACTGAACTCCACCTAGATGGCAAGCTAGAGTCGTCCACCGGCCACCGTCAGGACTCGAACCTAGGCCCGCCCGGTCAGTGGGACTTCAGCGTCATCAGTGGATGCCCTGAGCCACCTCTAACGGTGTTTGAGAGGCGGTTTCACTCATCTTGCAGGTTTTCGGGAGCCTGACCTCCTGGCCCGGCCATCCCAGAGTCTTCCCGGGCAGCCGCCAGCGCAAAGCGTGCCTTGTGCTGTTTAAAGTACTACTTGGGCCGTAGCCGCCACTCGAATGAAATTAGCCATTCGGGGTTCGATATGTAGCGTGCGTCGCCACCCGCTCGGGACCGGTTCGATGAAATCTAATCCAATTACTGCCGTTCGGATGGGCCGCCTCGCCCGCCTCCGCCGCCTCCGTTCTCGCTGCCGCTGCCCCAACCGCCGCCCCCGCCATGCGCTGCCGCCTCCGCCGCCGTCAGAGCCTTGCAGTGGACGGAGTGTGGTTCTAGGCGGCCATGCGGCCACGGCTCACGTTCATTCCATTCAACAACACTGACCCAGGTGGCTCAGGGCATCAATTGATATCACTGCAGTTCCTTCTAGGATCAGGGTTGCGTGATTGGGCGGAATGCCGCTTTTGTGGGGATGAAAAAAGGCTCTCTCACGCGACAAATCTTGATTTTGAGGAATACAGCTAAACGGGTGGAAGTGCATCAAAACAGGTGCGGTATATGGCGGGTTTTCAGACTACGACGGAATTTTCGAAAAACAACCTCAACGACATTGAAAGTGAGTTTGATTTTTTTAGTTTCCTACATTATTTATATTTTTTATTAATCATTAATTAATTCGTCCCAATTTACTTTGAGAAGTGAGGAATGTTTGCTAGTAGACAAGACATGGAGTTAATTTTAGAACAAGCTATTAAAATTAATCGTCTTTTAGAAGTATAGTTTCACTGCCAGCATATTCCGTTAAGCCATAGGGAATAAACATGTATATGTAAGCATTTATGTTGTAATTTTTCAAGCGCAGAGATTTAAGAGGAGCAAGGAGAGTGAAAATGGGAAAGTGGGGAAAATCTTTTATCACTTTAAGTATTCCTTCCATCTATTGTAATCATAAGAATTGTTATACCTTACTATTTAAAAGTAAGTTACAACTCATTATTACAAAAAGTATAAGTTTTTACATGATTATTATTATTAATTACAATGTTCACACACAAAAAATAAAAACAATCAAGCATTTCATAGGGTCACAATTTCAAAATTCCTTTGTAATGCAAATTCAAATTTCCCGCTTCAAATGTTGCATTTTTGTTTTTAGGCGGAATTGGGAGTATTTACATCCATCTAACGGCGGATTTTTGCACAAAACATTTGGCAACCCAGGCTAGGACTCGAGCCTCAGACGAATATCGACACAAGCTAGAAAGCTAAATCGAATTCAGCAGCAGGCTACTCGCATCCCTGTTGTTTCGTGGTTTAGCCCGATCAGCACCAAGTGAACACCGGAGCAGTACCCTTATAAATCTTCCACGGACCGCGCGCGATATTTCCTTCTGATTTCTTGTCTTATTCTCATCTCTTACTTAAACACACACACACAAACACACACACACGCACACACACACACACACACACACACGCACACCCACACACACGCACACACACTTTCACGCATTATACTACCAGACATGTCAGAAATCCTGTCGGAGACTTTAAGGCAAAATGACTGCAATATAAATTAAATGAATCATGAACCAGTCTCAAATACAAATATAAAGAATCTAGATTAAAAAAATATTGTTAGTACAAGTATTATGCCGATTAACTCGTATATTTCCACTGGAGAACTTTCTTAATAGATCTGATATGATAAAATATTATGGATACCCTGACGTTCACTTCAAAGTGTGGAGTTGGTATTAAACTTGTTACTGAAGCACACAATTACACACACAAATTTCCTTGAGCCAGCTGTGTGAATTTTGGAGAAATTTTAATAAACGTGTTTTTATTAATAATAATTAAAGTAATAATTATACTAATTTTAGTATAATAACAATTATTATTAATGTTATTATTGTTACTAATATGATTATCACTCAACCCTTTATATCGTACTTTATTAACTTAAATTGACATTGTTTAATTACGGTCATTGTAATATGATATTCACGAAGAAGCTTTGTGAAGAAGCAGGTGATCCTTCGATGGTCTTTTGGTAAGTAGCCTTTCCTTCCGAGCTGTGACCTCGATTCACGTACTCTCGGGTATAGTCTGATTCAGAAGTTTCACTTTCAGCCACCATTATGAAATTAGCAGTGTCTTAATTAATTCATGCGAAATTTAATTTACATTTTTCTTTTTACTTAGCTCGAACTCGGGGAGTTTCTAGAACAAAAAGGGAAGCAAGAATAAACGAAATCAGAGAGGGCTGAATTCACTTCTTGTAAAAGCTGAAGATCACATCTAAGAGCAACTGAAACACGAAAATTATTTACAATGCTATTCCATGTTTACCTTACACTTGGTTCGGTGAAAGTAATGTCAATAGCTGGTTTCAAAATAAGTGTGGCATATTCCGACACGTCTTACTATACTTCGCGAATTATCAGATGAGAGCGTTGATAATCACACGGATGTTAAAATAAAATGTTACGATTTGATTGTTGTACACGTCCATTACAATTATGAGATATAGGGAATCCTTACGACTATAAATATAACGAAGGCTGGCAAAAAACTAAATAGTTTCTTTTCTTTCCCTTGACCAAATCACATTAACCATTCAAAATTGCAGCATTTTTTCGTGATCATAAGTTACTGTTCATTTTATCCTGAAGATGACAGAGAGATGTAGAGAGTAGAAATAGTTAATACTGAGATGGAATTATTAAAACACAAGTATTTTAATAATATTAAGAAGTTGAACGCCATATTGGTAAGTTCCATTGTAGATAATTTCCCTTCATTTTAGCTGATTCCACTAAGATAAATTTAATTTATTGTATGTGATTCAAATTCCCATATTTTGTCATTCATAACTTAGAATTTGTTATTACTTTCGAAACTTCTCAATGCCATTTTTTAAACAAGATAATTTCATCTGATATCCTTGGCGCAAGGAATTGTGAATTACAAAGACGTCATACCTGTTATGTCATCATTATGAACCCCGACGCTTTCTGATACAGTTGCGGATTAGATTGATCGACTACCATTGCCAAAAACAATTGATAATACTTGAGTGAGTCATCTAAAAACATCAGTAAATAAACAGACGGGTTTATGACTCACGATTTTTTCGTGTTACCAATAAATTAAAAATTGAATTAATTACGATACATCTCATATCATCAATGAATTAAAACTTGAAGTAATATGAATATGTTTCTTAACATTTTGATGAAACTAATGATTTCTATGATCATATAGAGTATATACGTCATATAGAAATCACATAAAGTACGTGATATATTACTGGAGAATTTTCGCTCCAAATTTTTGTAAGGAAATAAATTGCTCAGATAATTATATTGTTCTTAGCCTCTAGAATGGCTCATGGAGAACGAAGTAGCTTCCTGTGGTTTAGTCCTCGGTTCGATTCCCGGGCGTGGCAAAAATAGTTGTAGGTGTACTTTAAAACCGTCGCAGTTTCTATGTCCTCAAGAAAGGCTCAGGCAGGCGTATCTTGCTAGTTACGGTGAAAAGAATACATCGAGTTCTGTACGCGTAGCTTTTACTGCCAAGCACGGGAAATTTTACTCGGCCATGGGTACACCTTTAGCTTGCCCAGAAAGTCGCACTATCGACCCAAGATACCCAAGACATGCATATTGATCTTATCAGAGATAAAAGTTTTTTGCCGAATTTGTTAGTAAATAATGTGTGGGGAGTTATCCATACTATGTTGGAATTTTCTTATATCCGGTCACTATAAATACCCATTCATTGTATCGCCAACGGTGAAGTTTTAGGTAGCAGAACGACTGTGCTTGTTGACCCCGCAGAATTCAGTTAGCGAGCACTGTCCTGCTGGCCTTACCGCCTGTGGTTCAGTCGCATCCGCGCAGTTTGCGCAGTCCTGAGCCTTGTTGCCGCAGCGCTCTCGCCCTCCCTCTCTCCAACCCTTCCACTCTCATCCACTCTCCTCACGCGTGTGCTCTAGGTGTCGTCGGCACTGTAGCAGCACCGTCGCCGTCTCCACTATACCCATGCTATCCCCGACAGAGATACCCCGCCTACGCCATCCCCACCAACGGCATCGCCAAAGTTATCATCGCCAAC
>BOPP01000203.1:830976-875814 GCA_017312745.1 Gryllus bimaculatus
AACACAAAGGGAGAGAGAAAAATAAAAATGGTTGGCAATAAAACAGTACCTTCCGTACCTTTGGAAGTTTTCCCGTTTGAAAGTGTGGCCCGAAGTAAAACTTGTGGGGGGCTGAACGAAATGTTAAAATTAAAAACATTAAATGTGCATACTTCATGTATTGCAAATAATGCAAATTTATTAATAACTTAAAAAATTTCAAATGCACAAAGAATATTGATGATATTGGTGATAATGGTTATCAATAAGGGTCCTATTCAATGATTACATGATTTTTAACGGATTTCGAGGTAAAAATGCATTAACGATTTGCAAAAGAATTCCGATTATTTGCCAAAACTATTAAAAAGATAATAAGAATAATGTTTCGAATTTAAACAAAACGCAATATCAGCGTTCTTTGTGAAAAATATTTCTGAAAATTGGGTAAAAACGAAAATAAGTTTGTAAATAACCCAAACGTACCTTACAACACAATAATGGTGCTACACGTTCATTCAAAACTAAATATCAATTTTTAGAAGTTTGGGAAGTCCACGCTGTATTGAATAAATATTTTTGATTCGTAAGACATTAAGAATTTAATTATCGAAAACATTTTGTTTATATTTTAAAACTAGTCAATATTACAAATCGTTCAGTGCCCTCTGTACAATATACTCTAAGATGTCTTACTTTCAAAATGTTAAAGAGCTATATCTGATTATGATATAACTGATATACTGAATGCTCTGAAAACAATCTTAACTGTCTAATACCAAAAGAGCCTTTTTAATACAAAAAACAAATTATTTGTAAATCATATTGATTTTATAATGTTGTCGAGGTCAAATATTTTTGGGTGTTGGGGAGCAAATGATGTCAACTCCAGTTTTGTCGACCAGTGAGGTCTTATCTTCGGATCGGTGGGCAGGGACTTTTCACAGACTAGCGTAAAGAGCGATTCAAAAATCCGCCGCCGACTGCTCTGATCGGTTGTTTTCGTGGTTCTTCTCCGATCCATCCCCAAGGCGGAATGCGGGAGCAGTCCCCTTACAACGGGCCAACGCTTTGGGCACAAGGTTTCCTTCAATTTCTTGTCTCATCCTCACCCTTATACTTACACGCACTTACACGTACATTCTCTACTCTAGACAAACGTGCCGGGAGACCAGTGGCAGCTTAGAGCTGCCCGGCTCGGAGGTGATCCACTGGTGGAGATACCTGATTGGGGAAAACGTCCACTAGCCGATTGTAGGTCGGCGACTTCTATCAGGAGAAATAATTGCCACCTCCCGTGAGTAAAAAGTAAACACACACTTACAGGGCTAGATAACCCAATTCGTAGGTCAAAGAGAATGGTAATTCGTTCTCTATACGTATGATAATCGTTCAAAAAGTTTTAATTTTTCACGTTTGTGTTGATCCTGCCCTGTGAGTTTTACATATTTTTGTCAGTATGAATGATCATCATGATTTGGTTGAATTCATTAGAGACAAACATTATACATGTGCAATTTTAGGGTTACATAGAAAATCACGAAAAGAAGATTCCTGACATTTAACAACTATTTGAATGAGAATTCATACAATTATTTTTTCGAATGAGGGAAGGATAGTTTTTTTTCCTGTTTTCACATGTTACATGTGCGAATTTCACATCCTATATTCACATTCCCGAATTTCTCTCTAACGTGAACAAATTGGAATGGTTTTCATTTCAGAAACCCGTCAAAGCCCAAAATATAAACATGCCTTAGCGACGGATTATGATTCATTCATTAATCATGTTATGATATTCATTTTATCAACTCTTTAATAAAAAATGTTGAAACGATTGGCACACTTATTCCTATTTTCGCGAATAAGATTTGCGTTGACGGGTTTCTGAAATAAACGATTCAATCAAATATGGATGGAGATAGAGAAAAAACGTTCACTGGTCAGCGTGGAGATGTTACGCTGACCAAGTGCGAAAGCCTATTTGATTTAAATGTTTCCTTCGAAGCTGCAACCTCGCTTCACAGTCTTTTACTTCCCCTACAAACCACAAAAGATTTCGTGAAAGTAATATTTAAAACATCACCTGGATAATTACTTTTACTCTATATTAATGCCTGCTACGGTATTCACGTATTCCGGTAATTACGAATTGTTAAATTCTTACACAACCAGGCGCGTTACAGTGGCTTTTCAATTATTTGTGATTGTGTCTCCGTAAGCACTATATTAACTGTACTGTAAATCGAAATGTCCTTTTAACTACTGCTGAGAAACTGTTTCTTCGCACTTCAAACACCGCTGACTGTGGTGTCTCTTTAACGACGTTAGGTGGCGGATCGTTAACGTATTGTGTATAACCGCAGCAGAGGGGAGGCGTAATATGGAATTAACAACTCAAGAGGCACTTTAAAGCCCCGCTATTGTCTCTTCCGCTCTGACAAATGACGCAATAATGGCCAAGGCGTCGTAAAGACAAACTGCTCCAGGGAGCGCGCCGCCGCGTCACCGCCTCCACGCCCTGGTATCGAACCCGGCGTTAAGCGACGCGGGCGCCGGAGGCTGATCCACAGGAGCACTACGCATATACCGCCCCCCACGACGCTACGCTCCCCCTCCAGCCGCCCACGCTTCACCAGCCAATCCAGACGTGGTCGTGAACCACTGCCGCGTCCCAAGTCCGACCCTCCCGCGCTCGCCGCAATTTCCGTCTCGTCTCATACCGCACTCTCCAACCCCACGCTCCCTCAATGGAGCAAACGTTCCGTTCACCATCCCTTCGTCCTCACCTCCTATAGACGTCCTCAACGCTGCTCTCCAATCTCTCGCTGCCCCATCTGCGGGCACTCGCGTCTGGACCTCGCCACCCACCTGCGTCCTCGCCACCCTGGCGTCCTCGCCACCCTCTCCGCCTCAGCATCCCCACCGTCCGCGCATCGAATACTCCCTCCGTCCTCGCCATCCTCGTCTCCTATCCCCCCCAGCCATTCTCAGATTCCACCGTCCACACGCTTCTTCAATCTCGCCACCCCGTCTTCGACACCACCGTCCGTCCTCACGCCCCTCCTACGTTTCTCACAGCCTCCTCGTCCTCACAGCCCCCGTCCTCACAGCCCTCCTCTCCACTAACTCCGTCCGTCCTCACGAACCACCGCCCGTCCTCACTACCCCGTCGTCCTCTCCGCCCCCTCGTCCTGTCCGCCCCTCCGTCTGTCCGCCCCCTCCGTCCTCACCGCCCCCTCCGGTCTCCCGCCCACCTCCGGTTCACCGCCCCCTCCGGCCCCTCTCGTCCTTACCGGCCTCTTTCCGCTCAACACCCATCCGTCTCACGCCCCCTCGTCCTCACCAACCAGCCCTCTGTTTTCGCTGTCCCTCCGTGTTCACTACCCCGTCCGTCCTAGCCGTCCCCCGTCGTCCACCCCGCGATGATGCCACCTCTAATGCGCTCCTCGATGTTCTTACATCCTCGCTCCTTCCAGCGCCAGTCGTCATTCGCCCACGCTCCACGGACGCTGCTTTTAGCAGCACCGGCATCCGTGAATCAGATAAGGCAGACATCAAAGCGGCGCATTTGTTAATCAAAGAAACATAACCGAAGCTGCGCCTGTATCAACGCCGAATTTAGGGTCCTCGTACAGGCGCCATCTGCGAAACGGTTACGACAGGTGAGTGGAACGGTGCTGCTGGTTTCCAGGGGGTGCATGGGGCGCCGCGAGAGTTATGATTATCACAAGAATAGTTAAGAAACGAAGCGACAGAAGAAGCGAAAGTTATGCCAAGATAGCATAAAGTAAGAAATACATATTAAGAAGATACAGAAGAGAAAAACGCTCAGAATATTGAACACATTCCCAATTATAAAAATTGAACAAGTAAATAGTAAATGCGAGACACAACGAAAATTTAAACGAAGTTTAGAAATATGCTTTTATGTGTAAAAGTAGAAATGAACGAGGGAAATCAGAAAGGCCAATACATGAGGTTAGAAGAAAAACAAGGTAGATGAAAGAGAGTTACGAATCTCTTCTACGTAATTACCATGCAAAGAAAACACGTTGAAATATGAAGTGAAAAGCAGCAAGCGTCGGAGAGAGAAGTGCGCGAGCCCGGGCGATGGGCCGCGGAGCGACCGAGGAAGGCGGCGCAGGGAGGGCGGCCTCGGACACGAGACGAGCGACGCGGGCGTCGCGCTCTCTGCAGATAACAAGCTCGGCCGATGCCCGGCGGCCAATGGCAGCGCACGTAACCAGGCAGCGTAAAACGCGCGGCTAACCCTCACTCCTTACACCCACCAAACCCCCACCCCACCCGCGCCCAGCGCTCCGCCGCCGCGCTGCGCTGTTTATGCGCGCGGGCGTAAACGGCTCGCGGCTGACGCCAGCCTCCACACGTCGCCCGAGCCACTCACCCTCCATGCTCCTCCCCGCCACGCTGCCCTGCTACGCTCACCTCCGTGCCGCATCTCTGCTATTCTGTCCCACTATCACGGCTTCGTCTCACACTCCCTTCATGTCCGTCCACAATCTACGTCCGAACCGCCTCTTGCCCCGATGCCTACTCCACCCTTCCTGCCCGTTCGATCCCTCACTCCCTGACATCCAGCCGTCGACTCCCGCCCATCTCATTAGGCCGGCACTTCAGCCCTACCCCGCCCACCAGGCTCCGACCACACAACACCCGCTCCAACTACCCTGCTCCCTCACGTCGCTCGTTCATCTCTACATGTCATTCGCGATCCGCATTGCTCCCATGACTCCCTATCCTCCCGTCCTGCCATCCCAATCACTTAGATACGTCAGCTTAGACCCACTCCCCACCTTCAGTTTTGTCGTACCCGCACTCTCGTTATTTCTGTCCCACTATGTCTCGCCTCCGTTACACTCCACTATCCGTTCCAGACACTGACGTTCCTACCCTTCACCCCGCCCCGCGGAGCGGCCCTCTTTCTCCTTGCCGGACTCTGCATCAACTCCTGCCTCCTCCTTTTCTATGACGCCTCTCCTTGTCCCTCCGCGCGGCATCGCTGCTTTCCGCCCGCTCCGCCTCCCGCTCTCGCACTCGCCCGCGCGCGTCAAACGCCTGTCCGGTCGCCCTCTCTGGCCTCTGCGCTGCTCGCATTCCGTCGCTCTCATCTGCCTGCGAATCTGGAAGCCAGCGAGTCCGCGTAATGGCTTGTAAACGCAGAGGAAACCGCAGCTGGCGGCTCGCCGAGTTCCGACTCGAAGGGGCGACCCTCGACCGCGGGCGGTCGCCTGGCTGGCAAATGGGGCGGGTGGCGCGGGGCGGTGGCGGGGATGTGGTTCGGTCGCGGCGAGCGAGGCGGCGAGTGGGGTGGCGGGCGGAGCGGCGGGCGGGAGCGGGGGGGCGGCCGGGCGGGGAGGCTGGGCGCGGGAGGGAGGTTGGAACGGTGGGTGTGCGGCGGCGGTGCGGCCGGGCGTGAGGCGTGGCGGTGAAGCGCGGTGAGGCGGGTGGTGAGGCGGCGGGATGGTGGGCGGGAATGGTGGGCAAGGCGTTGGGCAAGGTGGGTGGGCAAAGCGATGGGCAAGGCGGTGGGCAAGGCGGTGGGCAAGAGTTGGCAAGCGCGGTGGGCAAGGCGGTGGGCGATGGCGGGGGGCGGGACAATGGGCGGGGCGGTGAGCGAGACACGGGGGGGCGGCGGGCAAGCCGCGGCCGCGACTCGGAGGGGGCGGCGGAGGGGCAGACAACGAGCTAGACAAGCGGGCGGGGTGGCCGGGCGGGGCGGCGGGCAGGGCGTGGGCACGGCAGGACAACACAGCTGGGGCAGCGGCGCGAGCAGCGGGCGGTTGGCGCGCCGGACCTGGAACGCGCAACACCCGAACGCGTACTGTGACAAATCGAGGGGGCGTAAGCAGAAGGGTGGTCTGGAAGCATGAGCCGGGCAGATAAGTGAAGGGAGAGCCCGTCTGGAAACGAAACGGGGCCAACCGCAGGCTGGTGTCAAAAGGACGTAAAGGGCAAAGAGTGTAAGTGAACGGAGAGAAAAGAACATGTGGTAAGGGGAAGGTGGGCGACGTACGTCAACGGTGAAGTAGAATGCAAAGTGTGTGGTTGGCAAGGGAGGTGTGCTGGTTGGTGGGTTGCGGGAATCAGAGAAGGAAAGAGAAAAGGAGAGTGAAGAGTGGAAATCATGAGAAGAGAAGGAACTCATGAGCATGAGTGAGAAATGCACACAGGCTAATGGGGCGAGTGTGCAAGACGGGTGGGCAAGACGGGTGGGCAGACGCGTGGGCAGTACCGGGGGCAGACGGGTGGAATACGGGTGGGCAGACGGAGTGAGAGAAACGAATGGGAAAACGGATGGAAGAACGGATGGGAAGACGGATGGGAAGACGGATGGGAAAGTACGGAGGGAAGACGGATGGAAGACGGTGGAAGACGGATGGAAAGACGGATGGAAGACGGGAATGGAAGACGAATGGAAGAAAGGATGGGAAGCTCGGATGGAAGCACGGATGGGAAGACGGATGGGAAGACGGATGGGAAGAGTGATGGGAAGACGGATGGGAAGACGGATGGGAAGACGGATGAGCAGGCGTGCCAGCAGGCTTACGAATGGGAGAGCAACCAGTGCCCGCGGGAAGCAATCTGTGGCGGCGCGGCGACAGACGGAGCGCGCGGCGTGGGCGTGGGCGTGGGCGTGGGCGTGGACGCTGCGGTTCATGCCTCCCACGCAGCGTCCCACCCTCGCCCTCGCACGCGCCGACGGGCCGCAGCGGCTTCCTGCCGGCGACGCCCGGCCTCTTGCCAGCTTCGCAAGCTCCCATCCAGAGATTGTCTGGCGCCGCTCGTACAGATAACATGGATGCACGGAGAGAAGTCTCATACTAACAGAGGGATCTCGTTGCTGTCTTCATCTGCGATCTCACGTTGTCTGCGAAGTTAGTTGTTGTGAGAGAACAGAAAGTGAGGGGCAAGAAGATTAAGTGTTTACTACCAGAACCAGTTTGTAGAATTTAGCAAAATAATAATGCGAATGACGGCGAAGAATTTAGTATTGTAGGAATTTATAAATGCTGAAACGCTTGAAACAAAGCATATTTTTTATTTGGCAGCCCGCCAAAGCGAGGACATAAAAATAGGTGAGCGCAATAACCTTCATTTGAAGTTGTCGTAGCGGAACAGTCCAAACCGCTGATTAGTGTCAGTGCTCAGAGGATGCATCGCCCAGGGTAAGCAGAGGGTGAGAATGCCTTCCAGCCGTCTCCCGCCCCCACGGCAGGGCAGCCCAGCCACACGGCCGCGTGCTGTGGCGGCGGTGCCTGCCCCCTTGGCCACAGCCATCCCTCTCTCGCACCGCGCTCCGCCACCCTCAGCTGCGCCTCACCATCCTCCCCCTCCCCCTCCACGGCCGCAATCTCCTCCGGTCTCTGTGGCCACCGTCCATCCCCTTCCGGGGCGCCCGCCTCCACCGCCGCCGACTTGTCCCGACGACCCGGAGTAATGGGTTATAATGTATGAAGATATACGCCACCCCAGCCCCGTGCCCCCTTGCATCATCAGGCGCATGATGGCACCGCGCCGTCGTCCTCCCCGGCCTCGGCCTCGGCCTCGTCGAGCTCGGGCGTACCACAAGGCTCACTCCGGCGGCCGACCCTCCTGCCCTCGTAAAAGCCAGGCTGCAGGCCACCAGGCAAAAACTTGAGCCCCGCCTGCGATCATAATGTGCCTAATAATATTAGCCAAGAGTTTACCGCTCGTACAGGTTTTGCGAGCGAAAGTTAAGCGCAACAGTTTCACAATTTCGTTTTAATGAGTGAACTACGAGCGGTTGCGAGGAGCGCTCGATAAATTGAATAAAAACTGGGAAAATTCCGGGTGTATGTAACAAATTGTGATTATTTGCCGTTGCAATAATTTAGGAGGATCTAAACAACCCAGTTAACAAAAACAAGCGATAAAGTTTTGAGAGGGAAATTGCAGAGAACGATGTTAAAAAGCACTGGCAGGGTCATTTCTATTCCGTTCGTAAAATAAAAATTAACATAATATTATAGGCATGAAAAATTAATATTGCAAAAAATGTACTATTGAATCATTTCTTTTTTCTTCGAAATAGAATTCAACGACAGTATCATAACATATCATTAAATGTCAGTATAAATTCAGCTCTAATAAACAATTAAACGTACTTTAACACTTGTTGTCACAATGGATATATAACCTCAAATTGTCAATTGGAAGACATTCTGCATGACACAAAAAAGTCAAAACCATAAAAGCACTAATGGTAATTTTAATATTTGCACATATTGGCTACATTTACGCAAAGTTACGAAAAAAAGTCACATTTGAAAGAAAAAAATGTGAATGATATTAAGTATGTAATAATTATTTCACTTAGTTAAAAATAAAATCTCTATCGTTACTATTGTGGTTGAAGAAAGATTTAACAAAGCAATAAATTTAATAGTAATTTTCAAACATTCCTAATTTGGACCACCGGCATTGTTCTGAGAAAAAAGATATGAATCAGTTTTAAGAAAATATTTAAATTGCCTATGAAGCTTCACATAAACTATAGGAAAAATTGAAATATCCGCTTTAAATACAAGGGACAAATAAGTCCCAGCGATTGTCGATCATCAATGTTGGAGTAAATCCTGTTTACTGTTTAAAGGCTAGTGTTGTTCACAGACGGACACTTTTTACTGTAATCCAATTGTTCGGTATCAAACATCTACAATATGTTTATTTGTGCCAAACATAACTTTATTTATACTAATACGTAAATATAATGCGAGAAAGTGAAACGCAAAAAACAACGAAGAACGTAAGAGGAAGGTAAAATAAAAATGATCCTTCTATAAAAAAGAGCAATCGCAAATGGAGAATAATGTTAGATTGGGAGAGAGATTTCAAGCCTTAATAATATGGCATGAAATGCGTTTATTAAAAAAATGTTTCTTCTGGAAAGACCTAATAAATAATTTTGTCGTTTCGATGGTAAAACAATGAAGAATACTTCTTGAATTTACACAGAAAGGAAGATTCATAAAATGTTGACGAAATGCAAATAACTATATTCTTTGTTTCCTTCAATTTACATTTTATATTTTATATAGTTAATTCTCCAAAAATAATAATGTAGTGCTCTCGTAAATAATATTTTATATCAGTATCGTAATATTCGGAGGCTGTCTTGCGAATTCATTTAAGAAGAGTCCGGGAGCGAGGTTTACAGGGCCCAAAATTTACGACGGGCTGGCTGCAGCTTTGAGAAACAGATTTAATCATCTGGGAGAAAAAATGAATGCGCAATACGCGGACGAGACAAAAATTTAATCATTTTCCCTCAAGGGTAACTCCCAGAAAGTCGCTCACCTTCGGAGAAACGCGAAAGAGAGAAATAAGGCGAGGTCATTCGGAGATTTAAGGGAACTCCCTGGCAGCGAGAAAGGTAGAAGGCTGGGGAGATGGGGAAGGGGGGAGGGAGAATCCGGGGAAAAGAAAAGTGTTTCCTTGGCAGCAGTGTCGCCCGAGAGAAAGTGGGAGAAGATAAATTCGCGATTTGTGTCTCTCAGCTCCGGGAAGCCATTCAAATAAACATCTGGTTCCGTCAATATAGCGCAGAGGATCCATTGCGTGAACGCTCTGATCAATAGCAAACAATGGACCCATTTGCGTTATTTGTGCCGCTACATCTGTTTCTCTGCCATCACCCCCTCCGGCACCCGTCCTCGTTTTGTCTTTGTCTCAGTCTCTCAGCTCCATAGCTTTTTTGGATGCGTTGAAAGAAGATCAATACTTTGCATGATCAGATCCTTTATTAGAGTGATACATATCTCGAACATGCTGTGGTTATTAAAAAACTTGTAAAAATCCACAGGAATGGGTAAAGAGAAGCAATTTTTAACAATAAAAATCATCCACATTTTTTTATGATCACTTCTATTTATACGTCTACCCAAAGAATAAATTTCGACGAAGGAATAAAAAAAATGTATAAGTTAGTTTATCGAATATTTCAAACTGATAACATAATGATGTTTTGTTGTCTGTACTGGCGTAAATGCAAAGCCTGAATTTATTGCAATATATATTCTTTAATATGTTTACTTCCGTTGAACGAAAGGTTGTCGTTTTCTTGATCATTGCATATTTGAGAACTTCTGCATTTTTTATTATAATCGTGATATTGTCATGAAATGTGTGTAGTGAAGGCAGCGTTTATCTAATCTCTTAGCACCACGGATACCACCAATACGCAAAAACTCTCCCCAAAAATTTATCCAAATTTTCATCTCGTATGTTCACATTACTCTAAATTCCAATTATTTTCGAAAATAAGGGATAAAATTTAAACCCTGACACGTCCTGTGCATTTCTAGCATGATTTAATTGGCTGTGGTTAGATCACGTTGCCGCCGTCTCTGCAACTTCTCGAACTGGACGTTCAGAGATTGGAGTTTCTGTTGCTGTTTGGAGGGGAATTCTTAAGTGCGGCTGCTGTGATCAGTAGTTTTCCGTGGTGCGTCCGATGAACACCAGACAAATACCGGAGCAATACCCTACAAATCGAGCCATTGACCACGGTCGGAAATATTTCTTTTCTTTTTTTCGATATACACACAAATACACACACTCACACACACTTTCACTTACATGTACTACACAACCGCACATGCCGTAAGACCTATCACGAGCTTTCAGCTTGTCCTCATTGGGGGAGATACTGTTACTGTACGCGGCGGCGATGGTGTTTGCGGCGGCGATGGTGTAATGGTTAGCGTACTGGACTGTTGTACCCAAGTTGGCGGGTTCAAACCCGATCGAAGCCGTGGATTTTTAAGGGCGAAAAAATCCTTCGTACGCCTTCCTTCGGAGGGGAAGTAAAGCCGGCTGTCCCATGTTCGTAGATTTACTTGCATGTAAAAGATCCTCAAGCCTAAATGACGCCTCTGAGCTAAATTCAAATCGCCTGTTTCTCGCCCAAGAAATACCTCCTTTCTCTTCTAGTAAATGAAAGGAGAGTAGAGAAATTTGCGTGGTCAGACGGAAGAGCGGGCCTGAAGGCCCGAGTCTCACCACGTAAAATAAGACCAATTCAATTCAATACTTGGAGAGAAAAAAATTACTTAAGCCTACATTTAGGTCTACGCCGGACCTCACCATCCAGCTAGGAACGTATTATCGTCAAAAAAAGGTGGCCAAAAGCATGCACTACATAAAAAGGAATAATAATCATAGCCGTTGACGTGCCCAGAAATCAACCAATCAGTAAATAATAAATGAATGAATGAATCAATCAATCAATCGATCAATCTATCAATCGATTAAACGATCAATCGATCTTGCTCGACTGGATTATAAAGCTCAAGTGTTTTGTGCACCTACTGCCGGATGACAGATGCTGTGTCATAAATACTGGCACTAAGTATAAGATATCACTGACTCTTAGAAAAAAGGTTAATACAATCAAATATTTGTTTCTTTTACCTCAAAATCGAAACTGTTAAATTATTTTTTTAGAAATTCCGAGTTACAGGGAATGTAAAAAAACCCATAGACACCTCTTACATTGCGAGATGTTGCTTTTTTCATTCAATTTTTGCCCGCACTGTAAGTTAGAAACACTACCACAAGCAGCCATTCACACTGGATTAAAAAAATCTTCACGATTGTATGATTTTTTCAAAAGAACATGTAATGCTAAATAGAAAAGACATATTCTTCTGAGTATATCAAAGACCCATCTTTAGAGGAATATAATCGTATATTTAAGGTAACGGTTTCATAACAATAAACATTCTTCCGATTTTGTGTGCAAGCCAAGTTGTTGTTTTTTCACAGTATTTCGTCATCAGTTTGAGAAATATTTTAAACGTTTATTTAAATTTTTTTCTATTCACTGAACCCTCTTGTGTGTGTTATTAAAACACGATTGTATGTAAAGTTCGAAAAAAAATCATTCTTTAATTTATTACCCTTGTGAATTGCACTTCGTGAATATATTCGAGAAAAGCTAATACACAAATGTAAAAAGACACATAATGAAATTCAGAGGTCAATATAATTTACAGTACCTTGTGAGTTAACTTTTGACACAGTTTATTCTATACTGTTGTACTGTCAATATTTTAAAACGTTCAAATTAGTAACAGAAATGTTAAATGTTTGCGACTGCATTTTCGAAACTTGTCACAGCTAACACCGTGGAGATTAATATGGTGTGTTTAATATTGTTGTAGACTCCATTTCATAGTATGTGTATGATTTAATAAAATAATGCTTCATTTACAAGAAAAATATTCTATCTACTTAGGTTAAATCGTTTCATTAATTTAAAAGAGTTCTTTATTTCTTTTAATTTAAAACAAAAACTTACATAAATGAGAAATAAAAATAATATTCACTACATATTCACAATGGAAGTTTAAAATATTTATTTTTAACTTCAAATTCAAACGAGGATTTTGAATTCCCTGGAGACCGTACATTACAACTTGAACCAAAAGTAATATTTTCTAAATGTATTCTTTATTGAAAGCAGCACAATACACCTTCCTACTATTTTGTTATAATAAATCCACTAAGTATTTTTTTCTACAATAGTAATTGATGAATAAGCACGTTGTCCTTATTTTTTTAATACATAGGCACTTTATTTAATTAAAATTGTAGCATGGAACATTTTGCATGCACTTAGTGATAAAATCGGGCCTTATTATTCATTAACCACCCCCACCCTAGTACGAACAAGTGATGGAAAATGTTTCATGAATACGCTATAAAATCTTACGAATACGAACAATTGGGGTATTACATCTTAAAAATGCACATGCAAATAAAATATTCGCACTTGGTCAAGAACATAGTTAAATAGCAAATTTGAAAAACTGTTCTTTAAAAATCTTGCATTTTTACAACTGTAATTTCTATAGAAATTAGTGCAGTATAAAATCATCTTTTTCTAAAATTTTGGCAACTGAGCTCGTCATTTTATTGAACGAATTTCATTAACTTTTACTACATAACTTCTCACAAAATGTGACTGACGCATTAATGGATTTCCCAAACACATTCATTCTGAGTCCGAAATTTCGTAAATTCAGCTCCGCGCTGTAACAGTAATGATGATGGTATGGTGACGGCTATGATAATGACGCCATCCTCTAGTACATCAACGTGCCACACAGTGGACATGAATGGGAATATTATGAATAAAATGAATGTAGCAACTAAGAAGAAAACGAATCTTTTCGTATTTCGAAACGTTATTAAAATGAAGGAAAATACATACAAGTAAAAATCTTGAAATGTAATTTTACTTTGAAATTTTGAATCTTTATACATTTTACTACTTTAGAAAAGTTGCAAATAAGAGAGGCAAAGGAGATTAAAGACACTCGTTAATTTCTGGGAAATGGTGCCTTCAAAAATGCGACAGAAGTCCAACCTTCTTAGCACGAGGCAAGAAACTCTAAATAATAACTTTGGTCTACTGTTTACTTGGTTTTAATTTGCAAAGATTATTTATATACTCCCAAATATATAGAATATTCCATGTAAACAACACTTTCTAGAATGAGACAATCGCCTATTAATTTTTCAAAGCTTCTGTGTTCGCTTTTCTTTCAAAATTCATCATTGGTTCCACGCCCATCAATTCGCGCTTGAAGTGGCAAAAACGAATTAAACTAATTTTAAATGAATTAACCTCGATCATGACTTGTTTTGATGAAACATCTGCATTGTTGTAAATTTGATTGACATATAAAGGATAACCTACGTCTTGATCAGAAATTTAACTTCGATTTTTCTGCAATGAGTCAAATGTCATTAAATTCGAAATATATGAAAAAAATTTCAAAAATTAATAATATTTCCGGTGAAGTTGATACTTTGTAATAATTTGAGAAAAAGGTGTTGTCTGGTGTCAATATGTTTAATTATTACGGGTTTTTCGATCGTGAAGCTAACTGAGCTAATATGAAAATATGTACAGGCAATATAAAAATACAAATAAAAACTAGAAATTGAATGAAGTCGAGTATATAAAATTGAATTGAATTTATGCAATTTAGAAGTATAAACTGAAATCATGAACCAATTATTTACAAAATATAATGTTAAGAAGTATGCCAAATGTGTAAACAAACAATCTCAAAAGTTAGTTCAACATTTTTAGCATTTGAGAGAAGGGGTTCTTCTGTCATATCTCAAACCTGGTTAAAAGTTATCATTTCTTAACACGTTTCTGTGTTTGGAAGTATGGTTCGGTATGTTAATGGAAAATGCAGATTTCTAGAAACTCGATGACATATGAAATCAGTGAGCTTTCAAAATTACTTAAAAATTATTTCAAATTTTAGGTACAAAATGAAAATGAAGTGAAAATATTTCAAGTTGACTCTTTTTGATTGATTAACGATTTTTTATTGCCTTTTTTTATAACGGTTCTTCACCCATCTAAGTTGCACAAGAAGCGTGAATGCGACGCCAATAGTTTTGGTTCAGGATTCAAATGGCTCGTGAAGCTTAAAACGGCTAAAGGTAATCGTGCTGTCATCGTAGATTAGATATCGTGGATGGACATACTCTAAGAATGAACATTCTTGACTATCCAGATTATGACGCGTCTTGGTCAATTGGGTGGAGGTTTCGGCCATTTTGCTGTGACCTTCTTCAGAGCTATACTATTCACAGTATAGCTCAGCAGTATATGAAGAAGTCTACAGCAAGATGTCCGAAACGTCAGCCCAATTGACTGAGACGCGGCTCATCACGGACAGCCAAGAATGTATTGACTACGGCCGCGCAAGCCTACGAATGCAAACTAGGAATGAGCTCTCCGTACTTGAACTCTAATACTCGTATGATTCCTTCGCTAGGAAAAGAAGAAATAGCTTATTAATAACGTGCTCTAAATTGTTTACTCTGTGGCCAAACCGGTCCTTTGCGTCCTCGCAGACTTGCGCTCCGGTTCACTGTGCGCGGTGCGGCGCGGCGCGGCGGTAAAGTATTGCGGACACGGCCCTCGTTACTTCGGTCCATTGAGCCCGCCCCCGCCCCCCCACCGCGCCGGCGCCCGCGACCCCACCCGCGCGCCCGACGCGACGCTCGTCAGATTTCAGCCAAACTGGAGGCATTACGCCGCCTGACATGCATTGCACGTTGCGTTCCAGTTCGACCGCCCACTCGTGCGCGGGGGAGCAGAACGAGGAGGCGTGGACGATGACGGGGCGACGATTGACGGCGAGAGGAGAAGTAAGAAGTCGGAGTGGCGGGGAGAGGCGGGTGGAGATAGGCGGGGAGAGAGAGAGGCAGGGAGAGAGGCGGGAGAGAGAGGCGGGAGAGAGAGGCGGGAAGAGAGAGTGGCGGAGAGAGAGAAGGCGGGGAGAGAGAGAGGCGGGAGAGAGAGAGGCGGGGAGAGAGAGAGGCGGGGGAGAGAGAGGCGGGGGTAAGGCGGGGGGAAAGGCGGGAGGAGAGGCGGGGGAGAGGCAGCGGAGAGGCGGGCGGAGAGACGAGCAAAGAAGAAAGTGGGTGCAGCGGGGAGGTAAGAGAGTGTGGAAAAGGGAAGAGGGACAGAAAGAGATGATATGAGATGGCAGTGTGATGGGCCTAACTGAACACGAAGAGGGGGAGCGAAAAGAAAGTCTGATGAGTGGTGAGGGGTGGGCAGGGAGGGCGAGGAGGGTGCGGAGGGAGGAGGTGACGGTGGAAGCAATGTGTGAGGCGCGAACAACGAGGAAAGTGGATGTAAAAGGTCAGAAGTTGTCGGAGTCAGTTGAACTGCGATAATTTCACAGGGGGTTTTGTGACGGTTGACGTGGCTGAAAGAGGAGATGGAATAGTGCGAGGAAATTCGACCGCGGAAAATGAGGAGGAATTTAAAAAGTAACAGGGGCTTTAGTACATTAGCCGTTTTATTCCGGAGAACTATTAGAAAGAGGGGTGCAATTTGGACATTCTGTAACGAAGACACACAGCTACGAGCATACACCTCTGGTGATACCAGATTATGTTGTCACGTGATCTAAGAAAAGTCACAGAACACCATCTTGGCGAAATTTTTCCGTCATGGAAAATAATGTTCAATAAAATGAATATGAAATGAAACTACGTAAAGCACGAACTAGGAAGAAAACATCATAAACAGCCACACGTTGCTTAAACAAGTAAATAAAATTCAACTCCAGTAATGTCGGTTGAGTTCAAGGCGAGAAACATAAAATATAAAGGAACTAAATTGTCACATATTATAGTCACTATGGTGCTGCAACAGCACATACTTTCCACGAAATATTGTTGTTTGTCATTTTAAGAGAGTGACATTTCTGACTTTTACTTCACCTGCTAAAAATTCTTAAACAAGCAAAGCGCTGAAATACAAGTATTTTTAAAAATTCAAACGATTAAACAGAAAACGATCCGCCAATGAATTCAAGTGTATTTTAGTTTTGATGTAAATGTAGCAACGATGCCGAAAAGCGTATTTTAGCCGTAAATAAATTAATGGTTTAAATAAACGTGAACTAGCGCTGCCGTCACTGCCGCTTTCTGTTGTCAATGCGCGTTGTCAGAGCATCAACGGCCGCTGGAATCCGATGAACTATACACAGTTTGCATTCAACATTTTTGATACTAACTAGCAACAAAATGAAAATGGACAGAAATATTAATAATAATTTAATGTAATATTGTTTATATTTATCAAAACTCGTTTCTACATAAAATTATTCATTTCCACACATCACTGAAATTATCCATTCGTTGTTTACATTAATTAAATGATGCAATTGAAGTATATTTAGTGCTTAAACAATATTTACTTACTATTCTCTTTCCAAAATTCGATTCAGCACGATTGTGAATGGAGTCGCCAGTTTATAAATCGTATCAAGTAGTTTTATTAATACTTGTACCTTGTAAGATTAAAATATATAACTTTGCTCGACACTTTATTTTATTATATAGACAGATGTGGCCTTCTTATAAGGTTGTCAAGAACTATCACGTTATGTAAAAAAAACACATTTGATGCATTTTGAATATATCGGTGATGAGGTACAGAGCCCCTTATCAATAAAGCATGCAGAATGTACAATTTCTGAACCACCTCCGTACTCCACCGCAAATAGCCGAATTTATTTCCTCATTTGGCTTTCCTTTCGCCTGCAAAGGCCGTGTGCGCGTCGAGCCTTGTTTGGGCTGTTGGGCGACGCGTGGGTGAGGGTGGGTGGGGGAGGGGAGGCAGCTCGCTCGGCTGCGATAAAATGGCGGCGGCGCGGGGCTGCCCGAACGCGCGTCCGCGGCGCTGCGAATGGCGCTGATTAGCGGCGACCACTCGGCGCCACGCGTGTAAAAAGGCGTCACTGCTTTACTCTGCCAAAGGCCTCGCCCGCAGAGGGCGCCCGCGCCACGCACCTGCCCACTTTGCTGTCCCCGATTTTCCCACTGAGCTTTGCCGCACGCGGTTCTATACCTATCTCTTAACCGTCGCGCACCGCCTCAGCCAGATTCACTACCATCAGGTCCCCGCCTCCGTCTCCGCTCCGGTACCCGCCCCGTCCGCTCGCTCCCCGCCTCCGCTCCCGCCTCGCTCCCCGCCCTCGCTCCCCCGCCTCCGCTCCCGCTCCGCTCCCCGCCCTCCGCTCCGCCTCCGCTCCCCGCCTCCGCTCCCCGCCTCCGCTCCCCGCCTCGCACGCTCCACCGCCTCCGTCCCCGCCTCCGCTCCCTGCCGCTCCCGCCTCCGCTCCGCCCTCCGCTCCCGCCTCCGCTCCGCGCTCCGCTCCCGCTCCGCTTCCCCGCCTTAGCTCCCCGCCTCCGCTCCACACCACCTCTCCCCTCCGTCCACGTCGTCTCCTCCCATCTCGCCTTCTTACCCATAACCACACCTACCATGACATCAGCCAACACCTTTCCTTCCCTTTCTCCCTCCTGTTGCCACCCTCATCCTCGTCTCCGATTTCCCATCCACTCCCTTCTATGCATCCGCACACGCCCTCACCTCCCTCCTCCTCGGTCCATGCCTCCAGCGTCGCTCGCCTCCCGCCTCCGCCCCCCCCCCCTGCGCTGTCAACTCGTTCCGTGCGCGGCCCGGCCCGAGGTAGCATCGCGCCCGGCGGACCTCTGGTGGCGTGCGCTGCCAGCCTTGCAGGTTGTAATGTTATCTGCACTACGTTTCTGCGCTCGTTGCGTGCGTGCAGCGCTGTCGTCGGGGAGGAGGATTTAAATTTCCCTCGTGCTCCGTCATCGCTCTCCGAGAGCAAAAATTTATTTCGGAATAAAAATTATTCCTGCCTAACAAGTGGAATCAAATTTATTGCTTCTGGGTTTGTGCGATTTTCAATATTTAAATACACATAATAATATCATATTTTAAAATATTCTCTTATTTTCATGAGTTTTGCCTGTAATCTTACAAAAGAAAATAGAATTAAATGTAGTAGTAGATTATTCTGATATTTCCGTTGGTTTATATATGAATTTGCCATTGTGGAGCCTTTCCGAAAAATAATTTTCCCTCTTATTGCAAAACATTAGCGATTTTTTGTTTAATTCTTAGTGGCGTTCCAATTTTTATATATTATTATTGTTGTTGTTATTATTATTATTTTTATTCTTTCCTCTCAAAAGAATCTCCTCCTATATCTAAATGCCAATTGTAATGTGAAAGATTAGCAATATTCTTCCCTTCTACATTGTTCCAGTCTGTATTGGGGACGATACATGAGGACGAGAGAGATGGGGACGAGAGAGATGAGAAGGCAAAATTGTGCGCATGCATGATCCATTACTACAGTGCCTGAGAGTTCTGGAGGTGATCAGGGAAGTCACTGATCAGAGCAGCGGACCTCCACACCTGATTCCGGCAGGTGCCCAAAAGTGGCTTATATTCATCACATTAATACAGTAACGCCCAAATTTACTTTTTGCGGATAGCGCTCGCACATTGTCGCTCAGGCACGGGAGTCGTTTGTGGCAGCATGTTTTCGCAACATTTAGTACTAACCAATTGTAAAGCTAAATATTTACTACTAGAGCGCTCCAAAGCGCAAGCCCCGTCAACTTGGTGGGGACCCACCACCGTTTGCTTTACATCCTTCTCTTCCTCCGACTTAAGGCATATAGCAGCTAAGCACAGTTTTAGATGAATATTCGAACCGATTTAAGTCATATATACACCATGGCCAGGAATGTACAATGTCTTAGCGATCACGGGTAAATCGACATCTGGCATTCAGAAATGAAAAAAATTGCTTATATTTTTCATTTATGATGTCTACATCTACCGAAGAAATAAAATTCGAGAAGTGTTTCAAAACAAGCAAATTTGAGTTGCTCAGAAATTAGCGTATATCAAACGATGGGCTATAGTGGGTTAAGCGAATTTCTGGCGTCGGGACCAATCCCACGATCTCTTTCAGACATCGGGTTGCTGTGTTGTTCAGGCTTTGTCCTAAGATGCATTGCAACCGATGCTGGCGATTATGCGACAGGAGGTGCTAATCTTTGCTCAGGGTCTCTTTGCCAATAACTCATGTAACCTATAATCTCGTCCTTCATTTCAATTTGTTTCCTTCGAAAATAACTTTTCTTTCATCATCCTTCTATATGTTGAAGATTCATCTGAGCCTTCCGTGAATAATGAAATGCTGTATCACATTCTTTAGAGCAAAAAATCTGATATTTTTTGTGCCAATATATTAGATTTTTCGAAGAAGCAACTACTTAAAATGAATGATTATAAAATATGTTGGTATAAATTCAACTTCTTCTTGTGAGTCCTTAGAAACTTATTTCCTTACGCTCAAACTAGACTTGAATTATTTTGGAACAATTGCTTTTGACATAAGATAAGATCTGTAATAATTGAATAGCAGTTTTCTGAATTTCGTGTTCTACATATTTTCATTTCTTTTTCTTCCCGTTCCTACAAAAATCACCAAACCTTTTACCGATCATTAACGAACAAAACCAGACAATAAAAATAATAATTGAATGTCGTTACAAATTTTTCATCACAGGTACAAATACATTCTTAAAGGGAATAAACCTCATATGAGTCCTACTGTCGCAATTGAATAACAGGAACCCGATGACGCGCTATATTTTTTTATGTTCCATTTTACCTCACAATACAAAAGTTCCAGTGGTGTGGATTTATTTTAAAACTCAATTAAATTTTCATATTCAACATTTTTCGCGGAATCCGAGCAATTTGTTTTCCTGCTTTGAAAACCGTTGCCTCTGGACAGATATACTCAGCTTGGTTTGAACAGTGCCACGAGGCAACGGAAATACTTCCGATGTACATATCTAGTTTAGTAAAGTAAACTTGTGTTTTGTAAAGTAAACACACATTGCCACATGTGCATACAGTAGATTTGACCAAACGAAACATTAAATTGACCTAAGATATGACAAATCATACAGGGAAAAATATTACGTTACTTTACATATTGGAATGCTACGACATATAGTAGAATGTTTTGTTAAAAAAGATCTATGTTTTTGTTGATGCTTTTACACTACGTATATTATTGTTTTATTACGTTCGAGTTAATGTTAAGTAGGAAAGCAAATGTAAATGGGTTGTGAATCTGTACTGTAATCAAAATCACTTTCGCCTTTAAGCTTCTGATTACATAACGACGTAAATAATTTAACAGATTTGTAAGCATAAATACCGCCCAAAAAAATGTTTAAAATGTCACCAAAATACTTTATAATTCAACAATTTACAGTAAACTTGGAATAACAGGGTTGTACCAGCGATAATTGCTTTTGGGTGTATTCCTCAAAATGCGTACCGCGGTATAAGAGCGCGGCCAGGGATTCCACAAAGTAGTGCCACACAGCTTGAGACGAATCCGAGCCCGCGTTCCTACGCATTTGTCGGCGTTTCCTCGGCGGTGGCGGCGGCAATGGTACGACTCCGGTGACGGGATTTCACTTATTTGTCGGCGCGCGCCGTCCTGCTCCATTAGCCAGCGCTCGCATACGAAATGTGAAAGCACGCCCCAGCGGGAGTCCGAACAAGGAGCTTAAAGCTTGTCGCGGTTGGAGTTGGTGCCCCACTGCTGTGGGAGATACTTGCGTTGGGAAACCTTTTCTGCTTGCCGACGGTAGGTCGGTCGTCGGATCTGGCTCATCCGGAGGGAATATCACAGCCATCGTTGCGAGGGATAATAGGCTAGCTCTACAACAGACGGGGAAACAATTAACGTCAAGCAGTTGACTCGAACTCGGAATCACTAACCAATCAATCAATCTATCGATCAACAGAATCACCACTATAACGCGAATGTCAAAACGCATTGAAAAAACGCACTGCCTAAAACGCCCACTGCCAATACGCACTGCCAAACGCACTGGCCAATACGCACTGCCAACGCACTTCCAAAACGCACCTCCAAACGCCCTCCAAACGCAGCCTCCAAACGCACTCAACGCCACTCCAAACGCACCTCAAACGCACTCGATAACGCACCTCAAATCGCACTCCTAAACGCACCTCCAAAACGTCACTCCAAAACGCACCTCCAAACGGCACCTCCCAAACGACCTCCATGAGGACGCACTGTCAAAAACGCACCTCCAAACGCACCTCAAAATACGTGCACCTCCAAAAGCGCACCTCCAAACGCACCTCCAAATCGCACTCCAAACGCACCTCCCAAACGCACCTCCAACGCCACCTCCAATAAACGGCACCTCCCATAACGCAACCTTCAAAACGCCCTCCAAACGGCAAACCTCCTAAACGCACCTCCAAACGCACCTTCCAAACGCACCTGCCCCAAACGCACCTCCAAACGCACCTCCAAACGACCTCCAAACGCACCTCCCAAAACTGCACTGCCAAATGGCACTGCAAAAACGAACTGCCAAACGCACTACCAAATCCACAGTCATAACACAGTGAGATCCACACCAAAACTGGCTTTTCCAAACCACATTACTCACCCTTGACTCCCGTTAATGCGTAATGCATCATTTTGTTACATCTGCCTCCTTCGCCCCAAACTAGTCTCTTTGCAATCGTTCTATTTCTTCGTCCCCACTATTCCTCACCTCACCAACTTATGCTCGCCTCCATACAGGACTTCGCTCTGCCCCCGTCTTCACTCACCCGGGTTGCGCCCGTTTTTGACCACACCTCCTTTCTTTCTTTTCCATTTATTCAAGCCATTGGCCCTTTGGCTCCTCTTTGCAGCGCTTATGTCAAGCGAGACCTATTCTGCCACCCGAAGTTGTTCGCGTAATCGTATCTCAAGCGCCCTCCACTCGACGCCAGATTATCAGCCATGATACCAGCCCCTTCCCAGTCCCGCGACCATGACGGTGACTCTATTTCCAACTCCGTTCCTCCCTTCTTCCAAGAACTCTCCGACGCGTAACAACGATTCTGTGTCTTTAATGCCGTGTCAGTCAGTAACGCCATCACTATCTATCCTCGCCATTGTCCTGATATCGCGGATCTGTCACTGTCCGTGATATCGCCTTCACCCGGCGCCAATCCTCACCCGCGGTTCCAATTATGATTTTCTGTCCCTGACACTGTGACTACGACTCTTTCCTACCGGTTCCTGCCTTCATCCAAAACTAAAGACTGCACCCCAACCAACATATCTACCTCATCAGTTATTCGGTCATTTCCATTCGCCATCTGTTGACTAGACCCTAATTCTGTCTCGCTCTGATTCCTCACCTATTCCTCAGCGCCCGTCTCCGACCTTTGACTCTACCTCCCATTCCTGATTCCTGAGTGTGTCTCTCGCCTTTTAGTGTCACCCTTTCTCCTTCCCTATCCATTCTGATCCCCGGCGTGGCGACCATTCTTAAAACCCTGTCCTCCTCGCCTTCGGAGCTCCATTCTCACGTCGGCCTTTCTCCCCCTGCCCCCTGGTGCCCCGCGCCGGCGAGCGATCAGCGCCCCGTCTCTTACTAGTCCTTGATAAATAGCTGGCGAATATCGCCTCGGGTTACGCCGCCTCTGCGCTCCGCTCCTCGGCCCGCCCATGCGCCGCCAACGCCGCTTCCGGACCTCCGCCCCAGCCGGTGTTGCCTGCTACCACCTCCGCCTTGCCTGTCTTTAGCGACCTCCGCCGCCTCTAACGCCCATCTCCTCCTGCTTTCTCTTCCCGCTACAACTCCACCTCACCTCCGCCTTCCACCTCCGCTCCGTTCTCATCCGCCTCCTCCTTCGCTCCACCTCCGTCTGCATCCCGCCTCCTCCTTTCTGGCCGCCTCCTGTTTCCTCCGTGCCCCATCGCTTCGCCGCCTCCTTCGCCGCCTCCTGCTTCGCCTTTCGCACTCCTTCCTCCGATCCGCCTTCTTCCTGCCCTTCTGCCTCGCCCTTCCTCCTCCGCCTTTCCTATTCCGCCTCCTCCGGCCCCTCCGCCTCCTGCGCCTCCTTCCCTCCACCTCCTCTCACCTTCCGCCAGCTCCACTCTCCCTCCGCCTCTCTCCGGCCTCCTTCACCTCCACCCTCCTCCACCTCCGCCAGCTCCACCTTTCCTCCCGCCTACCTCCACCCTCCTCCCGCCCCTCCTCCGCTCTCTCCGCCTCCGTCCGCCTCCTTCCCTCTCCGCCTCCTCCGCCCTCCTCCGCCTCCCCCGCCTCCTCCGCCTCCTCCGTTCCTCCTTCGTCCTGGCCTCTGTGCCTCCCCGCTGCTCCGCTTCTCCGCTTCCTCCGGCCTCCTCGCCTCCTCCGCTCTCCTCCGCCTCCTGTCCCCGCCTTCCTTCTACCTTTCCCTTCCTCAACTCTAAGCCCCCTGAAGTTTTAATAAACTAAGCGGTCTCAGCTTCCGCTCCTCCCGCCTCTTCCTGCCGCATCGAGAGCGCACCTGTTTCGCAGTCTTCCCTTCATCCGCGCCTTTCCACCCTGCTCTCTTCCACTACACACATCCGCCAGGCCTCCGCTTTCCTCCGCTACCTCCGCCTCCTCCGGCGGCTCCTCCCCTGCCTCCCTCCGCTCCTTCCGCCTCACTTCGCCTCCTTCCCTGGATTCCTTCCGCCTCCTTCCACCCCACCTTCCTTTCCAGCTTCCGCCAAGCTCTCCACCTCCTCCGCCTTTCCTCCGCCTCCTTCCGCCTCTCTCCTGCTCTCCTGGGCCGGTTCACTCAATGTCTTTAAAAGGCGCGGGGACTAATGTTGTTTCCCTCACTCGCCCGACCTGGTGCACTATACGCGCAGCTGTGCGTTTTGTCGCCCGGCTTTCCTATTTCAAACTCGGTTGCTTGTCCGATTAATTGCTTCGGCCGTGCGCGCTATACGAGCATGCTATTCCATGAGTATTATCTGCTTTCCTTATGATTCAGAATTTAACTTGATTTTAAAATCAATATTTTTTAAATTGTATTAGAAGTTTTATACTAAACCAAATTTAAAGTTGATTATACTCTATCCTTAATTACTTTAATAAGCAGAAAAAAGCGGACAACAAGACACGTTTTATAATTGATCACCTTTCCTTCTTGTTTCTATTCCCTAGTTGTTTTTTCCCACATAAGATACGTACACATTTGAGGGGTCTAGGTGCGAATACCTGCCTAACCCACAAAATCTTTAAATTGCTCAGCACAGTACTCTTATAGTCTTCATCACTTCTCAATTCTCACGTTATGAATGAAGCTCCTCTAGCTAACACCTGTCAGCCATGGGTCAAAAAAAAAAGACATCTTTTATCCCAAAAAAAAATCCTCTTATTGTTAAAAAACAATTATTTTCACAAAAAACAACTGTAACAACAATATTAGACAGCGGTTTTTGATATATTAAATTCTCTATCGTAATTATGCGTGTCCTGATTCCTCTTCCAACTCCCTAAAATGGTATCTTCTATCCCACACTCCTGACACCACAAGGAAAAAGTTATTACATTATTAATATTACGTTAAGGATTTAAATTCCCGTTTTTTATTAGTTTTTTTCCCTCGACTTCAATTTTTTTCTTACGCTGTGCGCGAGTACCAATTAAAACACTTCCCCATTTTTCCATTACATGGCGGCTTCATCTCCTTCACAGTATGTCTCTACTCTTACTGCTTTCACCTCCAGGCCATTATGTCACCCATTTACTCTCTCACAAATCCTTACCGCACTCTTACAAATATGCATTGCGAAGATAACCTAAACGTGTTTTTTCCTGAAATCAAGCTCCGTCGCGCTCGTCTGCTCTATCTGGTTCCTAAATTCGCCTATTACTACCAGCACAATGAAATCTCCTCTACCGATGCCATACACTATATATCAATCATCCAAGTCCCTTAGTTACAAACTACACCTACTACATAAGTGTCTCATTGTGCGCTTCCACTCTCCGATAAGCCGCTCATTTAAATGTATATTACATTTATTTCTTTTTTTCCTTCCCCGAAAATCTTTCAACTTATCTGTGCGATAAAAGCTTTAAAGAAAGTCAATATTCGTTCTCTCGTTACCTTAACTATGAATTGATTTACAGCTTTCATCTCCTATAACTTTATATCCATTTTGCAAAACAAGAGCAACTCTCACATCACATCGCTCTTTTCTAATTACAAAGTTACCTCCACACTTTTGTCTCAATCTCACTTATCGCACTTCGAGAGAACATTCCAACTCTACCAGCCTTAATTTTTGGTACTCCTATTAGTCGCGAAAATAGAATTCCGAGTAATTTGATACAGTATGCAATCATTGTTTATTTTCGGCGTATGTCTTCCCAAAAACCAGAAAATGAAACAAATTACTAATTCCTATACTAGTTTTATGTGTGGCCTCAAGTCTTGCTCCGTTCCGCTCCTTGTACTTTAGCTCAATCCATACCCTCGCTGAAATACGCTTCAGTTGTGCTCCGGACCGTAAAGAGAGAATTTCGCATTTGTTCTACACATATAACACAACTAAAACCCTTATTTGAAATGAAATTCGCGTGTGAAACCATTCACTCCAGCCTCCTTCACTCCTATTATACATTCTTTAATTTGGCCCATCGTCTTCTCCCTAGTTTTCTTACGCACACTCTTACCTCGTCAATTACTACTAAATCTGGCACAGATTTCTTCTTTTAGGGCTGCCTTCTCAACACGAGCCTCTCCTCCTCTCCTGCGAGCTGTGGTTATCTCCACATCATCGGAGCAACTTATTTCCCCCACATAAGCTCGCCCACATCTCACTGAACTCTCCTCATCCCGCTCATTCTTACCACTTCATCCACACTACTGCAGGCTGCCAACATACTATCGCAATTTTTGCTTCCGGCAATGACAGGAATTTGACCGGGTATAAAACTGTCACGTAAAATCATGGCAACTTCGCAGTTCTCTTCACCTCTCGCCTCCTCCGCCTCCGCCTTCCGCCCCTTCTCCGCCCACCTCCCACCTCCTCCTCCTCCTCCTCCTCCTCCTCCTCCTTCCTCGCCTCCGCAGCGCCGCGCCCGGCCCGGTCCTGCGCGTCGGCCGCGTAAACGAAGACAAATTCCGAAGGCGCTGCGCGCGCGGGCTCCGAACATTGCTTTAGGTCCCACTCCGACGCGTAAAATGCTTGCGCTGCAGGCGCGTCCCGTGAGCCACTAAAGTAAGAAGTGAACTCAACCCCTCGCTGTTTACTTTGTTCTTCGTTTTAAATACTAGTTACGCTTACGTACACAGGCCAGACGGCCCCCGCGCCACCGCTAACCCGATCCCTCTCACTCGCGACCTCCGTCTCCAGCATGCCAGCCCGCTTTACTGGAATGATTTAAAATGTATTTTTAAGCTCTGCACACGACACAATAATGAATAAGCGTTTTTGTAACTGCGATATATATTACCGATTAATTGATGCGCATAATTTGCTTCTATCTCAATTAGGATACGAACTACTTCACTCCACTCTCAAGAAGTCATCTTTCTTAATTTAGCTTTTGGACTTGGTACCAATGATGTATGCAGTATAATAAAACTAAGGCCTTAACGAAGGAAATATTAATATTAAGTTTCTTATTACATTTTAATGCGAGGCCTGACTTTTATATTAGAGTCGCAAAAAAATATATACATACGCGGAGTATAAATATAGGAGCGTGCGCGTGTAATTTGCGCTTCCAAACCGCCCAAGCCCGAATGTGATATCATAGCGTCTAGCTGGCTCTATTGAGAACTCAAGATTCTAAAGCTGCGAGTTGCACTAGATCTATGCTTGCCATAGCAGAGCAGGGCTATCTGGCGCCCGATCTGGAATAACTTTTTTCCGAGAAACATCTGGCTCCTTGCTTAGCACGTGCCAATACCGCACGATTGTCTCGGAACGATTCTCATCCCGGTTTTTCTGGGCGCGGTCGCGTGTAACAGACCTGGTCTGGTAGTGGCTCGCTTCCGCGTGGGGCTGGCTTTCTCGTCGGGTGCACACTTGGTATAGATGGAACGCCTTTCTGGGATGATCGCAGGAGAGTTGGCAGTCCCTAAGGTGGAGTCGCTGTACCATTGTACTTGGTGATTTATACGCTAGGCCTATCTACATTGATCCTCAACCTTTTGATTGACGCCCACAATTCTTGGTATATACGATGGGTTTCAAAAAATTTTTTACCCTTTATATAAAAACTTATAAAAAATTCGTTCGAAACGACACATTCATTTTCTGCCTCGACCATTCCTAAATCGATATAAACGCAGAATGATGTATCGATTAAATGTACTTTTATGTTTAGTTTATGTTTTATGCACAATTTAGGTGAATTAGTTGACTGTGGTCAGAGTGTTTCTAACGTGTTTGTTAGAATGAATTTCTAGAAGCGATCCGCTAAATGATTGAGCAGATGAATTTGTCTTGAGTGGAGGAACGAATATTCTATTATGGTAACTTCCTCAGTAAATTGCTTTACTTTCAGTTTAGTTTTAACTTACTCACTGTAACGGCCCCACATATTAATTGCGCCCGCGAAAGATCATGGAAATTGTTTTTTTAAACCAGTAGCTTAGGATAGGAAACAAGTTGCGGTCAGTTTCCCTTTTGATATTGGAAGACCGCGTTTGAAACATGTTTCGAATGTACAATCACTCGCAGCTTCGAAAGATAGATGCAGGAGGATCTGTGTCAAGGGCAAGTTGTCTGCCTAAACACATAGATACACACGCAGTTGATGTGTGGGTTGTGTAAGCCCAATAAACTACCACATACAATTATATCACCGCATGATGTGCGTAAAGTGAAACCCGTATTATTTTGAAATACACAGAGTGCTCGCGTGCGCGCCGCGCGCAAACGCACACGCACAACGCCACACACACACAACACCTGACACACACAAGCAACAACTACACACAGACTTACACAACAAACACACCACACACACCACGACCAACACTAGCCGGAGCAGCGTAGCTCGACAGCTAAGTTCGCAAGGGGGATAACAACAAAGGATTACTATCATATACAATTGTTTATTATTTATTTATTATCTTATTATTTATTATTATATACTAATCGTCTGTTTTATTCAGCCTGTATTTTATATGTTTTTCTATGATTATTTTGTTAATTCTATTATTATTATTGATATTATATTGATTGTTATATAATTGATGTTAGCCTGTATTATCTTATTATGTAATTAAGCTGCCAACTGTGTTAGTGCTCGATTTTGCAGTTCAAATAATTTGTATCTTTGATGCTGCATAGTTAAATTAGTATTGTCGTAATTAAAAGGCACAGTTCTACGTTGATTTACATTCACACAGGTTAAAATAAATTTTTTTGTTAATTTCGGTGTATTTAATAATTTGCCTTTAAATCTTCAGTTACAACCAGAAGAAACTTAATTATTAACTTTATTAACTTATTGATTAATCCTATATATGTGAATTCCAAAATTGAAACATGAATTACTATATCAACTGAAGTTAAGGGAAATATCCATTTAATTTTTTACTACCGTGCTTAATTGCGTATACATTACATTTACAAGTCCACGAATTTCCTAAGTGGATTTGTTTGATACTTTCATGGTAGCAATCTCCTCCTCGTCTGTAGTGTTTTACTATTTGATACTTCTTACTAAAATCGATGAAATGAATCTTTTGGTCCTCCCTTGACCACTCTAGAATACTACTCATGTAGGGCGTTATACGTGTGATTGCTTACAATACTTAGATGTATCCGTTTAAGATAAGGCTTTTAATGTCTATTAAAGCACAAACTTAAATCCTTTTGGATTAGAAAAATATTTGCGAAATGTGCGAGCGGTACGTGTGAAAATTAGGAAAACAATAAGAGTATCCAACTGATGAACGCTGAATAAACAATTTATGTTGAGATTTTTTCCGTAGACTCTGTTAGCTAGCAGAGCGCTAGAACGAACCAATATCTATCTTTTCAAAAGTTAAGAAAATTAAAGAGAAGAATATTTATTTTTTTCTATTTTTACATACTTTTGTATGGAAAACGAAATTAAAATAATTGTGAGAATTTTAAGGCAAAGCTTGCCCTACGATGAGAGTCATAAAGGAATTAGTGAATTAACGGGTGCATAAAGCAATGTAAGGACGCGATGGGTACGTGATGGAGTCGATGTTCGTGCGTTTATGCCGGCTGCGGTAAACATCTCAACAGCTAACTTCAAGAGTTTCAATACCCCCGATATTGAAAATGATTTATTGAAGAAAAGCGCATCTTATAAATTGGACCCCATCGGTGTCTCTTTCCTCTCCTATAGTTTACTAGCCCTCTATTAAATAGAATACAACCTATATGCAGTTGCGGTGTATCGCATGTAGACAACTCAATTTACTCATAACTCGGAAACGAATAATCTAGTCTTTTCGAGAGAGTTGTGTGTCGATATATCTCCTATCCTTCTTATTATGTTAGAGTGAAAGTTCGAATTTCGTTGTAATATATTTGCCATGTATTTACTCTATTTTATCTTGCTAACCTCATCTCTCTCGATGAATTCCCCTTCTCTCAAATATGTGAGAAATGTGTATACTCAGTAACAACCTATTAGTGTCATAAATTTAAACGTTATATTGACCCTTATCATCATATCTCGATGGTAATGAGAATGTGACGCGTGATTCTAGAATGCAAACAATAATGAATTATGCATATTGAAATTAAGAACAGTGTTCTGAGAATAGCCCAGTGGGCTATATGCAAGTATCAATGAATTATGGCGAGATATACCCATATGAAACCATATTATCAAACCACCTCGTCCCAAATACCATATCGAAAATAATCATCAATATCTATAACTCACTTTATTATTACATGAATAGTACATGTTTATAAAAATTGACCAATTTACACGGATATTAATATAGGATTGACAAAATAGTATTTTTACGAGATTAGATATATTTATCAATAAGAACATATTCTTCGTGTGCATTTGTTGTAAATAATGATCATCAATATTAAAATAATCATATACAATAGTTAATGCAACAACGATTTCCAAAATGAATTATAAATACCCCACTGCTAGTGAAAGGAGGTGTGTAGAAGAAATAACCTAGTGCTACACTATTCACTGATTTAGATAGTTGAACACCTGGTTTCTTGTTAATCGTGTATTATTCATTTGCAGATATACTTGAAAACAAAGTTTCTAGATAACGTATGACAAACAACTATATACTCAGCTCGAATCATTAATCTCACTTGTTTGACCACTTACCATGCCAGCAGAACATTCTACATACTACATCATAACGACTGAAAAGAAATTGACGAATAATAAACGAGCACAGACCCTACACCATGACTCGTATCCTGTCACCAGTAACGACAAATCACAGAACACCGCCTACATTGTGCCGCTTCTTGATTTGCATGATAGTCCACACGCGAATTTACGTATACGGCTCACGTCGGCACTTACTGTTGTAGATGGTGCCTGTCCTAGTTAAAACGTGCCACTACTCTCGGCGTATCTTGACGCCGCGACCACAAGCATTCAGCCACCCCCTGAGTTGGATGATTGTCTATGTTGTCATTTTAGTTTTGGAAGCTGTATCACTTTGGTCTCACCCTCTACTTCTGCGCGCCAAAGCTATCCATGCAGTTGAATAGAAAAAGCTCAGTCTAGCGACGAACTTAATACTATTTGTCCTCAACCACACGCAAACCTCTAATGCCGACATAGAGAAAACATGACAAACATATCTTTTTAGTGATAAGGACGAGAACCACTCTTGTGTGCCCGTATCTTATTCTGTCAAAACATCTAAAGTACATTAATTAATCACCCTTGAAGCAGGTAACGAATTATCACAGGATGTAGCCTCACGAAAACTCACTGAGAAAATTTAGAGAACGCAACAATATTCTGAGAAAGTTGCGTAGACATGGTATACTCTTGTCTTCTCAGAGTCATGGCATTGCTATCATTAAAATCTAATCGCAACGTAAATACCCACACACATGATACCGAGCATTATCTTCAAATCCATAGTTCAATTGGAAAAGTTGCGCGAGTAATATTAACAGTGTCAAAACCATATCGACGGGAATTTTTCAACTTGTAACAACTTCTTTACAAACTGATATCAGTCCGGTTCTTGACGCTTGTCGTGAGAATATTTTGTTATACACCGAATCGTGCTTCGATTGTTTTGAACCATAATTCCATGGTTGCATTGCATTCAATACATGGGTTAATGGATGTATACAACGACTTTGTACAGAGAACATAACAACCACAGAACTCCAGCTCTCAATTACGACTTATATAAATATGCGATAGCAGAGAAACAGAACGAGGGAGGTATAGAGACCTATGCATGCGACGATTAATGCCGGACACTGGACTAGAAGTGACAGATAAATTTATATATTTGTAGCGCTGCGGCGAACAGGCTCATACACGCGGAATCAAATCATATACAATCACTTTCGGCATACATAAGCGAAAAAAGGTATTTCCACCATTATGTATTGATAGTTTCAAAAGATAAGTTTATCATGTATCCATGTGGAGCAATGTTAAATGTGTAAACCACTGAAGGGTACTCAAAATTGACCTCCTCTATTCTCGCCCTAAGACTTGTTCATTATACGCTCCTTGGATACGCTTGGTTGATAGAGTGGGTGCATTTAATGCGTTTCACAGTTACGTTGGGCTAGGACACATTCGTGGTGGACTGAAATTTCGCAACAGCAAAATCTCGCCGAAGCATGGCTGCGTTCGAGGCTTTGCCATCTCACATAAGTAGGAGAAGTAAGAGACGAAAGAGAGAAGGCAGATCCTGTTATGTAGGCCGCGGCGGATGTGATAGGTGGACCGGGTAGAGGTGAACAAAACGTTAGTCGTCCGGGTCGTGTCGTTTCGTGGCGCTGGCAGTGTCTGTACAGTGTGCCTACGGCGGCTTGTTCCGACATGCAACGGTGATGAGAATGCTATAGGAGCGTCGGAGAGCATGTGATAGTATGATAAGAAGGCGAACCTCAGATGTCATTAAGTGACGGTGCGGACGTGGTCAAGGATGTTCAACTTAGTTCCGTGAAGACGAGCGTGAGCATTTGGTTTGGTGATAGTCGGAAAGGGGTGTGATGTGCAATGCAAGGATTCCTCAAGCATGCATAATGTGAGGTCTCCCGTCGGCTACGCATGTAGGCTCTGCGTGAAAATGCGTGATCGACGTGCTTCTGTTGCTTCAGCAGTGGGTCCAGGCCTCTTTTATTTTAAGAATGATGGCGGCGTTAGACTCAGAGAGGCGACGGGACTGAGGAGTTGCATGGGCACATTGCTTGGTATGATAGGCCGCACCCGTAGTAGTTGCTGCCTATTGTTGTTGCTAGACGGGGTAGGACCTCGAATTGGAAGTAGGTACGGAGACTCGCGTTGTATGCGGTCGACTATGGTTATGATGGCTTATGAAGCCTCCACCAGAGTCGTGACAGGAAGTAGAATAGAGAGAGCGGCTTGAAGGAAAAAGCGGGTCTGAAATGTGCGGTCGTGAAGCCACGAGCTGGGGCCGGCGAGGTGCGTCTATTAGCGTGATAGGCAAAAGCTAGGTGCGGCGGGCGGCGGGTGCACTGCTAGTGATAAAAGAACCTCGTCGAGTGTCCAAAGGCGTGGACACAGTCGTCGCGTGCGAGCGAACGTTAACACGTGATGGGTCCTCTCCTGGTTGTGTGAAGGTCTTTTGTCCAGAAAATGCAAGTTTGAAAAACCTAATGATAAATTAAAAACAGTGGTTCGTCAATGCATTCGAGGAGGGGAGAGCGAGATAGGTTATATGCCAGTCGAACCCTGCATTTCTCGATATGATCAATCCAGTGTGTCGTGGTCACGACCCAATACCTACCATCTCAACAGTGAGCATAATATGAGCCGGTAACTGTTGTGGAACCCAGTAATTGTTTGTATTAGAAGATATGACAGAACCAGCCACACTGTAAGATCATCGAGGGAGAGTACTCTCGGAGTTGCTCCTTCGCAAGAATAATTGTGTATCTAATCTATAAAAAATATATGGACAAATTTTCTTGGGAGAATAAAGATATAGGGCTCTAGCACATGGTCTCCTCGTGCGAGCGACGCGTCCTCTCTCCTACTCTAGAACAGTATTTCTGTCTATAATATAGATTAAAATAGCGTATAAGTTAAGGAGATTAATTGTAGAATAGACATAAAATCTGTCTGCGCAGAAAGGCAATGTTGAACGGGGTCTCGAGACTCATTAATATAGATTTCTCGAGTTACAGTCGCGGCGAGTGTGGGGTCATTGCCACAGACATATTATTCATCAAGCCGAATAAGAGGACTGGTCGAGTTCGGAGCGGGGATAGATTAAAGAAAAGTGACACCCAAAGGAGTCTAGAAATGTAGCCTTAAATGGTTCGAAAATAGAAAAAAATAACAATTAAGCGGGCGAGAGCGAGTTAATGAGGTGAGTGTAGCGGCATCTCTGAGAGACAAGAAAATAGCGTGATTACCACAGAGTGAAGCAAGGATAGAGTGTTGCGCGGCAGATGGTAACGAAGTAAAAGAAAACTGAAAATGGCGATAGATCATGAAGTGCGGTAGTGAACATAATTAGTAAGGCTGACCTTAGGTTTAAGAGGGAGCTATGCACAGAATGAACTTGAGTCACCTGTGCCTCCAGAGACCTCCACCTAAAAAAGCCACCTCGAACTTTGTTCACAATTCTCCAGATGCTGCGACGGTAAAGGCGTGAGTGTAATGGGAGGGGGTGTGTAGCTTCAGTCGTGGTGACGGCGAGCATGTTCCTAGATAATCTAAAAACAGACTCACCAGGTTACATTCCAGATTAGGTGAGTTGTGAAACAGCAGAAAAAAATGACTATGGCATGAAGCGGCCTGGAGCCAGCCGAAACCCGTACCTATCTATGCTCAAAAATTAGAAAATAGAGGCACTAGTTTACGTAAAACCGAGTGCAGTCACAGGAGAGATTGAGCTGTGTTGTCATTACAGCTTGACAAAGACTGGTGTGGGAACATGAAACAATGACTGTAAAAGACTTCAGTTAGTGCAACAGGATCAAGAGCGGATAAATGGATAAGATTGTTGTCAAACGTGCATGTCACATGACGCGTGCGCTTCAAGTTCACAGAATACAATTTTCTCCAAGTAAGGAGTACCTGGAAGGCGTTGCATTGGCCAAGTGTCGCCTATTGGGATCGCATGTACTACACAGATACGTAGAGTGTGAAGCAGATGTAACAAACATCCAGTGATGTAGTGACTAGTAATGTATTTATATATCTAGTTTAATGTGAGTTTGATTATCTCAATATTGAATTACTTTCGCGGATGCGCAACGTTTCTCCTCCCAAAAAGCCATCGTTTATAGACGTGTAGAACAATGCTAAGATCTCGAGAATGAGAGTTCTTTGTGTGAGGTCTCCCTTTATACCTCCGTGTGTATACAAGTTAAGTTGCTAGCTTCCTTTCATAACTCTTTTTATCATTGAAGTGATACTATGACCGAGAGAAAAGCAGAGAAAGATGCTTCTCGGGCTAGTAATGCTAGTCATGCGAGTGCAGAACATCATCAAATATTAAGGACTGACGAGGGTTCACGGACCCCACTATCGCGACTGGCATAGCGAATGCGTTGGGTCATTTCTTTCTTTCTGTCTATATCTTTACATTCTTAAGCTTCTTTCGTCTTATACCTCTATCTTGCTGTCCATAACCTTATCCTCATGCAAGTCAGGCTATGCTTAATAACGCTACGTTCAAAATGTCTCTCACCATACGTACACCTGAATAAAACACTACATTCAAACTCTTGCATTATAGTAGGAGATAACATTGTGGTTACAATCGATTCTCTTACTATCTATAAATCTACCAATTTAACGCACAGACCAGCAGTGCAATTACGAGACCTGGTGCCTTAGAGAGGACATGCATTATTAACTTATTTTGGAGAGTTTACCTCTATAACTTCTCCAGTTGAAAGACTCCGTACGGATATGAGATGTGTAGAAGAGAGCTTCTGTGCTAGATTGTTCTACCGAGAGGATCATTTCACTCCCAGAACCCAGTGCTTTGAGATGATGTATGACACCTGTTATAAGAAATGCATCTCATGCAAACGTAATATATTTTATTCCTAGTTTCTCATCTTGTTGCATTTTTTTGTAGCGGCAGGCATATATTAATTTCTACACAACAGAGATGTTTGGAATGCAAAATGAAATAACTATCCAATCAACAATTTGAGTGAGAATATATAAGAGAGTATCAAAAATGAACGTCAGTTTTAAGACTCATCCATCTTTCCATTATATACCTTTGTAGCCAACTTTTATACTTACTACAGTATTTTTGTTTTTTCTTGTTTTTGTTTGTCGTTTGAGTTTTCATCTCAGTGGTCCCTAGTGTACGACCTTTGTGGGACCGTCATGTGTCGGTGATGGCTCTGATGTAACAAATTTGCAAACAATGCTTTACCGGTGGTGGAAGAAAAACCCTGCTAACTAACGGTAGGGTCCATCAAAAGCAGTGAACACTAGTACACACGACAGTACTTACACAAGTCCTACCATTTACACGAGGGAGGAATGTGAATGCACAACGTAACACATATAATACGAGATTTAATTGGCTGTCATGCTGAATGTATGAGTTTCAAAAAAGTGACGCAGTGCATCTCCGACCTCTAAATAGCCACATTATTGTGTATTTCATATCCAATGTATACCAAAATACAAGATTCCCAATTCTCAGTCCTCAGAACCACAAATGTGCCCCCCTTCACAAATTGGATCTAGAAACAAGGTAAGACTTTGAAGTCATGATCACTGTTGAAATGAACTTTTAAAGCTAAACTGTCTTTAACACTTTCTATCGTACTCTCCTCTTGTTTCTTTATTTCGTGTACTATTGTCTTCTGTTCTCAGTTGTGTCGTGGACGTGGACCTCGTTTATATAATACTTTACCTGAGCGTCTGTCCCCGCTTCTTGATGCATTCAGTCTATATATATGACATGGTAAGAGAGGCTCAGGGGACGCTGATGTATAGTACTCTTTGGCAGAGTTGTAACTGGTTGAAATACTGAGCAATTTTATGAATGAGTATTATGGTATTGCTATGTATGCCTTTTATCTAATATGTGTGAGCAGAGTCTTTCATTCTTAATATGTCACATCGAGAACTCCTCTCAAGTTCATTCAGACCAATAATGTTAAGGTTATCAGCGAATGGTAGTGAATGCTGACTATGGTATGACAGTCTAGTCGTGCGCCGTCATCACAGATGGAGCGTGCATATCATGTGTTGTGCTATGTCTTTTCTCGAGTATCAGCCTTGGTTGTAGCTACCTTGTGCGTCATTGGCAATGTTGGCGGCGCGAATAGGGGGACAGATACTTGGTAATCAAACTGTAGTCTGAGTAACGAGTTTCTTCACTCATAGCAGTTTACTCGTGTTCTAAAGTGATGTGCCTACATCTACATGTGTGTGGAGCTACATTGCGAACGTATACGATTCGATGCGCATTCATGTTTCTATTTCATAGTTCTTAGCATGCTTCGACTCAACGTGTATTTCTAGATAAAACCTGTTATATAAGTGAGAATAGACTCCGTCTCCTAAGCGTGGATATACTAAAGTGAGTACACGCAAGTATATTCGGAGTAAACCAGGCCTTTGGCACACCGTTTACATGATCCCCAGTGCGCATTACATCACACTAAGGATTCTGACCTCATCTGATGAATCTGCTCCAACAACGACCTGTGAGAAATAATAGAGTCCACGACACTATACAGTGTCAGACACATAAGGAGCCAGAACAACCAAATTAGGATCAAGAAAGTACAGAATGATAGGAGTCTTGAATTTTTAAGTACTGCACTATTAAGATTAATGGTATCACCGAGCAAATGGCAGCCCATCTAGTTGTAAATGACACATTAAAACTACAACGGTTCTTCCCTGAACATATAGAAATAGATATTTTCACTTTCCCATAGGCTATCAACGATATTAGTTAGCGTAAAATGGGATGACAGAATATTAAGTGTAACTTTTAACACAATCTACCATTAAGTTCCAAGACTAAATACGTCCACAATATACTGGTTTCACTTGAGCTATAAGATGTCAGAGGAGTAATTGCTTCTAAGTGGGATTATTTTTTCTAATATAAGAAAGTTACATACTTAGTTACATCGAATCAATAAGATTAATGAATGAGTTCTTACTCAACTTATTTCTGCATAGTAGAGACTATACTTTCATACAACCTATATGAAACATATAATTCACTTGTTCCTAGTAATTACATCTCTAAAAGTCTATCTAAAATTGCCGAAATTGAAGTGCTCATTACATCGTGTGTAGAATAACATTGCGATTTATTGAATTATACTGTATATCATCTGCTCCTGTGCGCATCTGCTATTTATTAGTCCGTTAGTTGAGTTCGAATAATTTACTGTATCATTTGGTTTGCTCCTCACACTTTTGTCCATATTTTTTTATTGGCTAGTGCTCTAGACAAAAGTATTGTAGTATCTAGGTAACATTTAGAATATATAGCAGAGATAGATGTTATAATACTCGAAGTCCAAATAGACTAATATAGAGCCAAACCATATTTCTTTTTCGAGAAATTTATTATATCATTGATATCATTGCGTCATATAAAGAATATGTACATATTTCGCTCGATATAAGATTTTTCTAAAATGTGTGTAATAGAAATTTGGTCACACTTTTTGTAATACTTGTGCGCGCAGATCTTTATCTCTTTAACTTTTATGTACTTCACTATGAAATTAACTTATATATATATATGGACAGCTCAAAATAGCGAAATTTATATAGTTGGCGAATTTATGGCAATATTGAAAAATTTGAATGACGAGTCGAAACTAGAGAGACAGATACAAAAAAAATATAAGCATACCAACTATCGTTTTCAGCCTTGAAAAAGCTTAAACATTTTTATTTGAAAAAATTGATTTCAGTATGGGTATATATGCTATTAGCCACACAAAAAGCCACTTTCTCTTTCATTCATACTTAACTTATCTCCACAAATAGTTAAGCCTACACCATCATACGTAATATGAGTAGTGCAGCTTAGGTGGTGTTTCTACAAGTTAGTTTAACTCTATCAGCAAGGATATGAACTAATGATTGAGCTAGAAAATGCTCTATAATTGCTTAAATTATTAGACCTAGCTGAACTGAATACATCCAAACTCTAAACTGAAAGAAAAGGTTGCATTACTTCTACATACTTACATTCGACTTTCAGCATCACATTATCTCCATGTTATCTCTGTGTACAGTCAACTTTAGATTAACAGTGATTAGAGACTGCGATTATGATAAGCTAATTCCCCTGGTCAATCTAGTTTAAAATCGTGGACAAAGGCACTATAATAGTTTCTCCTGCAATTTTAGGGTGAATTTGCTTAACTTGCTTTAAGGTAAATTTACTTGTTTATATAGCAAGAATTTGATCAGCTATGTTTTTAAATGACAACTATATATATATTGGATATTTCCATCTGAACATCATGACTAAAACATCATGAAGGCGAAATTGCGATGGGCTCTTTGTAAATTTACGTATTTTTTAATGACAGATCGTTTCATGTAGGCCTAAGATAACCAACATTATCTGCTCAGCATTCATCTGAAGACCTGCCAACAGTCCTGTCTCCCTACACGGCGCGAAATGAAGCTAACCTCTAAAAAATATTGTACAATTGTCGCTGCGTTTTTGGTTGATAAATTGTACAGCTGAGATAAGTCATATTCAAAAAGTCACGTCGGTATAGGTATATTTTAAGCTGTGTTGATATGCTCATTGCTTCATAGCTATATTGTGCGTTGTTAATAGTAGATACTAGTAAATTAGTACAAAAGATCGAATTTTATAGCAACCATTTATCACGGTTCAGTATATGAGTCTTAATCTTCGATGTGAATTCCACAATACAATTGTGATTATGTGCTTTGAACAAACATCGTTCTTATAATACAATAAATGTTAGGTTTAAAGAACTGTGAGCAATAAGTTAATTAGCTAGTGGAATGTTCCCTGGCACATTATTATATGAAATATTTATGACACAATTTGATATGTGGACGGAAAACATCAATAACCATAAGATCGAAGACTCTGAAGAACCTCAATGATTTCATGTTGTGCATTATCCAGCATATAAACTGGCAAACATTTAACATTGTTTAGACTGCATATATATGGATATTGTTTCTCTCTCAAGATTGAATGACAAATAATAATAACCTCCAAATCCCTACGCCCCGTGCATTGTGCCCCTAGTAGCTACTAGTTCGTGAATAACCCTATTTCTCTGGAGATTCTGTTCGTTTAGCTTATTTGATAATTTGTGAGTCGTTGTTTCTGTATGCGAAAAATTCTAAATCTGGTGCTGACTTGTATTTTAAGTAAAATTTTGTGGTGTATCTAGCTTTGTTGGAGTAATTGCGCCTTTAGGAAGTCCATGCATTGGATAATTTATTTAACTCTTACTAGTTTCATCAAATCCTCTGACACCACGGCAATCCTAATTTTCAGTATGGGTGAAAAATCCAGAACGAGCCATCTACTACGTGTCACATTTGTGTAAATTGCTGCCTAGAGAAAAACTGATCGTTACCTTCCGATTCAATCCCTACTCATGCGTGTAATCCAAATTCAGTCGTTACCATTTTTATATCATCCGTTTTAGAAAACACCGGACGCTGTCATTTTCTGAATTTGGTGATGTTGGTATAACTTGGTTGATGAGATAATTGTGAGCTTGATGATATTTGTCACTGTAGAATAGCCTGGCCCTGAAGGAAGACCTGAGAATTGAAAAACCATAGGTGTGTGCTGCTCTGAAATTTTATTAGAAAAGTATCGATATGATATAGCTAAGTGTTATTGGATGTTTCAGATGCAAATCATCGAAGATTGATACACAATGATCCCAGTAAGCTGACATGCCGCGATTTATTTCCCTGCTTTACTTAAATTGAGTACACTAGATTATATGCTCCATCTTTAGAGCAATAGATTAGAAATAAACCTGAGTATATTCATTGTGGTGTCAAACACATATGTAAAGTACCACGGTAAATATTCCAAATGCATTACTATTGATCAATTCTATACTCGTGGTGCGTGGAGTTAGAAATATATAATACAACATAAGAACTCTATTGCACACATCTAGAGTCATGAGCGTACTTACTAAGCTCTTCTATTATAGTATGATTAGGGATTACTACTGATTTTGAATAGAGGTAGGTAACTAATATAAAAAGTTACCAACCGTGGTGATAAAGTTACAACGGTTTCTTGGAGGAAAAAAGAGTTCAATTACTAAAACATTCTCTGACTACTTATGGCAAAATACACATGAGTTAATTAAAACTTTCGTCAATAAGTAGAAAGTATCTGATTATGTGTTAATCAAAGCGAGCAATCATCTCTTGTTTAAAAAGACGCTCTTTTTTCAACAGCATCACCAAGGCAATTTATGCTTCTGAGAACTAATGTATCCCAAAAATATTCACCATGATTCCTCCACTATTTAACCTTAAATGCATTCATAATATTCATACAAGTCGTGGTCGAGAGTTTGTCGCCGATTGAGGAGTAAACAGTTAGGGTAGTATCTATGGAATGCAGTTATACATAGCATACAATTCTATACAATCCCAACACATTATCTGATGTCTATTGCGTCACAGTCTGGTTCTAGAGATAAATCATTTTGAAGTCCTCTCTCTCGTCTAGAGAGGCCTGTACCCCTAATACCTTGCGACCTACCTGTATATATGCTTATTTTTGCTCCTTTCTATCTCTTATCCTATTAAGATGTTATATGATTCTTATTCATAAGTAAGTAATAAACTCGTTAAAAGGATTAATTCATTAAAAGAAACTTTTAATTAAATCTTTTCTTAATGTTTTTTTTTTTTTTCAAATGGAAGAATATTTTCTCTATGACGGTGGCAGGATTTAGCTCGAATTTCAGTCGGCAAATCTATGTGTTGATTTATTATGAAGTGAGTAGGATTTTGGTCAAAATTATCTTATTATCCAAGTTCTCGCGACCTGGCTTCATACACTGATTCAAAACTCGAATCTTCACAAAATTGGGAATAAAATGTTCTCTTCCTGGATTTTACATGAAAATAAACGAGTGAAGTCAAGGAAAATGTCTCGTTGTGTAAATCAGCAGTTAAATAAGCATTTTACAAAGGCCATAATCTTATACAACTAGGATCCCACGAGCTAGCATGTAATGCTCGAAAGCGCGATCTGTGAACTACTACTTTTATCCTATCTTTCAGAATCTATCTCTCTTGCTCAAATTTACTGTTTATTAAATTGGCGTACCACAACACCAATACATCAATTCTATAACGAAACACACACAACTATTTACAGTATATATTATCTTGTCAAAAATAAGTTGATATACAACACCCCTACATGTTTGAGGAAAACAATACGCAAATTACATTAATCAACATGTCAATAGTAATTTATGAAAATGAACTAAAACAAAACAATTATAAAAGAGGTAGTAAGTGATGAAACAAAAGTGTAACATAGTATTCAGCAGCTCTAAGAGAGTCCGCAGTGAGCGTCCACTAGACCTGGCTTATGAGAAGTAGATTGCTATGAATTCTAAGATGCGGATAAATTCGGGGAAGATTCCATGATGTTGAGCCGCAAAACCAAAAATATCATGAGTCGGATATCCTTCGACGCCCCGTATCTCACCATCACCGAGAGAAGGATTACCGCCAACTCTCGAAGAAAACGCACGTAACTACACTAAGTGGTGTGGAATATATTCCATCTCTATAGACTTAAAAGTTGACTAGATCATTCCCATGTCTGCATGTACTCATTGTTTCTGAATTCAATCATGCAAAACAGGCAATATTATGGCAGTGTTTTGTAAACCCATGTGAGTAAATGTAGGTAGATAGTGGCCGTGAGAACCCAGGGTTGTCCAAGCTGGCGGAGAGACACGCTAGGCAAAATGTGGGCCGAAGACGAGAAGGAGTGCACACAAGAGTGATAAGGGTGATGAAAGATATCGAAGAGGAGACTTATTATGAACTATGGGAAGAGGTAAAAAGTAGACGAGAAAAGACATACGAGAAATCACGAAAGCGCCAAGAGAAGTGATTTCCACGTGACATTAATAGTAGGAAGGGATAGCGCGATAGAAGTAGCAATGAACCGAGTAGGTCTTTAGAGCGCAAGGTCGCCACGTACTAAGTAATGGAAAAGAGAGAAGTGAATGGGAAGCCGGAGAAGATGGAGAGCGGAGAGCGAACGGATATATGTGAAGGTGTTTAGTTGTGAGCGTCATAGTCTGCGCAAGAGACGATCGTTTGGGCCTGTTGACACTGCCTAGTTGGAACTTGTAAACGCATGTGTGCAAGTAAGATGTTCGCAAAAAGCTAACAGAGTCGAGCATCTCACCTTTCCTCGCCCAACTCTAATGGCCTCCGTTCTACTCAGCGTTCTGTCTCGTCGCCCGGCTTCACGTTGTCTCGAGCGACCAAATGTAAAAAAATCATTTATATTTAAAATCCTTCAATATTTTAATATAGGAAGTTAGAAATAGCATATAAAACGCACAGTATATGTCAAAATCAGTCAGCGGAAGCTCAGGGTCCAAGTACAAAATATCTACACGAATCCCTAATGGACGTGAAACGGAATTTACATCATGAGCTTCAAATTCTATAGATTGAGATAACTACGTTATTTTGTTCCTGCTAGATGTCCGAGCTAAAAGATTTGTAAATTTCCTTAGACTTTTCTTTCTGCCTGATGCGTTTTCGTAATGTTGCCTTATTGTGGAATCTGGTTATAAATAGCTCTTTCTTAAGAACAATTCACTTTGCTTCACCGAAAAAGTCACGGCGCGACTCGTCATCGTCAACAATCGAGGAGCCCAGCTCTTCGTGCTGGCGCTCGCACCGAACGAACAATATCTGCTGAGCGGGGGAAAGAACGACTCGAGGAATGCTGACCAAAACGTTGCACCGAACAGAGCTGCACAACACCCTTCATATATATTTATCTCGTGTGAGTGCGTATACGCGCTCTACCACGACGAGTGCTCCAATCTCTCACTAACTCGTTCTCTACTGTTCAACACTTGTCTGGATGGTTACTGCATCAGCGTGAGACAGAGAATATTGGATGGCCGATAAAAAAACTAAATTCCTTATATAAAGTCTAAATATTCCTGTAAGTAAGTTATTTAAACTCCTCTACTATCACTTCGTTTCTGATTTTTTGCTTAATACCTTGAGTGATTGAACAATCTAAACTTTTTCAGTATGTAAATGAAGAACAAGTCCCACTCGCAGCCAGAAGTAAAACAACTTTCATACCCGTTTCCATTTAATCATTTAATATTTCACAATACTATAAGTTCATGGAAGTGCAATTGTACACTAGACAATAGCGCCAACATTATACTCTCTATTTGTTTGAATTCATTAACACATTCTTGCATCTATGTCAATGGCGTTTTTGAATGTTCAAATGCCTTCAAGCGCCATGTCTTTTTATGGGAATTTTTTTTTAACATTGATTACATCATTAATGATTGTCGATACCTATTGCGTTCATTATCTTTTTCTATTTTGTATTGTTTACAAAATAATATTATCGAAGTTGAATAAAAGTGAAATGAAAACAATTCTGAGTTGTTCTGGTGAATAAATTGTCGTATTTATCGAACGTAACACATGCTAGGCACACATTGAAGCATTCAAATAAAAAGTACGAGTAAACAGAGTATCAGTGGGTGTCATGTGCGACCGTGAGGGATTCATTGACCGGTTGTGGACTGCTCATTTTTAACAGTTGGTGCAAGACCTTATTCGTCGGTAGGCATTGGTTAGCGTCAAGTGACAAGGCTTCAATGCTGGGCACCGATAGTGGGGCGACGTGTGGCGATGGTGGGTTGCGTGGTCGGGCGCGGCGTGGCGGGGCGTGGCGGGGGTCGTGCGGGCGTGGCGCGGGCGTGGCGGGCGTGGCGTCGTGGGGGGCGTTGCGGGCGTGGCGGGGCGTGGCGGGGCGTGGCGGGCGTAGCGGGGCGTGGCGGGCGTGGCGGGGCGTGGCGGGGCGTGGGCGGGCGGTGGCGGGGCGTTGGAAGGGCCGTGGCGGGGCGTGGCGTGGCGTGCGGGCGGTGGCGGTGGCGTGGCGGCTGGCGGCTGGCGTGGGCTGGGGGGCGTGGCAGGGACGTGGGGCGTGGCGGGGCCGGCGGGACGGCGGGGACGGAGGGCGGGGCGGGGCGGGGCGTGGCGGGGGCGGCGGGCGGGGCGGGCGGGCGGGGCGTGGCGGGGCGGGGCGGGGCGGGGCGTGGCGGGGCGTGGCGGAGCCGTGGCGGGGGCCGGGCGGCGCGGGCGGTCGGGCGGGGGGGGCGGGGC
>BOPP01000203.1:887890-944844 GCA_017312745.1 Gryllus bimaculatus
CCTGTGGCAGGGAATAGACGTTTCAGAGCAATCAAGAAAGATGCGAGGACCAGAATTAGCGTCTCAGTAAGATTGATGGGCGCATTGCGAAAATGACCGAAAATAAATGAATGCCGTAATGGTTAGAATTATCGATGTCGTGTAGACTGCCGGCCGAGCTGCTCCCCAAGTCTTAGTTTGGGATGCAGGCACAGAAAAAGTGAACACTGTTAGGTGAAACGAGTCGCCTCCCCACTCACATCGTTCTAGTCAAGTATCAGCACAACGCCGACAACCACACATCCAACCGCCACCACCCCAGTTTGTCAGGGACAAGAATCATACAATTGGCGACTCACGCGCTGTGCAGGTATTGGCCGCGCCGAGGTCGAAGCCGAATATCCACGGGACCCAGGACAATCTTCGCGATATCAAGAGGACAATCGGCTGAGGGTATGTTACGATTAGTCGAATTGGCTCGTTCACTGCTGACACTTGGCATTTAAAAGACAGAATCCGTTGTGTTACGGTGACGGCATCGGAGGTAGCATGTCTCTATACGTTCTTTGACGAAGAAGGGAGGGAGGAGACTAACTCACGACGCCGTTGCCTCGTGTGAGTGATGCCATCACTTCGATATCATCTTTATGGAAATTGGAGGTCACCCACCGCCATGCGTCGCGGGACATTGCCACTCGCAGGGGAAATTGTAAACGAGTGACTGATGGAGTAAGTAGCTGTAGCCATGGCTGTCAAAAGTCTGGGATGGTCGATCCGATCGAGGCACAACGGGGGCCCCGGCCGTTGAGAATAACGATTCGCTGCAACACCGAGCGTTAAACAACTTCGTTGATCGGTTCATGCAGAACACGGTCTGTCGCTCCCCGCTTTGACATAAGCGTCTTGCCACGCAGGCGCCCCAAAGGTCCATATGCCTTGAATAAATGGAAAAAGATAAGGATAACAGGGATGTCGTAGCTCTACGTCAAATGCTCGAAAGGCGCAAACCGGAGCAATCCTTACAGCGTTGAGTGAGACGGGGTCACAGAGACGAACGACAAGTCTGCTATGGAGGCGCACAGCATAAGAAGATAAGTTTGTGAAGGTGAGGAGGAGTCGGGGTACGACAGAAAATACGTAGGAAGCGGATTGCAAAAGAGACAGTTTGGGGCAGAAGATGACATACAAGGCAGACTGTAACAATGATGCATACGCTCACGGCGAGTCAGGGACTGGTCAAGGGTGCAGTAGTAAAGTGTAGCGGTTTGGAAGCAGTTTGGTGCGCTGGATTCTAACACTGTATTATGCTACATGTGAGGATTTCCGTAGTCGCGTTTGGCAAAATTCGTTTTTTTGCAGTGGCATTTGGCAGTGCGTTTGGATTCGTTTTGAGGTGCCGTTTGGATGGATGCGTTCTGGAGGTGCCGCTTTGGAGGTGCTGTTTGTAGCGTGCGTTTGGAGGTTTGCGTTTGGCGAGGTGCGTTTGGAGGTGCGTTTTGGGAGTTTGCGTCTTGGAGGTGGCGTTGGAGGTGGCGTTATTGGAGCGTTGCGTTTGGAGGTGGCGTTGGAGGTGCGTTTAGGAGGTTGCGTTTGGGGCTGCGTATTGATGAGGTGCCTCGCGTTTGGAGGTGCGTCGTCTGGACGGTGCGATCTTGAAAGTGCGTTGGGAGGTGCGTTTTGGAGGTGCCGTCGTTGGAGGTGCAGTTTGGGAGGCTGAGCGTTTTAGGCAGGGGCATTGCGTTTGGAGAGTGCGGTTTGAAGGTTGCGTTTGGCGAGGTCATGCGTTTGGAGGTGCGTCTTGTGAGTTTGCCTTCGGAGACGTGGCGTTTGGGCAGGTCGTGCGATGCGTTGGAGGTGCGTTTGGAGGGTGCGTTTGGAGGTGCGCGTTTGGCCAGTGCGTTTGGCAGTGCGCTTTGGCCAGTGCGTTTTGGCAGTGCGTTAGCAGTGCGTTTTTTCAGTGCGTTTGACAGTTGGCGCCGTTTAGTGGTAGATTCTGATTGATCGATAGATTGATTGATTGGTATTAGTGATCCGGTCGAGGTCAACTGCTGACTTAATGTCGTTCCGTATGTGTAGAGCATGCTATTTCGCCCTCGCAACGTGGCTGTTGATCTTCCCCCTCCGGATGCCAGATCCGGACGCCGACCTACGTCCGGCAAGCAGAGGTTTCCCCAACCAAGTATCTCCCACCAGTGGGCACCACTCCAACCGCGGACAAGCTTTTAAGCTCCTGTCCGGACTCCCGCTATGTATGCGATACAAGTAATGACGAGTTTAATTTAGTGTTTATAAGTAAGTGGTGAGGAAAAGGAAGAAAATTGCTGATCGCGCTCAGTTCGGGCCCCTTTTTTTAGAGTATTGCTTCGGCATGCGGCCTGTTGTCATCGCGAAAAAAAAAACACGGAAAAGTGCCGATTCAGAAGCAGCCGGCCACCTAGAATTCGTCCTCCAGAGACGACGGGAATTCGACTTACCTACTGTTCGATAAAAGTACTGCCACGCCGGGAATCGAAACAGAACTTCCCGGTCAGAAGCAACCAGTGACATCATAACCCCGAGCCACCTTTTCCCGTCGGTTGGGTTCAGCGATGGGGTTTGGCCCGGGCGGTTGGTCCGTGAGGCTCCGGCACAGGGTGCGCGCGGTTGGCCGAAGTGACATGAGAGGAAAGGATTTGGGCAGGGTAGAGGCGCTGTGGCGGGCGCGTGGGCCGTGTGCAGCGTGGCCGGCGCGTACGGGGAGCGCGTGGGCGGGCGCGTGGAGCGCGAAGACGCGCCGTGGGGGCGGGCGCGTGGGGCGGGCGCGTGCGGTCCGCGTGGGCGCGGCGGCGTGGGCGGGGCGCGTGGGCGGGCGCTGGGACGGCGCGCGGTGGGCGGGCGCGTGGCCGGCGCGTGGGCGGCGTGGCGCGGGCGCGTAGGGCGGCGCTGGGCGGCGCGTGGGCGGGCGCGTGGGCGCGGGCGGGCGCGTAGGCGGGCGCGGGGGCGGGGCCGCAAGGGTCAGTTGTAGGCCGCTGCCCGAGCGCGGGATTAGGCGCTTGAGCGCCCCCTGAGCTACGCGATGCGTCGCTGGGTTCAGGGCCACCGGAGACGGTCGCCGGGCAGGTGCTTCTCGACTTTATGGGCTTCTTCTTGATCTCTTATCTCCCCCTTTTCTGCCCCCTTTCTTTGGTGTTTATCGTGGTTGGGGCCCTGCCATTTGCTCAATAGCCCTGTTGACATACGGCATTCGTTGTTATGTCTATGAATTTTATTTTTCTCTCTTCTTTGTTATTTAAAATTAAAAGTTCTATTGGTCAAGGTCTTTCTCGAATGAACTACATACTGCAATTTTTCTTCATAATTTCACGTTACGTCACTTATATTTTCTAGCTTCCTAGTTCTCTTTCTCCCTAATTTAATTCTTGCTGTAGTTGTCTTGTACCTAGATGTAAAGGTTGAGTCGTTAGGCAATCTACGGTGTCGACTCCGTACTCGTTGGATTACTATAGGTGAAACCAGTCGATTAAAGTTTCAAAATAATATTCATGACCACATTTCAATACAGATTTACTTGAAGTTACTTGTATAATAATTCTCAAAATTATACGCGTTCAAAATGAATATCTATTTCTTCATTTCTTTCAAAATTATAGTTTTAAATGTATCTGCATTGCTTAAATTTAAATGAAATTTAAGCAATCGAGGTAAACAAAATTCCCGAGAAATATTTTCTTATAATATTGCGATTACTTTATACTAATTCTGACGTATTATTTTTTGTTTATATTTCTCCTCTGGGTATCTTTGAAGGCATAATATTTCTGTGCACCTAACACCAAACAATTCTGTCAGAATGTTGCGTTTAAGATCTGTAAGTTTCTTCATTCTATTCCACATCCTCTTAACTGACCACCTAGCAGATGGGATTGCGTCTTGTACTGAATACTTAATAATGACACCTGTATGAAATAAATTATGTAAGGTCCGAAAAACGTACACGAGGGTATCCTAAGGATAACCAGCGACTACTGGACCGAGTCAGAATAATATAATGCAATATATCGTTAGCCTTGGTAAGCCTTATAACTCGAAATAATATCTTATAATGAGAACATCCTCTATAGAATACGGTGCATCATATCATTCCGCGTGTAAACATATTGCATGCAGATTCGTGAAATTGGGGGGAAATGAGTGAATATTTATTAATGTCGAGCATTACCAGTCGTTTTCATGATTGTGGGCATGCGATATAGGTTTGAGCCTCGACGGTAGTGAGAAGTTTCGATCAACAAAGGTGCAGGATAAAGTTTAATTCAGGATAAAGTCAATTTAAAATACTTGATCGTTATGGGAGAGAGTTATGAATGTTCATGCGACGTATCTTTTTTAAAAAGAATTAATAAAATATTTTAAAAAATTTTCATAGTTTGTTACATAGTGCCATTGCTACGTAGGCTGTTCTTGAATTAGAAGCCAAACTTTGAACCCATTGAATTCATCATAAATGAGACATTAATTACTCGTTTACTTTGAATTTTTTTCATAAAATTTAGTTACGTATTAGCCCAATACATTTTGTTTATAAGAGCACACATTCGGTAAGATTTATTTATAACATTCAACCCGTATCTTATTTAATATTCAATTAATACTCAGAAATTTCACTTTCATAACTCATACTGGGATTTGATTAAATTTTAAGAGTTTTGACTTAATAAAAGAATACAGTTTCTGACACACAGGTTGGGTCATACATGTTTTATCTCTGTTCAAAAACGCCTCAGCAACGAATATTTTGTTCAGGAGAAATGTAGGGGCCATTTCAAGATAGCAAGAGCGTTGACTTAGCAGTTCAATACCAAAATATTTACGTATCACCTCGTCAGTCATCGCATCGAATGCTTGGATTGATTCGCAGAAATGGTATACGTTCCTGGAACAAGCAAGCAAGATCGCAGTGAATGCTGCGTGTGGAACGGTTTTGCAAATACTGCACTTTGCCTTCAAACTGTCGGATTAAACAGGAGGGGAAACAGAAGGGGCAACGAGCGAACGGACGCATCGTTTCCCATGCTGAATGAAAACGAACAGGCTCTGAAAGTCCAGGAATATGACAAAACTTACTGTACATATTACCGGAAGAAAGATTTTCTGCTGCTGGGGGCTACGATTAAGTCTGGTAGTAGTGGTAACTCCCGTGCGAACGCTTCAGGTATTTCATTGTTTTCAAAACGTGAAAATAATTCAAGGGGTCCACGTAATAGTGGTCTAAGCCACCTTTTACGAAAATGTAGAAAAATCAATTTAAAGTTACATAGTTGAGGTGAGAAAAAGCTGTGAACTGTAACATACTTCATTCTTTACTTTATAGAGAAAAACTAGTCTAACCAAAAATGCACAAAGACAGTTCACCTTGGAGAGCAAATGGTGTTACGAACTCATTTTTCATTTTAGAGGGTTACACCACTATTGCGCCCAGACCTTCAATTTTTTACTGGAACCCAACTTGGAAAAGTCAGCTCACGAATTGTGCGTTGTAGCATTATCACTTTTCCTGAGTAAACATTCTCAAATTTATATCCGTTTATCATAAATTTAAATAGAACGAAAAATCAAATAATGAATTTATTTATGACTCCTTTTTAATATATTTTAATAATGCTCATTTCTATCCACCATTAATTATGAGTGAGGGCCGACGTGGATGGTCGAGGTGTCTAGAGCGTCGGCTGAAGGGTTCGTGGCATTGTTATTTGTCTCTTGTCGTTCATATTTGTGTGTTCTGACGAAAAGCCTTGGAAGTCTGCTGATCAGAGACAGAGAGGCCCGCATGTGTGTCAGTGTCCTGTGTAAAGGTTTATACGTGTGCCTATAAGCAACATAGTGGATACTCGGTGCGGATAGCCGAAATCGGTAACCCTTTAAGATGGAAAAAGACTCAGAACAAGAAAAAGATATTGTATGCAAGTATTCAGAACAGCGAAACCTTCAAAAGGGTGTGAAATAATGAACAAAGGTTGAAACAGGCATAATGAACACTAGGTATGTGACATCGATGTCGACGTTCTCAAAACGTCGATGGTTTTGTAGAAACATCGATGTTATAAACATCAATGTATTAACACCGATGTTTTGTTAACATGGATGTTTTTTTTCTTTCCTGAATGAAAAATTTTCATGATCACCATACTGCGAAAATTAAAATATGAAATAACTGATAGTAACACTTTTATACAGGTGTCGAAAGCAAAGGAATGCTGGTTGCACTACCTACTACAACCAAATTCTCTAGCCCGAGATGGTTTCTATGCCATTGTATTTCCTATTCATATTCATTTTAGACATTGAGATGTGGCCAACAAGTAAGCTGTGGGCGTGTGGTTGGCCTCTTCGATGTTGAAAAACGATCGATCATTTTTCGTCGACGTATTTTTAACATCGATGTTTGCTAACACTGATATTTAGTTATTGATGTCGCATAACTAATTAACGCCATTTTAACAAGACGTCAGGAACATAACTCTAGAACCAGCTGTAACGTAGACATGGAACCGGTGCTAAAGCTGCATCCAGGTTTGGTTCCGCGCACTTTGCTTGACGTAACCGTGGCTTCTTCCAAAGGAAATTGGATTCGTTGGGCGAAATGAGCGGGCGAAGTCGGGGCGGCGGCGCGCAGCCCGAGCTGGCGGCGAGCCGCCCATCCGACGCGCAGCGCAGACGCGCGCAGCGACTGCCAGCGACAGGCGACGCGCAGTGGGACGCTCCCGGGCGCAGGCGGCCCTTCCCTCCGCTGCCATCGATCGACCACAAAACATCGATGTTTGGAAACAATGATGCTCAAAATTATGATGTCGATGTCAATGTTCGGTGGTGAAACGGTAAGCGTATCGGACTGTTCTACCCGAGTTCGCGGGTTCAAACCCGATCAAAATGGTGGAGTATTCATAGTGAAAAAATCGTTCGTAATCCTTCTTTCGGAGGTGAAGTAAAGCCGGCTGTCCCATGTTGTAGAATCACTTCATGATGATTGTTGAAAGCGTAAAAACTTCCTAAGACTTCATTTGGGGGGAAGTAAAGCCGGCAGCCACGTGTTGTGCATTTACTCCATTTCAAAGGTTCTCAAGATTCCGCTAAATTAAAGCCCGCTTCGTTACCCATGTAATATCTTCTTTCTGCGCTAGATGGCGAAACGATCGTAGTGAAATTTCCGTGGTCGACCGTAAGAGCATGCCTGATGGCCTGAGTCTCACCAAGTAAAATAAGCCGTTACTTAATTGAATTGAATTGTAACATCGACCCAAATCTATCGAGCTTCCTAATATCCATGTTTTTAAAAATTGGATTAATAACAATTGAAGTTCATGAGAGGATTTTATTTTAAAGTGGCCAAGTTAAATTTTAATTGAGTTTTAACTGACGAAACAAAGTCAAAAAATAATCAGGACAATTAACAAACATTGTATTATTAATTTCGACAAGTCAAAAGCAATATAGTATTTTTTTATGAAAATTTAATTTTGTTTTTTTTACACCTTTGGTTCAAAGAATATTCAATTTATATGAAAATTATTATTTGTTGGAAAATAGTCAACCATAATAAAACATAGAACACACAGCATCGATATAAAAAACATTCAGTTTCAAAAAATCGATGTTAAATACATCGACATTTTTTAAACATCGAAGTCTTAAAAAAATCGCCATGCCGCATCCAAACCCCGTTCTCTTTGATGCGACAGAAGCTGTTGGCGGCGGAGAGCCTATACCACGCCATATTCTGCTATTTACACGTCAGGGGATTGACTGATTAGTGATTCCGGGAGGGTTAACTGCTAAAGTTATTATCCTCCTAAGTGTAGTTATTTTATTTTCTCGAGAGGTGGCGGTTATCTTCCCCCAATCAATCTTCCCCCTTTGGTTATTTACATTATATATTTTACGAAATTTCAGTGAACATTACGGTTTTATTTTAATGTTACATAGCAGTAACAATTCTGAGTAAAGTTCGTCAAAATAAGCCATGAGAACAAGTGAGCTGTGAGAAGGTCCTACGTTTTAAACCAGATACAGTAAAATCTTCGGAAGCCGGAATCGATCAGAACACAAACAAAGTGCTGTTTAGGAATGTTTCCGTTTTTTGCAAGGTCCCCATATTCTCCTATTTAAACGTCAGGAGATTGATTGATTAGTGATTCCGGGTCAACTTCTAAAGTTATTATTACCCTAAGTGTAGTTAATTTTTTCTCGGAAGGTGACGGTTATCTTTCCCCAGAAAATGGCGAGATTCGGTACCGTCCTACCGCCGGCTAGCGGGGATTTCCCCAACTAGGTATCTCCCACCCGCCGGGCACCGCACCAGCAGGGACTAGTCAATGTTGCTATTTCACATTGCAACTTAATAGATTCAATATAAAAATAAAGGCGATATGCCAAAAACACTCTTCTTTTTCAGAAAAAGAAAACAGATTCTTGTCAGAGGCACCACATGAAAATATTTGGCGAAGGCGTATTTGGTGATTGAAGGTAAGATAACTATATAATGACAATTGTGTAATACCGAATATAGGTAAATTATTGTTTATTCTACAATTTCAGTACGTGTACTTTAAGTATTAATATCTCGAAGTGGTAGTATTAACTAAATATTTCTTCATACATGATGTTGATTGATGCACCATGCAACCAGTGATGCACATTTTCATGATTTTCACCTTTTTCCTGCGCTCTGATAAGTAGTTGTGGAGTTTTAATTGCTATTGTATGCTATAAATGCTAAAATACGTGCTATTAGTATACAGTAAAGAAACTATTGAGTGTCGAGTTAATTAGTATATTAATTAGCTAAAAATGCTATAAATTGCTATAAATTTGTAGCGCCATAATGATCTACGAGATAAATAATATACACATTAAACAAGCATTGTAAATAAATTTATTTAAATAGCGAAAGGTTTTGCTTGTTGTGCAAACGTGCCACACTGGCAGTTGTTACTGATGTCAAATCTAAGACGATTATAAACTATCCATTATCGACAGTAAAAATATACAATGTATGAATATGATCAGTCAATCAACAGCATCACTATTACCTTGGGGACAAACTATGGATTAAGGGACCAGAATCCACATGACTCTGCATTTATTAGCGCCTAGGTACCAATTCCGGTTACTCAAAGTGCTATCTGTGGTAGACCAAGCTGGCGCGGGAGTACTTTCGGTGTTATTGAGAATAATTTCTGTCTGTCATTTTACCATTGTGAAATTGGTCTTATATAAAATAGATTGATTTTAGATAAAGATATTTGGAGTATAATAATGAAATATTGTAATTTTTTTTTGTGAATTTATCTTCAGCTCGTCAGCTTCTTATAAAAAATGGTAAGCTTTGTGAAGGTTATCAAAATAAACTTATTGTTTTAAAGAGCATTTTTGCAACACTTCCAGTCGCATTCTGCCGCATTTACCAATTTTTGTAAAATCATCCACAGGTCCTTTGAGTCTTTGCTTTTTTGGCAGCTGTCACACTTGTACTATTTAAATGTGATTACATGAACAAAATATTCAAACATCACGCAGTCCAAAAAACGAATTTATTTTGTTTCTAGAAAGTTCTTAGTGACCACGTGTGGTGTCTCACTCTCTCACATACAGAAACTTTTTTCACATCCTAATGTTTCTAATTACATTTCGAGTAGGCCCTCCCTTTGTTCCATTACATAAATAAGTTTTATTAATCCGCGCGTTACCATGGGAACCAGCTTTTCCCAACTTGCACCCCGACCACTGCGCGTCGCCGCTGAAAACAAACGAGAAACGTGGCGCGCGCCTATTTCCGTGAGCCTGCCCGTCTGTCGCCTCGTGTTGCGTAAACCGTCATCTCGAGCTGTCTGGGAGATGATTCATCCTTCCTGCGCGGCCACGCCTGGGCCGAGGACGGCTAACCCCCTCTTTCTCTCTTTCTCCCCCCTCACCCCGCAATCTCCGACTCCTGACTGACTCTCCACTGTGGAGTGTTGACATCGCAGCTACCTGTCTCGTTACTCCACAAGGCCTGCGTTCTCGCACGTCATTCGTCATATTCAGAGAAGAAATCTGCTCCGAAACTGGCGGTTGTAGACACCATTATGTAGGGTGGTGATATCAGGGTTTAAACCGAACGTTAATTCTGGGTAACCCTTTTTATTACTGAAGTGTAACAGGTTATGTTTTGTTATACTTTCCAATAAATATTGTTTTAATTTTTTAGAATCACATAGTTATTTACATTATATATTTTACGAAATTTCTGTGAACATTACGGTTTTATTTTAATGTTACATAGAAGTAAGCATTCTGATTAATGTTCGTCAAAATAAGCCGTGAGAACAAGTGAGCTGTGAGAAGGACCTAAGTTTTAAACCATATAGAGTAAAATCTGTCGAAGCTGGAATAGATCGGAACACACAAAATTCCTGTTTGGGAAGGTTGCCGTTTTATGCAAAATCGTAATTTTTATACACTTGTGATATTGACGTTTCTTCTTTGAAAGTACTAAATTACATGACTTAATTATAATTATCAAAATACATTAACATATAACCTATTTATGAAAAAAATCACATATAAATGAATATTAAGCACTCTGCATTGACAGCTTCTGAGTTGAAAAATGCACCCCTTACTGTCTGTATCCGGACAGCTTGACTCTTTCAACGCACTATGCAATACAACCCAGCAAAATCACTTTCTGATATTCTCGCGTGGCCTGAAGCAATGCGCATCTGGTCGAGGGGCAGGGAGAGGCGTGAATAGAAGCCATACCCTTACACCTTCTCACGTTAAGAGGGTCTGGAAAGAAGAAGTCCCCTAAGGTCTACGCCAAGCGACTCCAAGGTCGAATTCTGCGATATCTGAAGCCCCTCTCCTTCAATGTACGGCTGCCACGAATAAATTGCGTAGTAATAGAGAATTTAAATGAAGCTTACAGATGCATCCAATTCATTAAGGAGATCTTGCGGTTCTCTGCCAAAAGCAATAAATTCACAGGAATTCCGTTTTGCAAAGATTTTTTTCCCTGCAGGACATGAAAAATCTTTCCGTAACAGTAATTTGTGCAATATTCATAATTGTAATTGAGAGCAATTCCATGTATACGTTTTAGTCTCCGGAACAATTTCTTTAACTCGCATGCTTGATTCGCCTGAAATGAATCGTGTAATAAAGTTTCTTTTCACGTGTTGTTGAAAATAATTTTTTCATATTTTTTTCAGTGCATTTAACAGTATTATAATAATAATATTGTAGTAATAATAATAATTATAACAATAACAGATAAAGCCTTGAATATCACAAAATATATACAGTATTACGTTTTACAATTATTTGTTTATAGGAAGATGGTATTTTTTAAATACATGCATGCCATTGTAATACAGCAATCATAATAGATGTAACCATGCATATTGTACGTCTATAATCGATGTCGTACATCAATGCTCCACAGTTTCACCTACGTTCACCAAACGAGAGTATCCGGTAGCAATTTCACAAAATTAATAAAAATCACCATAGAGGCACCAAGTTCTCTATGTGGGGTGTCCTCGTTAAGAAATAGCGGTATGATAGCGCTCTAATTTACAATTACTTGTAACTTTGCGCAACTATTGAATTCAATTAAAACTAATAGCCAACAGTAAAGTGGTAATTCCACTGATCTGGTAAAATAAATTTCAAAAAATCACTAGCGTTTCCCGATCGTAAGATTACCGACGACCACGCTTGTGCAAGGCATAATCGCTAATTTTTGTTTAAATGTTAACGTGTTCTTTAAACCGGCGTACGCCTATTAATTTCGGCGGAAGTTGGGAAAGTGACAAACTGCTAGCATATCAGGTCTCGTACGTAAAAATAAGTGGCTATTTTTAAATAAAAAGTTAGTCAGCTCTTTGTAGATGTATTCTTAAGGTTAACAATGTTTCACATTCTTGAAGACATTACAAACGAACACTTTTTCTTTAATTTACAAATCGTCGAGTCCAAAATGTGTGGATAAATACTTTATTTTTTTAATTTTATTAATATTTATTTTCATTAAACATAACATTTTTTTATTTTTGGTAATGTGTTAATTCAAGGAACGCGTCTTGTTAATTCATTATAATAAGAATATTCGTAAAGATATGCGGATACACACGCATCTGAGGATTTCTTTGCCAAATATGAGATGAACGCGTTACCACAGAGACGTGGGGAACCCACATAAAACGCATTTATAACAATTTCGTATAATTCTACCACAAAATTTGCTGACCTTGCAGAAACGTTCAGTAATCTTCCGGTCTAGAAGTCAAAAGAAAAACTTCACTGCAAGACATGTTCTTTCACGTGGTAGTATTCCATGGCTCCGCCTAGGTTTCATTTCGCTAAAGCGTTTCTGCAACTGCGAAGGGCCTCAGAGAAATAAACAAACTTTCTGTACACAATGAACTCTTGTGTGTGCCACGCATGAAAAATTGTCTCGCGCGTCGTAGCTTTTGGTAAACTTCCTGCGGTGGAGAGGTTTTCAACGCGTCTCGCATTTCCCTTCTCTCTCACGAAAGATTTGCGTCACGAGAAGGAAAGATAAGTATTATATTTCTCTTTTTATTGAACCGAAATAGCGTATTCATTCTCCATAGAAACTGGACAACTTCCAAGATACCGATCTAAAAAAAAGCCCGAGATAGTTTCGAAGGATAAAATTGCCTGGCACTGGTGCATAGGAAGAAAGGGAAGGAAAGAAAGAGAAGAAAAGATACCCGTGTCGAAAGATGGAAGAGAAAGAATGAAAATAGCTCATTCCAAGATAACGGCAAACCTGATAGACGTAAGTGATCAGGTGGTGACTGGAAATCACATTCTTCGTAAATTGTAGAACTGCTTGATATAAACGGGAATTCTAAGAGAAAATATTGTTTTCACCACAGAATAAACGGTCTTTTAAGACTTGTACTTTTATTGTTTTGCGAACTGTTGGAAACGGTTGGTAATATTATGACATTTCAATTTTTTCCCTCACTTAAAAAGTCAAAACAAATTCAAACGAAACCTGGGGTGCAAATATGACATTATTTCGGTTGACAAGACCAGTAGCCCTATCTTATTTCTCCAAAAGAAACAAACATGAATAAATCTCTACTGTTATAATATTTGAACCCAATTGATTTTTCGGTATCAAGGACCTGAAACGTGGAAACGTGTTAGAGAAAGAAGTCTACTAGATACAGAAAAAGAGATTTTGAGATTTCTTGTGACCAAGACCCGGGAATAACGGTTTTTCTGTATAAAATTCGTCGTCTTCTCAAGAGCATTACAATACTTTCTCTATACTGCGTAATCAGTAGGTAGGTGAGAAAGGAAAACAGAAAACTTAAAAAAATTCTGAGTGGAATGAAAATTCTATCACTAGAAAATTACCACATTAGTGAGATATCGGAGATTCCACTGTAGCTATTTCTTTTACCTTCAGAACTACAAATGTGCACGTTAATTTCCAAAACACCTCAATTTTCTGTACTAACGAATTACAAATAATTGTCTATTGCTTTACATTAAATAAAATATTTTTAAATTGTAAATGTTAGAATGCTTCGGCCCTTAGATATATTGTGGGCATTGTGACGAAAAAGAAGTGACCTACATTTGAAGATATTACTTACTGGCACGTGTTGATTATAAGAAACATGATGGTTGAATAAAAACACAATTCAAAACAATAATCACATAGTTATCTACATGAAAAATAATATGTAACAAAAATATAAAAGCTACTTAATGTGTCAAGAGCTTCATGTTGTCACTCGCAGTAATCAACAATTCTAAGTCAACACGACATTTTGAAACACGAAGAAGCTCTTATAGGACGATAGGACTAAAAGGTCAATTCCTGCATCTGGGCATGGATGTTGCAATAAAGAGAACACAAAAAATACGCTATCTCGAATATGCTAAGAGTATAGATGATTATATAATCAATTCTAAGCCATCATTATTTTCATATTTGTTCAGTAAATCGACGTACCCCTTGTCTATGTTTGATCGCCAACATTCCGGTAGAGCACTTAACGTCTACGTTTGGAATTCTTGGCGGTTTGAGAAAACGCGACTATCTAAACAAAAGATGTCGCGTCGCCTACCAGACAGCCTTTGAATCCGGCCGAGAAAGCCAACGTCTTCATTCGCCCAAGCCTTGTTTACAAGTGACGTAACGAACAACGTGCGTTCAGATGTGTGACGCGGGTTGCATACATCTGGCGGCGGATTCCGTCGAACCGGGCGGGCGGGATGGTCAGAGGCGGCCCCGAGCCAAGATCAACGCCCCCCCCCTCCCCCCCCACACACACTCTTCTCGCGGGCCACCCCACGCGCCACAAGCACTTGTGCATTGGCGGCGGTGGCGCTGGCGGGGACGCAAAGTGGCACTGTGGCATCAAAGAGCGCCTGAGGCCCCCGCGCCGCACCGGCGCAGCTGGCGCCTGCACGCTCTGAGGCGCGGCTGTTTTTACACACAACCGGCAGAATGGCCCTGCCACGCCCACCACTCGGACGCTCTGGCGGGAAAGTCGTGATACTCGCATTGGGTCCATTCACAAACTTATGCGCGTTTAGATTAATGAATGTGAAGCTTTCAAGATTTTCCCAATTGATGGCCATTTTGATTGATTATAGTGATTCTCGGCAGATCAACTGCTAAGGTGATTAATTCCGTAAGTGTTGTATACGTTTTTCGTCGAGAGGTGGCGGTGATAGTCCCCCACTAGACGGTTAGATCCGGCGCCAACCTACCGTCTGCTAGCGGGGTTTTCTCCAACCACGTATCTCCCACTAACAATGCACCGCCCCTGCCGGTCTAATATTCCGTCTGGTCCCCCAGCAAGAGTGGCAGTGTAGAGTGTGTGCGCAAGACAGGGGTGAGAATAGGACGAGATAGAGGAAGGAAAGATAGCGCGCGCTGCGTGAGACGTTTGTTAGGATACTGCTCCGACGTTCGTCTTGTATTGATAGGATAAACAAGGAAAACTACCGATCAAAGCAGTCAGCTGCTATAATTCTCCCCCAGAACTCCTTCGCAATTTCGGAAATTTTTTCTTGCTCTTCAAAATATGAATGTTTTTTTTTCTGTTTTCTCCGATTCAGTTGTATTAATAAATCAATGTGTAAATAAAAGAATCCATTTACGCTCAGAAAATTCGTGGATACTGACTAGATGCGACTAGTGCTAAAAATAAGATGTATTCTGTTAGCTGTAGCATAGCTAACTTTCCCAATGCCTAGCAATAAAACATTTTCTACCCAAACCAAACATGTATATTATAGAAATTAAATTGATCTGGTAAATTAATTTTAGAAACGGTTTAAAATTAAGTGCTAACTTGTTATAAATTTGTTGAAATCATTATACTTAGTTAAAAACGCATTCACCTGAAATTGATAATAACTAAACCTGACATTTTATTTTTTTAAATTACGTATGTGTATTAATTGCGGTAATTAAGCTTTTTATTGACATTTCTGTGTGTATTTTGCCAATTGTTAAAATATAAAAGTTAAAATTGTTTTAAAATTTCAATTTTGCGTCATTACACCAAAATGACTATTGTGCTGTCGACGATATGTCTATTAACTATCATCGGTTGACAGTCACATATTTTCTTGTATGATATTGCTCAAAATATTGCGGAGCTGAGAAGCGCTGTAAACGATCTTCAGAAACAGCCCTCGTGAATCACGTAGCCCGGCAAGGGTTTCAATAGCCAGCATTTCTGAGCATGCACACAAGACGTATTACTGTGTTCTGTAAGATGCCATTAAGATTTCTTGTTCAAAACAGCACACATCACACCAGCATACGCCATACCCAGAATAATGAAAGCCGACCTCTGCAATTGTTATGCCCTTTACTAGCATTTTCATGTGTGAATTAAACAAAAATCCGATATTCTGAAACATATTTTTTTTATTAAAGAGAATAGATAGCGTGTTGCTACATCACCGCAGCACCTACAAACCAACAGCCAGAGGTGGTAATGCAGCTCTTGATATCCGAAGCCCATTGATAAACGCGAGTGGTGGCGGAAAATGGAACGAATGAGCAACTTCTAAAACTTCTACATCCTTCCAAACAACTGTCCCTAAATATGTTGTATCAAGAAGACAACTATCATAATGGAAATTAAACTGCAGTGATTTTAATTAATGTTAAAATGTTTAATTAAATTTGAAGATAAATTTAATTCTTAATATGCCGGATTGGTGGTTGTCTCATTGGAAGAAATGTGGATTTTAGTTTTTTAAATGGAGTATTTCCAAAACTATATCATTGCGATTTATGATATTTTCCCTATTGTAGTGACATAGCAATACTGTAAAATTTTAACTGTATATTCCCCGATTAGCAGCCGGTAAATAAAACTTTCAAGAAGGCAAGTATAAAAACGTATCGATGTAGATCGCCCAGTTCTTTATACTCTGGATGGAGGGTATTTATTGACAAGGCTTTGGCAACGCGGCTTTGGAGCCGTCAGGACTGATGAGGCTGTTACACACATATTTTTGAATTGAATTGAATTGAATATGCCTTATTTTACGTGGCGAGACTCGGGCCATCAGGCCCGCTCTTCCGTCTGACCACGCAAATTTCGCTACGCTCCTTTCATATAGCAGAGAAAGAAGGTATTTCTTGGGCGAGAAACAGGCGATTTGAATTTAGCTCAGAGGCGTCATTTAGGCTTGAGGATCTTTTACATGCAAGTAAATCTACGAACATGGGACAGCCGGCTTTACTTCCCCTCCGAAGGAAGGCGTATGAAGGATTTTTTCGCCCTTAAAAATCGACGGCTTCGATCGGGTTTGAACCCGCCAACTTGGGTACAACAGTCCAGTACGCTAACCGTTACACCACCGCCGCCGCCATATTTGGTGCTGGAGTCACACTTAACAAGATAGATGACAAGTTACTACAGTGGTGGTAGCGGGGTTAGCAAACTTGTAAGAAATAGCTGTCAATATCGTTGGTATTTTAAAAAGATACATTTGCTAAATTGCATTCATCTTTTAATATCAATGTATTTTTTAAAAATGTCGATTTTCTGTTAGTTTTTCGTATATTTTTCATCCTAAAAAAGGATCTAGCCAGTAAGACTACAAAAATGGCCAATAATGTGAACCTTACAAAGAAGCATTTTCATGCAAAATTTAAAAAAAATCAATTGGTTCCTATACCATCGCACAACAAATAACGTATTTTTACGTTATATTTTTAAACATATGTCGACTTTGAATTATAAATTAATTCCCCATTATCTTATTTGGAACTCTTTTTTTCAAAATTGAAATTCAAAAATAAAATTTTGATTAAGAAATATTTTCGAATTTTTTTAGATACATTTTAATAACTCGAACCTTCATCTACGTTTCTATGCGTCTATTTTTCGTGGGCGCGCGCAGGTCGTTTTCCGGAGAACTCTGGCAAAAGGAAGCGTTATCCAAACACTTAAGAGCTCTGGTTGACAGCCTTCGCACAACAAAGCTTAGGTTACGATGTAATCAGTTTCTCTCGTCGCTTCATATCACATCTACAAGACAACGAGGACCAATTCAGACGCTGTTTGGGGGAGGATTCTATCGGCCGAATGCTCTGATTGGTTATTCCAATGAACACAAGGCGAATGTCGGGGAAGTACTCTGAGAAACAGGCCACGGAGCGTGCGCGATATTCCCTTCCTCTTCCTTGTCCTATCCTCATCCCTTTCTTACGCGCACTCACAGGTACTACAATAGCGCACTTGCCAGTGGATACCTTGAGGGGGGAAATTCCGTGGGCCAACATATAGGTCTGTGACAGATGTTGTCATCCAGTGGGGGGAAAAACGCCGACAACACCCGTCATGGAAACATGTACTACATTTAAGGGACTAATGGGGATAGCAGTTGACGTGCCCAGAAACATACAGTAATCAGTCAATTAAAATCTATAACATCAAATCTTCCTTAACAATTAAGATATCATCATTGTTCACCTATAATCATCACTATCGTGCAGTGCAAGGCAATGACAAACCACCACTTAGAGAATTTGCTTAGAAATAGGAACGAAGCGAAATACGCGAGCATATTTGCTTACCTGCCAGTTCTACCAACTTTTGGAATGACATTTTCAACATCATGAAAAAAGAGAAGACGGTAGACCGAAAAATAGAGAGTTTTCACAATGCGACTTTGTCCATACGAACTGGATTAGCTGAATGCATGTGGTTGAGGGCACTACTTTTAAACATAACGGTAGCGCTTCACAAAATGTATCCTCAGGAAGTATGATTTACCGCCACCAGCAGTTTTATAATATTTCGGTATCGAATCACTGTTGAATGAAGTCGGGAAACTCTTTGAAGTTTTCTTTCTTTGACTCAGACGAAGATCTTGCAAAGGATTTACCACGTCACTTGCAGTTCGCAAATAATTAGTTTTCGTCTTTTTGTGCCAGGGTGATACTTTCGTTTTCAAAAGAAGCACATTAATCTGTGTTGATTAGTCCTTTGGGTGCTGCGGAGTTGTCACTTCATTTATTCACTAGTCCTGTAAACACAGTACGCTGACGTTTCTCTCGCGACAAAAATGTGACGGTGTGCGGCCGTCTTTTGAACCGTCGCCGCTCTGAAAGGACGCGGTGATTAAGACGCGGCCATGTTGCACGGCGATATGCCCGACACTCATTTGTCACCCGGACAATCTTTGATGTTGCTTCCACGGTGGCTCCGCCATTCATGAGAACGCGCGTCGGATAGACAAAGCTTACGCGTGGGTGACAGACAGCTCCGACTTCACTTGCGAACTTCAAAATTTTGCTTCATTGAATTTACACTGCCTTATTTTAGTGAATGGAATATAGTATTTCTCGAGCGAAAATTATTACCCTGCAAAATGCTTATTTCTCGCGCATTTCGAATTTCCTTTGAAATCGACTCGGGGCGAATGCTTAAAAGCCGGTTGCCGTTCGGACTCCAATTATTCCAAATTAGCCTTCCGTTCCCACTTCCTTGCGTCGCCCTTCGAAAGCTTATTTAATTTAAAAACCTTTTGTTCTATCTTTGCTTCCAGATTTTTTCTGACAAACCTCTTTTGGCTGAGTTTCATTTTTTACTTTGTTTCTATCGCGTGACTTCACTTATTTTTTGTGATTTCTGATGCGGAATGAAAGGAAATTAAGCGAATTAAATGAAAGATACAGTACTATTAATTATTAAAACTCTTGGTTATATAAAGTATGCGGATGAAGAGCAAAAAGGATATTGCATATAAATAGAATTTCTCTTACAACAGAAGCTGGATACTCTATCCTCATGGTAGATACTGTTAAAGCAGATATTTTGAAAGAAGATAGATAACGATGAAAAATTTGATCACATTTAGTGAAAAAGTGATTATATTCATTTTAGGTATATTTTCCCCATTAGAACTATATTTTTTAAAGAAAAAAAAGGGCGAATGAATATGAAAAAGACATTTACAAGTTTAAGTTAAGTAGAAAGTAATGCTTCCTTTCAATTAAATTTGTTTTTACGTGCCCAGTGTATGTACACAATTAACGAGATTCGCAATATGGAAATATTTTCAAGCGTTAATGTTTTATAGAATATGGCAAGAATGTTAATTTCGAAGTGGTTCTTTTCGACTGAAATGTAAGTAATTTTGTTTCCGATTTTTCAGAAACTCAACTTCACCGATGAATATATGATGTTCATAATGTTCTGCTTACTTCAGGAAATCCACAATTGAAATTCTTTGCCTCGGTCTCTTCTACGCCTTTGCTACAAAGTTGTGACAAAATCAATTTGATCGATAGTGGGCGGCAACCACATCCCATTGTTTCTGCACGAAATAAATTCACATCGCGCAGGAGCCCTCTGAAAGGACGTGGAGAGTCAAAAGAGCTCCAGAATAACAAGAAAAGTGTGCACAAAGAGAACGCAAATCGACAGTCCACGGCGTTCCATTTTCCTCGGCGAGGGACATTTGCGCCGTCGTTCGCGCTTGACTGAGCGCGCTCCCGTTTCCTCACCCCCGCGCCCACGCCCGCCCATGCTCCTGCCGTCCACATCCTACGCCCTTGGATCCTACACAAGCCCTCCTCCGGAACTCCCAACACCCCAGCCCCACACGGCACTCCACACCCGCCCCCGACACGGTACTCCACACCCCCGACACGGACCCCCCCCCCGACACGGACTCCACACCCGCCCCCACACTGGACTCCAACACCCGGCCCCCCGACACGCACTCCAACCCGCCCGCCGACACGGACTCCACCGCCCACCCGGAACCGCCCCCCACCCGGATCTCCCACACCCGCCCCCCGGACATTTACACATGTCCTTTCTCCGGACACCGCACCTGCCTCACCCAAACTCCACACCCGCCCTTGCAGCCGCTCCAGCAACCGCTTCCATTCCAACACTCGCAAACACCTGGAGGTCGCCGCGGACCCCTCCACGGTTCATCTGCGAGCCTCACTTCCATCTCCGTCTCCCCCGCTCCACTCGCCACCCCCACCGGCTAGCCACCCCGCCTCCCCCGTTCTCCAACTGTATTTATATCAGACAGCATTGCCCCAAACCCTGACCGGGAGGCCCTGAGGTTCCAGTCGTGATGGTGGCGAATTTGTCTCACTAGATACATAGCAAGGTGGCATTCAGGCTCTGTCTGGGACTGTTCTGATCGGTAGATTTCTGTGGTTTCTTCGATTGACACCAGGAGAAGGCCGGAGTCTCTTCATATTTTACTTATACACATATTCACATGCACTACACTACCACACATGGGAGGAAAGATGTCGAGAACATAGAGCCTGTCCCGACTGGGGCGGTGCCTGCTTTGAGAGATACTTGGATGGGGAAACCGGCGTATCACCAGTCACTGGGGGAAAACACCCGGATGCTCTACATTAATGGATACTCCGGAAACAGACAATCAAATCAAATTTCAGTCATCCCCCGCACACTTCACCACCACTTTCCAGCTGCCCATAACACCGCCGTCCTTATCATCCTGTCACACTCACCCTCTCCCTCTCCATCCGCAGACTTCCACGCCTTTTTGATCGCTTTCATTCTGATAGAGCAGTCGCGCATGTCCAAGCATCTCGCTCTATTGTCTTCAGACACCAGTCAAATGTCCCATATACATAACACTACTGCCGTTGCCGACGAGTTCATGAACTACTCAAGTGTATGTTTTGATTCACAATTTGTTCGTTGCGTTTGCAGGGATGATAAAAGTGCCATTGAATCAAGTCTACCTTATTTGTTTTGAGATTGTTGTAAAAAATTAATTAATTATAAATTTGAGGAAGGTGACAGAAATATACCTTTCGTTTTTTTTGTGTTGACTGAAATTAAAAAAGTAAATGTAAAATTTATCAGACGTTCATTTTCTATTGTTCTGTTGTATTATAATCAACTAATTACTAAATTATGAATTTTTTATTGCTATACATAGGTGTTTTACACAAACAAACTTCACTTCAGCACTTCAAAACCTCAATTTCTTAGTTAAAAGACGCGCGTAGAACGTAACTAGAGAAAATATTGCGAAGTTTCCTCAGTTCAGACACAATATTTCGAGTTTGTATTTGCATCACGACACGACCACGATTCTATGTTCCCGCTGCACTATTCATGGAAATCACACCCAATATATATTCCACGCGGGAGCGTCCGCAAACACACTCGCACGTTCATAAATAACTTAAGCCCCGCTGTTCCTTTGCGGTATCATTTGTTCGACTCACACTCACTCGTGAGGATCGCAGAATCGTGCGAGACTTCGTAGTCACAATAGAATTAAACGAAGCACCTACAAAACGGAACTACCAAGTAACCATTCACTACAGTGTTAAATAGTAAACAACGTAGAAGTTTCTCTTCGAGTTGGAAGTGTACGAAATTTGTGGTAGTGCCGTACTAAAACTGGAATTATTGAACCCAAGAATTGACTGGAAACTATCAGCATATGAATTTGAAACGAATTTCCCCCCAAAATTGTTTTCTTATTCTTGGTGATCATATAAGAATTATGGACCATTTACGTAATTAATTTTCGTCGTAATAAATTATCAAAATAACTTCTCATGGTTGGGCGGTTTCTGGGTGAATGGAACGGGTATTTTTGATTGTCGAATTTGTGATGACGTATTACTTTTAATGAATTAAATTTTCGCACCGTATAAGCTACGATTGGTAATGTGTTTTTCAAGTGATGGCTGAAATATGTTAATATAGGCAAAAAATGCAGTATTATAATTTTTCGTAACAATGAAAAGTGGCTTTCGATTTTTATTAGTTACTTTTATACTCCAGAAGTAAAAGTTATCTTGGAAAATCTGGAGTATTAAAATAATATTTGTGGACGAATTTATTGTTTTCTGATTGTTTACAAACCTCTTTGTTTGCATAAGTTTAAATGAGTAAAATAACATTAACAATTGCGAATCCTATCACACATTTCCAAAGGCAAATTCCTTCTGTATTTGAAAACTAAGCTGAATAAGTGAATACAGAAATAATATAAGATTAAAGCGTTTGGACATCTGCCTTAGAGTTACTTTTTTAGGTTGCACTAACTCGCCTATGCAATAAAATAAAGTACTTTTAATTGCAGTTACAAAACCAAAATGTATTTAGCAATATTCAAAATATGTTTTGAAAAAAAGAGTGTTAACTACAGCATTGCCAAAATGATTTGGAAGTTTTAAACCCCTGAAAAGCTTGTTACCTGAATGTCGAGAAATAAATACAAAAGAATAATAATACGAACGTTACGTACATTTTCAATTAAGTTAACTTGCATGCTAGTTGACAAAAAATATAAACTTTTAATATAAATAAATTATAGCAAAGAGTACATAATTTGCATTCTTTGCATAACGTGCTAGGTCCTGATTGTTGTTTCACAGTGTACGAATGGAAATATGTCGAGAGTTTTCGTGAGCTTAAAATATTAACATATCAGTCCGTAAATTAAAACAGCATGATATGTAACAAGCTTTAGAAAATTCTTTAATAATGTTTACCCACAATAATTCCCATTCCCAAAGACGAGAATATGCGTATCAACTTTCTCTGGAGAATGGCTGGCCAAGTCGCACAGGAAGCAAATAAACGCTGCGAAAAAAGTCAGCGGCTGGCCGTGCGTGCGCGAAAAGCAGACGTTGTTTTTTAGGCCACGGCGCGGCGGCCGCCAAGAGCACAAACGCGCGCGTGCGGGCGGCCCACGCTCGCGCTCTCCTCGAACGGATTCTTACGAGCGCGCGTTTGGCGGCGGCCCCACGGCGCGGCCTCGGGATACCGGCCTTCCTCGGCCCGCCAGCTCCGCCACGTCCGGCGACGCCCCGCTCCATGCCACGTCACACAACTTCCCGCCGCGCTCTATCCAGTCCCGTCCTACACCGCCCCGTCCCGCTCAACCTCACCCAGCCCTGCTCGGTCCAGGCCCCGTCGTCCCAGCCACAGGTGGAGATGCCCCGCCCATTTCCACGCCACACCCCTTCCCGGCGCACTCTATCTAGTCCTGTCCTGCACCGCCCCGTCCCGTTCAACGTTACCCAGTCCCGCCACGCCCGCCGACGCCCCGCTCCATAATATTCCACACCCCTTCCCGCCGCGCTCTATCCCGTCCCGTCCTGCACCGCCCCGTCCCGCTCAACCTTACCCAGCTCCGCTCGGTGCAGGCCCGCCCAGCCCCGCTACGTCCGGCGACGCCCCGCTCCATGCCACGCCACACCCCTTCCCGCCATTCTCTATCCCGTCCCGTCCTGCACCGCCTCGCTCCACTCAAACTTACCAAGCCCCTCACGGTCAGGTCCCGCTCCGCCCCTCCTCGCTTGATTCCGCCGCGCTCAGTGGCACCCCGCTTACATGCCACGCTACACTAGACTAGACCAGACCAGACTTCACCGTATCTCTTCTCGACATGCTCCAGCCCGCTCAACCTTGCTCTGCCCCGCCTCACTTGGTCCAGCTTTGCTTGGCCCGCCCTGGACCCGCTCGCCCCGCCCCGCCCAATTCAGTCCCGCTCCGCTCACCCCCTGCGACTCCACAACAGTCATCACCACACCCCGCCACGATCTATTACTCTGCAACATGTTCGCGCAACCCCGCCCCCATTCTCCACTACGCAACACCAGACCTCGTCACACCTCTTCTCACCCCTCTCTATCCTGTCCCACCCCTCATTTGAGACCAAACATCACACCTCTTTCCGACATGCTTTATTCCGCCCAGGGCCGCCACCCCGCTGCCTCGTTCCTCCTTGCTGATCCGACGAATGCCGTCCCGCCCGTTCCAGCTTCCTCTTTGCGCTCTCCTTCTCCATTCCATTCCGCCCCGCTCCTCTACAATCACTGCTCCACCTCGTCCTCGGTCCCGTCCCGTTTTCCACGCTACCTGACTCTCTCCACACCACAGGAGACGTTTTGCGTGCCCGCTGCCTTTCTCCCTGCCCCTCCGCGCACTGACCGCCCTTCTCTACTTCACTGCCTCTCCCCGCACCCACTATATTCTCGTCTACTGCCCCTTCCACTGCCTTCCGCCCCGCATTGATCTACCTTGTCCTATTCCACCCCATTCCCCTAATTCTCCTTCGCTCCTCGCCGTCCCGACCCCACCGCCCACTCCGTACGGCGTCCTGGCGCCAACCTCGTCTGCCTCGGTCTCCTCCGCCCGCCCACCCCCACCACCACACCGAGCCCTGGCGGCTCGCCCACTCACCACTTTCGCGCAAAACGTCCCCAGACCCGCCCGACCCCGCGCCGTCCCTCCGCCCGTGTTTGAATGGCGCTCATTCACAGGGCGTGGGTAATTGACACCAATCGCGGCCAACCTTGCTCCGGGGACGGCCAGCGGGGCGGAGTGCGCGACGGAGCCGCCGGCTAAGAATACCGCCGCGCGCCCGACCACCCGCCGTCTGCAGCGGGCCGCCGCCGCAGCCGAGGAAGGTTCGCTTCCCGAGCGGAGCGGAAATAACCGCCCGCACGCGGGCTCCTTTCAAACAGCGGCGCGCGTCTCGCCCGCCCCGCTTCGCGCCGCCCGCGCCGTCGTGATAAACGTGCGCGTTCTAATGACGCGCGCGTCCTCGACGTAACGAGAGCAAACAAAGGCAGACCGGCGCGTATTAAAGCTGCTGTCAGGGAGGCAATCCCGGCGTGAGCCCGCCCACTCGCACCGCCCCCATCAAACCGACCCCCTCAAACCGTCCCCTCAAACCGACCCCTCGCACTCCTCATACCGCCTCTCGGCACGCTCCTCGCCGTCCCCTGCCCCCCTCATGGCCCCCGCCCGCGCCCCGCCCCTGCCCCGCCCCCGCGCCCCCGCCCCGCGCCCCGCCCCCCGCGCCCGCCCCCGCGCCCGCCCGCGGCCCCGCCCCGCGCCCCGCCCCCGCGGCCCCCCCCGCGCCCGCCCGCTGCGCCCCCGCCTCACTCGCAGCCGCCACTCGCACCGCCCTCTTCGCACCGCCCACTCGCATCGCCACTCGCCAACCCCCGACCCCTCTCGCACGCCTCTCGCCACCGCCCACTCGCACCGCCCACTCGCACCGCCCACTCGCACCGCCCACTCGCACCGCCCACTCGCACCACCCACTCGCACCGCCCACTCGCCAGGCGCCGCCGCCCGTCGCCCCGAGCGGGCCCGCGCCCGCTGCGCGCGTCTGCCGGCCTTCGCCGGCGCCGGACGCCCACATTCTCTGCGCTCTTCTTCGCTCTTTTGTCCAACGCCTCCAACGTCAATCCGCCTTATCTTTAGTCTGGCCCTCGGTTTACATATGTTCTCTTTCACTACGACATGGAAATAGCCGGTCGGGTGTTGAGAATCAGTCGTTCATCTACTCGCCTCGCTTGCGTCGGCGTCGGCGATCAATATTTCTTTAGCCCTTCTCCTCGCAAGTCTCCCCAATTTAAATACATCATAAATGTGGCCTTCTGTGATCCATTAAAAAAGTGTTACTGTTACATTTTTAAACAACGCCTTTCTTTCCACAAAAATGTATTTTTTTAAATACGTTCATTGAATACTGTAACAAGGAAATATTGTTTTTATAACAAAAAAATCAACAGTAATTTTAAAATGTTGCATAATAAGAATAACGTTTAACAACATAAGACAGGAGTTGAATTTTATCAAATATATGTTCGCGGTATAATGAATAATTTATAATATCAGAAAGCAAGTCTCGTAAACCCTAAAAGAATGAAAATAATTTTTTTTTTAATTTTTGTTATTCTATTGGTAATGAAAACGAATGAAGAGCTCCTGTACTTACTGCTTTGAATCTCCACGTTTTCTTTCCCTTTCAGCCAACTGAAAATGATTCCCTTCATATTTTTCCTGTGGGCAAATTCAAAACCTCCACGTTCGTTCATATTGTTACACCTCGTCTCTCTTTGGTCTTTGCGTATACTTTACGCACTGCTACGGCTTACCACTCATTCATCCCCTGACCCATCTCTCGAGGGTGGTGCAAGCAGGGGCGGCTTATCAAAGCCTAATGAAAACGTGCAAACAAAGTGCCCACAACATATCAGAAGCTTTTCTTTCTCAAAGGATCAGACAGCCTTTATTTCCTTTCTGACCAAGGGTACGCGCAAACTCCAATTAACCTCTCTTCTATATTTTTTTCCTCGCTTCCAGATTCACGTTTCGCCAGCTCGTACTAAGGCTACCAATGGATACAAAAGTACCTGGTGGGTTTGGGTGTGTATTTGCGAGTCCCTAGCTGTAGCGGTAGACAGAGGAAACCCACGTTGAAGTCCTCATTGAGGTCGATTTTCAACGCCAAATATATACTAGTGCTGAGATCAGTCATCAACTGGATGAAAGTGTATTCTTTCACGCAATGAAGACAGAGCCTCTCTGCTACGCCTTAGTTTTGTACGTCTCCGGAGGGATTTTACTCGCCTCGCAATGGACCCCCTCGCCTTTTCGCTGTAATGCGCAACCCCTTCAAGTGGCACTGATGTTCCCGATACGAAGGCACGCAGGGCCCAAGAGGAGCACCTCCCCAAATATGATAGAGTCGCCCCACCCCCTCCACCTCAGTGAAACTTCCAACTGTTCTAATCTGTCAGTTCAATGGTTTTCTTCAAGCAATGTCAGGCACATTAAATAACAGACCACGGAGTGAGTGCAACGCTTTCTCCTGTATCCTATTCGCTCACATGGTTAGGAATTAGAGATTGCTTACCAATACATGGGCCAATGTTAATTATTAGGAAGTCCAGCAGTTCGGACAGTACGCGACATCTGTCAAAAGCTCGACATCTGGCAAAATAGCTCGACATCTGGCAAAATAGCTCGACATCTGGCAAAATAGCTCGACATCTGGCAAAAGCTCGACATCTGGCAAAAGCTCGACATCTGGCAAAAGCTCGACATCTGGCAAAACAGCTCGACATCTCGCAAAAGCTCGAGAATAGCACTTTAGCGTGAAATGGAAAAATGTGTATTAATTTTGGAAATACTACTTTGGTAATATAGTTGATACTTGGTAATTGTTTTGAATAAATTGAGTTAAATTATTACAAAGCCATGTTTGATTTGACGTCCCATGTGGCCCCCATCCAGATTCATCACTCTCCTACATCGCAGTCGTCAGTCCTGTAGGTGAACAGTAGAGGTCAGATTTTAATGAAACTTCATTTTTTTCCTTTTCATATTAGAACAATGTATTTTGGTACAGGGATTGATTTCATGTTATGACAAAAGGAAATGGTTCATTCTCATATGTCTTTATTTTTCATATTTCTTCGATTTCCAATAATAATAATCTTCTTTAAACTTTTTTCGTCTCCGTAAAATAATATTTTCCATCTCCGTAAATTTCTTCGATCTTAATGTCATTTTAATTGTACTTGCTTCAAATAATATTTAGAAGATGCAACAAAAAAAATTGGAGAAAACAAAAACGATGTTCGATGCAAAGGAGCTTGAAATTCTGAAGAGCAAGCAAAAAGGAGTTCCGGACATTGATAATTTTTACTTGGCATAAATAATTAAAGGACTCTCTACAGACGTCATAGAGTTCACGAACAACGAACGTTATCCATAGAAAGTTGAATTTATATTTTAAGAATTGTTTCCCACCGTTAACTCAAAACCGCCAAAATATAACATCAATACTTTTTGTTTGCTCCGATTCAAAAGTTCTCCACAGAACTCTGGAGTAGCCTAGTCGATTTACTCGCTCAGACATTATATTGTCAGCCGTTTTGAGTATATAATCTAAGGTTCCTGTGACTACTATCAGCGCCATTGTCAGTTGGGTCAAGCCTCTGTCATTAGAGATAACTAAGAACAGTCCATAGCAAAGGTTTGCAAGCTTAGTTCACTTGAACGAATGGAAGAAACCTCAATTACATCGTAAACATATCCAATAGATTGAGTTGTGCATCCGAGCTAGTTTTTGAAACATATTTTACGTCATTTTTCTTTGAATTTGGAGCATGTTTAAAACATTTTAGGAGCATTTTATTTTTCATTAGGAGGCGGGTTTTAAAGAAATGTTTTCTTTTCTTTTCATTTTTGAATAATTCTGATTAGTAAAGAAATTTATTAGGTTATGACGAAACAAAATACCCATTTTTATGTCATCTTTTTGCATTTTTGTTGACTTTTTATCCTTTTACGTCATTTTATTGCATTTTCACCACGATTGAATTAGTAATATATCCAACAGCTTGAGTTGGTCATCTGAAGTGGTTTTCATCAAACTTTTACGTAATTTTTCTTTGTTTTTAGATCATTTCTAAAGCATTCTAAGTTCATTTAATTGATAATTTTTGGCGATGTTTTAGGTCCGGATTTAGGATGGATGTTTTAGATCAAAATCCGCCCCCAGTTATGAGATCCCTGGTGATAATTTTTAAAGCATTCTAAGTGCATTTTATTGATCATTTTTGGCGACGTTTTAGATCATCAAAATCCGACCCCTAGTCGTGAGAAAAGGAGCCCTGGTGATCAGCGTCGAAGCAGTGGCGGGAATAAGCGAGGAATCGGCGCCCGGGGCCGAGCGCCCGGGGCGCGCTCTGTCTGAATGAGGCGCCGAGCTCATTCAGCCGTCGGCGGAAGATTACGCCCCAAAGCCACGTCGCGCGCAGCCGTCGAGGCGCTGGCGGCGGCGGCGGCGGCGGTGGCTAAGGGAAACGAAGCGCGAGCTGATGGGGACTGGAATATTGTTGAATCGGGCGCTGAAGAACGACGGTTGTTGACACACGAAATTCCCTCTCTCGCATGGAGAAATCAAGGGAATTGGCTATCTGAAGAGGAAGAGACATTGGGAGGCGGGCGGAAAATTAAGAAAACCACTACGGAAAGATGGAATCAATTTTCAGATAAACTAATAAATTCTTTATAATGAGGAAATATTTCATTTAAAATGAATTAATCGTAATTTGATGTAATTAATCGTAACCGGCATTAAGAAATCGAAAATAATAATTTTTAAATGGAGATAGCTTTGAACTTACGTATTTTAAATGCATTATTTTTAAAATATGAACAATCTTTTGGATCTGTTGTGAGGTGTGTGCACGAACCGTAATTAGATCAAATACGCGGCAATTATTTTAGGTATTTGCAACTGTGCAGAACGTATGGGCAATACGGTTCTATTCAGCAAACATTGAGTGATACCTCTCTTTACGATGGCATATCTTGCAAGTGACTCCAGAGGCTGTATAGGAAATGTGTGCCTCTCTTTGGAGATGATTACTGGAAAAAAGGAAAGAGTTACGTCAAAGATACGAAGGTGAAGGCAATGTTGCCAGCAGCAAAGGAAAACAGGCCATATGAATGAAAGGAAGTAAAAAAATAGGTTAACAGGCGTCCAGTTCTGGACATAAACGCGTAGAAGACACAGGCTGCGGGTCTACGGCTCCGCCAATCCACGAGAACCCACATACAGCGCAGTTCGAAGCAGGTGCGATGGCCTTCTGATGCGACGATCGAGGCGCGAGCTATACAGTGCGCAGTTTAATGAACGAGCGGAAAAAAACAACGGAAATGAACAAGTGCGTTCTTATAGCAATGAATCGAGGAACACTCTGAAACACAGATGCTCAAATTCCAGAATTCTGACTAGATGGACAACGGCGGCTCTCTGCACCGCCCTTTTTCTTTAGAGAGCCGATCACATCCGAGCAACTCCTCTCATCTTTCGTCGAGCTGACTCGACAAAAAGCGGGACACAATCACGGCTCTCAGAAAAGCACTGGGCCAGAGCACCCTATTTACCAGCCCTGCGCTAGGAGATGGCTCGTGCAGCAACAACACCGTTACGGACATTAAGAAAGTTAGATTGAATCATAATTCTGGGTGCGTCAATTGCCAGGGTAATTAGTCGCGTTGATGTGGCTCATGCTCTTTTTTTTCGCGGGAGGTAGTGATGATATTTTCCCGTTGGATGGCGAGATCCGGTGCCGATCTACACCTCGGCTAGAGGGTTTACCCCGAGCAGGTATATTCCCCCAGCATCAGTCCGCGCTGTCAAGCTCTAAGACGCAGGCAGCTGCCAAGGCAAGTGTGGTAGTTTGTGTGTGTGTGTGTGTGTAACGAAAGGATGAAGATTGAGCAGCGACGAGGAAGCATTTTGTAGCCCGTTTGTTAGGGTAGTGGTCCGGCATTCGCCTGATGTTGATCGAAGAAACCACGAAAAACTACCCATCAGAGTAGCGGGCCGCTAGAAATTTCCTCCAGACAGAAGCTGAATACGACCTAGCTATCAAGCTAGCGTCGAACATCCTGCCGCCGACGGAAATCAACTTCTAGAACGATAAGAGAAACTGCGGTGAAATGAGCTGATGCCTTGACGCACCTTTGCCAGTAAGACATTGCCGTTAAGAGCTGCGCATGAACGTAAAAAGGAAGGGAAAGCTGAGACCTCATCAGTGTGTTAGGGCAGAGAGTGCGGCGGGCGCGGACGCGTTGGGCGTTGGGCGTTGGGCGGTGAGCGATGGGTGATGACGATGGCCAGTGGACAATGGACAGTAAACGATGGGCGAAGGACGATGGGCAGTGGGCTGGTGGCGATGAACCATGGCTGCGGACGGCGGGAGATAGGCGATGGGTGGTTGGCTATAGGCTGTGGGTGATGGGTAATGAACGATGGGTAATGAACGATGGGCGGTGGCGGGGTCGGTGCTGCGGTGGCGGTGGCGGTGGCGGTGGGCGATGGGCAGTGTACAGTGGGCAGTGGCTTGACCCAGTGTACGTACAGTGGGCCTTGACAGTGTACGGGACAGTGCGCGTTGGACAAGAGTACGGTGGGCCAGTAAGAGCTGAACAGTAGGTTACGGTGAAGCAGAAGGGCGATTGGACAGTGATGACAGTGGGCAGTGGGCGATGGACAGTGTCTGGTGGACAGTAGGCGATGGGCAGTGTAAGGTGGACTGTGGGTGATGGGCGATGGGCAGCGTATGGTGGGCAGTGGGCGTTGGACAGTGTCCGGTGGACAAAAGGCGATGGTCAGTGTACGGTGGGCAGTGGGCAGTAGGCTATGGGTGATGGGTAGAGGGCTATAGACGGTGGGCGATGAGCGACGGGCAGTGGGCGGCGCGTGCACGCGACCGCCAACGCGCGTTCGCAGCAGGGGGCGTGGCGCGGCGCAGAAAGGCATTTATTCATTTCCGCTGGTGGCTATTGAAATTCCGCGCGCGAAGCGTGAGGACGGACGCGTCGGATCCGGGGATCAAACGCGGGCGAGTGGGCGAGTGGGCGAGTGGGAGGGTGAGCGGGTGCGAGTGAGGGCGGGGGAGGACGCCGCTAATCCTCGCGTTGGCTGCGCGAAAATTCGCGAGGAAAAGCCCTCCCTCCCCCATAAACACACACACACGCACTCAAATAGGCGCTGCTAGGCGGTGGGAGCAAGTTTATGCGTTGGACGCGGCGCTGCGGTTGCAAAGACGGCGGACGGACGGGCGGGCGGGCGAGGGTGATTGTGTGGTAGTCTTTGGTGGCGTAGCCGAGTCGAGCGCGGCCTCTGAGACACAAGAGAGAACGTTGTTAAATATATTCTCAGCTTACAGAATATGATGGAGGCGGTGTAGATTATGAATGGTAGTCATTACTGATGTAGTAGATGTGTATATTCCGCTAATATCTACAACTCTTTTTACTACGTTTTTATATAATATGTTAGTCCTTTCGAAATGTGTTAATATATGTTCAGTAGCAATTACAAACCATTCAAGTTAGCTCTTAGTAGTTGCTGTGACACCCGAATCACTAGTCAAGGCTTAATTCTATGAGCATAACTCAATATTTCCTTGACTGAGAGGTAAATGAAGCTTCATTTCATAACTAACGAAATAGGTTTTGAAAGAAGGGAATGCGTACTGATTTATAAATTTGTTAATGCGTGAGTCACGCCATTACCATGGGAATGGAGGGGAGCCATTCTCAGTTGGGAAAGAAGAGCGATTGTGTAGAGGCAACGCGGAGGCGAGCACGGCCGTTGAAAAAAGACAGAATGCTGTTGTATGTATTCGTGGCTTACAAAATATTATGTACTACAAAATAGGAATTGTGAAATTATATTAATTACTGCTGTGGTAGATAGTAAGCATTATATAGTCTCTGTTCACTAATTTCACTACTATTCTATCTCTTTCTACAGTACTTACAATCATTCGCCCTGACTGAAGTTCGGTAAAAATTGCAGGCCATTTAACGTATTCCTCCTCTTTAATTCCGTTCATTAGTGTAAATACATTTCTATAGTCCAATACTTCCACTGATTCGCTGCAAATGTAGACTTGACGCATGCCACAGAGAACTCAGAGTGGGATACAAGAGTGATTATGCGGAGAGCTTTGGCGAATAAGCCGAAACACAACCACAGGAAGCGGAGAGATCGCTGTTAAATGTATTATCGCTCTACAGAATATGATGTCGGAGATACGCATTATGAAAGGTGAAATTATAGTAATTACAACTCTAGTAGATAGTGAAATCCTGTTTGTCTCTATTATATAATTTTATTTCTATTCGATCTAATTATAGAGTATATGCCTGTTTTGTTACTGTATGAAGTTCTGTAAGAATTGCAAATTAATTAACGTATTGCTCAATACTTTCTGTTTCATCTTGATAACTAGTGAAGACCCATTTCTATAGTGTAAAGTTTCCATGGATTCACTGCAAAAGCGAAGACTCGACGCTCATCACAGATAACTCAGAGTGGGATACAAGAGTGTTTACATGGCGTGTTTTGGCGACTAAGCTGAAAAACTTAAGCAATGATCCACTGCAGGATTACGGATAAAAATAATACGAGTATCGCCTTAGAAAATACGCCGGACAAGGTGTAAATTATCAATTTTTTTTGTCATTACTGTTGTAGTCGATGGCGAAATTCCATGAGACTCTTCTAACTCTATTATATAATGTATTCTACAGTGTTAACGATATTTCTTATTATTTGAAATTCATACATTTCATTAATATTTGTTGTTTCATCTCATTGAAATATCGCTAGCTAAGGCAGCAACGTTGCTGATTTCGGGTACTTCCCAAGCTGATGAGAAGAATTGAAGTCGAAATAGAAACAAAAAAAGGCTATATAGGCGTGTAGCCAAAGAATACTTTTGCGTTTCGCATGCCCTGGTCTGGGGCAAATGTTTTCGGAAGAAATCTATTGTTATGAACGACGAAGTTTGTCGGGAATATGTTTGATCGAAAGCCGAAAGATCAAAAGTCATTGAGAGCTTTGGTCGTGCATACAATATGCGAAGGCTACATGCGCAGATAGACAGTTTTCCATGAGGGGTCGTCTATAAATTCCGTAACGCAAATTTGGAGTATTTTCAATACCCTCTCTTCCCTTAGCAATGCGTCCATAACGCACGCCTGTGAATGTGTTGGACGCGTCCACGCGCGTGAAAGACGTGGTGTCTTGAGAATGGATGAAGGCGAGTGCGTGGAGAGCTTTTATGGCAAAGATGTGAAATACGCAAGAACAGAATCTGTGAATACCTGAATGACGACGCTGTTCAATGCATTTGGGGATTCAGTTAGTATGATTGTAAATTTAAACAAGTATTTTTTTTCAAATAATTTCAGTATTTTAAATATATATTAATTACTAATATTAAAATTAGTACGAATAAAATCTGTTTTACAGTTATTCCTTAACTCAAATTGTAATTAATTGACCTACCTATCGTTCCAATACTTGTATTTATTGTTAGTGTGAATCAGTAAAAGAAATATACATTAAATTAGTTCTGAATACTTGCTGTTTATCCCAATGAGGAACCTCGGCGAGTTCCTCACGCCTGTAGAGTCCGCAGGACACGACTTTTATCCTTCTCCTCAACAGACAGGACACCCTTTCAAGGTAATTTTCTACATGGAACATGAATGATCAACTCTAAATTCCATAATCCAATGTTCTCAAATGACCAATGTCCTTAAATGTTCGCATCTGAGGCCTGAAAATGCTATTGTTTTATCCCAGGATGAGTGGAATAATTAACCAGATGTTTGTTTGCGAAGGAAATTCTTTAAGTGTGAAACATTTCCACGCATGAGTCTCGCCGCAGCTGCAGTGTAAAGACGATGAGCCGTCAGCCGCAGATAAAGTAATAAGTTGATAAACCAGTTACTCAAGGTGAATGAAAAGAGAGCTGTGGTGGTATAATGATAAAATTTTTGTCACTGTGTAAGGAGAGTCAGAGAGGTTAGATATATTCTCATCAAAGCGAGTAAATTATCGCTGATAAAATTCTGTTAATCACTCTTGTAACTGTAAAAAATCCTACAACTTGATCCAGTGACTTATGATCTATATTACTTCATAACTTTTAATAATGATATTATTCAAGAGCCTTGATCCAATCATAGGCTGTTGAAATCCCGAAATATGATGTCGCAAGTCGTGTAAATTATTTATTCCAATTTTTTCACATGACTAATTTTATAGATTGTTTAGCGTAAAGGAAATGTTTTAATTTGCACTGAGGTAGTATATGCAAGAATATACGTCCCATTACTAATGCGATAATGTGCCGACGTCACTATCTAATCCTGCAAAGAATGTTATTTCATAGGAAACCCTTGTCCCTAAGTGAAAAGTCTAGTTACTCTACCGCAGAAGATACAAACAAATGTATTATAAATATATCCTTGATGTAAAGAAAGTGATGTTAAACATATATGAATGTCAAATTCCAGTAATCATTTTATTAAAATTATCACATAACATTTTATTGAAATATGTGATTAGTAATAATATTAAATTCTTAAGAAAATAGTCAGTATTTGCTGTTTTGCCACTTACTCATTATCAATTCTATAATTCAATGTCCTTTAGAATAAAAGAATAAGCTCAATAGCAGTTCATTTTCACTTGTGTAAATGTCACTTAAATATAACAAGTGTTTTTAGAAAAATATATTTCTGTTTTTATGAAAACTTATTCTGTGAAAGCCACTCCCTGAACACTTGCGAACCCGTGAATGAATACTATTGCACATTTTTTGTCTTAAGAAATTTCATTCACTTGACATAAAATTTAAAGAGCCCAATTCTAGTCTTATTTAAAACTCATTCAATAATAATTAGAAAACAATAATCATTAAGGATCTAAAACACTAAAAAGTCTTGAATTTCGTTTCATTTAAATAAAATACCACAAATTTATACTCGATTGGATACATCAATATTTCCGTGAACACGGGGAACAAAATAAGCTTTTTAAACAGGTGTTCTGAGAAGAACATTTACAGTACAAAGAAGTATATTAATAGAGTGCACATTAGCCTACCACTGCGATCAGTTCTATTGAATGAGCAGGACATTAACTGCCAAAACTGAGGAGATTATCAGTAAGTGAATAGTTGGGAACAAATAGAAGAAGTTAGTTGCAAACTTCCTCTGAATTAGTAGAGAGTATAATGTAGTTGTCATACTTGAGTCAGGCCAAACTCTAAGAATTAATCAAGATTTCATTTGGTGACATAATGCTCAGTGAAGTTATTTTATGCCAGTTTTATGTATTGTATATGATAATAAATCAATTATGTTCAAATAAATATAACGCTTAGTGTGAATCAAACAAGAACTGGTAAATTGTTGATATTTCATTTTTGGATGAGATGTCAGTTGACATCGGTTGTATGTCAATATTTGTATTCTTTTATGAGAACCACAAAAAACTTGGTTTGAAACTTGAAATGTTTCACAAAAAAACGGAATGTAATCCTAGGATTCTTCAACAAACACGAACAAAACATCCCAACGTACAATCAAATTATCACAGTCATTAGTTTGAGATCACTTGGAATAAACAAAAAGCTACTTTCTCTTCTTCATAAAAAAAACAAACAATCTCGATTTCGACCAAACCGTCAGGCACCACTATTCACACCCAAACGCTACGTTAATACTTCAGACGACTAATGAAACAGGTGTTTTTAAGGGAAGAGATACGTGATGCGAAGAAGTACCTGAGCATTAATAGCTTTCTGGCGCATTACGATGCGGAGCGGTGGGGTGGGGTGGGGTGGGGGCAAGGGCCGTGTGAGCCGCTGCAGGTGGAGTACCCAGGGCACGTGATATGCGGGTAATTAGCCTAGTTCGGCGAGCAGCCGCTCTCACTAGCGGCGCGCGTTATGTGTGCACGCACCACCTAGAGCCGTCCTTTGGTTATTACTATTCGCTGCAGCGCCCCGAGCGCCAGAGCCGGCAATCGATACCTTCGATACCTCGCCGGAATTGCACATTAACATAGGATCTAATAATACAATATGATTCTTATACACACAGTACTATTGCTAGAATACGCAGAAAGTGTAATTACAAAAATTATTCTCTAGAAAGGAACCGAATACAAGAAGTCATGGAAGTTGCGATCAAAGAATTTGACGAAAATCATGATAAACGAATGATTCAAAATGAATTCTAAAGTAGCAGTACTATTAAGTGGATAAAGAATTTTTTCTTTGCAGTTCTAAAATGTGTAATACGAAGATAATTTTCGAAATAAAATCTAAAATGTCAGAGGTTACATTCATAGCATTTCATGTAAAATGTGAAATAATATCTCGTACCAAAACAGCAAAACAAACTGCAACAAACAGAGTAGTATAAACTATGCTTGAAGTGTCATTTCTAACCTAAATATTGAGGATTTACCACAATATTATGATCATTCCTCAAAAAATACGATAATACGTCTCAAAAATTACCTTTAATGAAATAATAAATTCTCAGAAATAAGACAGCTCTAAATCCTGTTTATTTTTATCCACTGACTAGTGCATTCATGCTGAGTTTTTACATTTCATTACAGAACATGTTATTAGTGACAACATTACAACGCTTTATTCGTTAGATCACAGAAAATACTTTTTGCCACAATGAAGCTTCGTGATCAACGTAATCAATTGACATTAAAGTAAAATAATAGAAATTACGTTTATAATGTCTCCCCAATTTCACTAAAATGTTGATTTTTCAGAAACTATATTCAGTATTTGTCACTGCCATACTAAAAATAGGTCGCTTAGTTTATCAATTATCAGAGTCAGTTGATTGGTTCGAAAGTCATGAGCGGGGAAGGATGGTACGTACAAAGCTCGCGGTACAAAAAAGTTAGTTCTTTCATTGCAGCGGGATATAATGTAATAGAAATCGTGATCAGATCATTTCACGTAAAAAACCAAGCAAATGGCATAACCAAGCAACATAATCTGTGTATTTTATTTTTAGTCAAAGGAGTATAAAATGATAGAATAGTTTCTTGTTGGCAACCAAAGTATATATTATCACTCATTTATTATTAGTGTTGATATAATAACGTTAAAGGTCGTAAAGTGGATCGAAGACAGCGACTGCCTTACGATTGTACGACCCCGGGTTCATTATGAAATTATGGTGTTAATATGAATATTAATACAAGTTGACAAGATATTTCGATAGAGGGAGGTACGAGCGAGAGAAACGAACGATGGCTACCTATTGATTAGTTTTCAAATGTCAACTTCTCTGTGATTGATCAAACACTTATACTATACTGATGTTGTGTCATAATGATTATCATTGTGCTACGAGGTACATTCAACCAATACGAGAATTATACACCGTGAGTAAAAAAATAACTAGAAGTTGCCCAGATAAGCCATCATTTAAACCCGACCCCAAAAATCATGCCAAGCACTGTAAAACTCTAGAAGAAAAGATCATCCAGGTTCACATTGACAGCATTCCAAATCATCAGTCACCTTCTCTAATCCTAATGACATTTCAGTGCCGCAGTAATGCAAATTGTAACTTCCTTCAACATTAAGGAAAGAAAATTAATACTTGTAGAAGGACAGAAAGAGAGAAGACACTTTCGTTCTCTTTAGTTCTCGAATTTCAAGAATCCTAAAAAATATGAGAATAGAGAACTCATATTTTCGCAGTATTATTTGGTTATCTTAATCTTTCACAAAAGTTTCAAATTCTCGAAATACTCTACATTAATATCATTACTTTTAATGTCTTACTCCAAGTTTTCAAGCATTTCACTTTAATAGACAAAATCAAACTAATATTTCTTTTTAAAATTTCACTGTTGATGCGGGCAAACGGGAATAAATAGACGAGGTTAACACCAAATAATAGATAAATTGATAACTCACAGAAGATCTAATGATGGGTTAGCTATCCTAGAGCTGCTACTCACGTAAAAGTTTAATGTTCTGTTCAATCTGAATTCTTTAATTTTCCGTTAATTATTTTTACAATTTAAAACTTGGAACACCTATTTACTTAATTACTGTGAAATTATTATTAAATTAGTTGATTACATTACAATTAATCCTAAAACCAGATTCCTCCTATAAATACATTGTTTCCTAATATTATTACACCGAGCGAAGTAGCGCAGTGTGTAGCGCACAGATTTCGCTGTCGGGAGGTCCGGGTTCGATGCCCGGACCCGGACTTTTCATCCTTCGATCCCCGGACCCGGACTTTGCATCCTGACTGGAGTTTGTCGTGGCTTGCCTCGGTCAGAAGGAGAATGTTAGGATGGTTCAAAAAGGCCACGATCGCCTATCATCCTCGTTCAATTCCATCCCTCCTCATCACCCTATCACTTAATTCAGCATTCCTTGCAAATAAGGCTGGAGACCATTGCCCGTAATGAGATCTTACTTTAATAATAATAATAATAATAATAATAATAATAATAACAATAATAAATAATAATAAATAAATATAATAAATAATAACAATAATAATAAATAATAACAACAACAATAATAATAACAATAACAATAACAATAACAATAACAATAACAATAACAATAACAATAATAATAATAATAATAATAATAATAATAATAATAATAATAATAATAATAATAATAATAATACACAAATTATTCGAAAATATCGACAACCCGCGATGGCAATTCGAACTCTGATTCAGGTTCGAGAAACGTAATTACTTGCTCCACCTCTCATCGCAAGCGCGTGGCGAGCATTGCCGCACAAAGCGAGTAGTCAGGCGCAGCGCGGCAGCGGAATCTCAGCCAAAACGGCAGCGTACACGCGCGGCATGCGAAGAGGCGCGTGAACAACGCGGGCGGAAGGAGATACGCGCGAGAACGAATTGGGCAGGCAATTCGCCTGACGCACGCCCCACCTCCGGCAGGCCCCGCCCCTCCCCGCTCCGCTGCTCCCCGCGCAGACACTTTGCGTGGAGACCCCACGCTCCGGCCCTCGCCGCCCCTGCTAGACACTTTTCCCGGGCTTAACTCGCCCCGCCCCAGCCCGCTTCTCTCCGCCATCCAACTACTCCGCCCCGGCCCCTCCCCGCCCAGGTTTCCGTTCCGCCTCGCTGCTCCCCGCCCAACTTTTTTCGCCCCGCGCCGCCCCACGCCACCCCCCCACCCACCTTGCCCAAACACTGTTCCCGCCTTTAGACCGCCCCGCCCCGCCCCCTCCCCAGCCCCGCTTCTCTCCAACCACACCTCCCGCCCCCGCACCGCTTCTCAACCACTCCTCTCCTTCCGCCGCTCAGATTCTTTTCCTCCCCGCGCATCGACTCGCCTCGATCATCCCCACTCCCCTGTTTCTCGCCCTGCTAGTCCTGTACCGCGGCCATCACGGCTGCACAGTTCCCCGCCACTCTCTTCTCCTGTCTTCTTCCCGTCCGCTTCGTCTCTTTCCACTCCGTCGTTTCACTACGTGCCACTCCGCCCCGCCCCCTCTCCCTCTCTCACTCATCCACGTCCCACTTCGCTACGCCCTCTCCACTCTCTTGTCCAACTCTACCTTTTACAGTTCCGTCCCGCCCTGTGCGTTTCCTTTTCTTCCAATTTTCTCCTCGCTTCTCACCTCCGTTCACCGCCTCTCACCAGTCCTTTCTCGCTACTCTTCTCTCCTCTCCGGCCCGCTTCTCGCCGTTCCGTCCCCCTGCTCCTGCTCCTCCTCACTCCGCCTCGTTTCTTCCCCGCTTCTACTTCCCTGCCGCCTCGCCCCGCCCACCTGGCGCTCGCCGCCGTCCAACGCGCCGTCCAGTTCGCGGCCATCGCCGGCCGGCCGCCCGCGTACCTGAGCCCCCGCCGAGACAAACGACCGGAGATAAGTTTATAATTGTCTGAGAGCGGTCGGATTTATTGCGAGCCGTATTTATGTGGCGTCAAAGGTTTATTCTAAATATAGCGAAGCGAGCGCTTCTGCCTTCGTCGCGCAGCGCCGCGCCGCGCCGCGCGGTCTCAGGTTGGATTCCCGGCCCATTCTCCGAAGTGGATCTCGCCCTAACACCCGGATTCCTCCGGCGGAGCGCTCGAGCGCGAAAACAAGCGCGGCGCGATGCGGCGCCTTTCGGAATTCGGGCTCAGGCGCAAAACAACGACGGATCTGCGGGAATAGTTCTGCCGCGTAGCAGACGGTGCAGTATTTGTTGCCGTATAGTTTTTCACGGGTGTTTCAAACGTTCACACCAGGAGAGAGGGCTCAGGGCTTCAACGTATGTCACTGCAGTTCCTCTGACCGGGAGATCCTAGGATCGAGTCTCGGCAGAGGCAGGGTTTTTGGCACTAGTTTGTTAGGTACGTCGAATTCAGTCGCTGTCTGGAGGAGAATTCGAGCCGACGGCTGCTCTGATCGGTAGTTTTCTGTGGTTTCTACGATCAACACCAGGCGAATGCCGGAGTAGTAACCTAACAAACGGGCCACGGATCGCACGCGAAATCAGCTTCCTCTTCCTTGTCCTATCCCCACCCCTTACACACATACACACACTAACACTAACACTAACACGCACTACACTGCCACACTGCCGGGAGACCCATCATGGGCTAAGAGCGTGTCCCGGTTGGGGCGGTGCCCTGATGGTGGGAGATACCTGGTTGGGGAAAACCACGCTAACTGACAGTAGGTTGGTGCCGGATCACGTCATACAGCTGGGAATGATCTCCGCCCGAGCAAAGAACATCCATTACACTTACGCGACTAATGACTAGTAGTTGATGTGCCCGGAATTACTAATCAATCAATCAATCAAACAACAACGAATATATTAAGTTGTTCTTAACACTAGAACGGGCGGAACTTGCATTTCTCGAGAATTCCCGCCCGCCGTCATTTCGACTACTCGTGTATTTAATAAGCAATTTAAACAAACTAAGTACACACAATATATACTTCACTGATCACTTTATTGATTGATTACAGTAATTATAAGAATATATGAAATTACCATGAAAACATTTAAGAATATTCTGGCTGCTCACTAGTGGTTTACCTTTCATCGGAAGATGTCACAGACAGTCCCGATAGAGTTTCATTTCATCACCGACTTCGACACTTCAAATACGATGCACACTAATGCTTTTCAATGAGAAGACCGTCCATGGTTTCTTGGAAGAGATATATGGTGATAAACAATACATGTCGACACACGGAGCGCACGGTTTAGCTGCTATTAGTAAGCAGTCAGTTTGACGGCTGTCGGGCGTTTAAGGTAAATCGATCAATACATAAAAATTTCGAGTGAATGAATGTTTGCGGAATTTTTACATATGCTTTAAATCATAATTACATCTAAAGTCTAGTAAACACAATGGCGTACAGTTCATTTTAATAAAGATAACATTACTTTAAAATGTTGTAGCCGTCAAAACAACGGCGTCGGTCGTTCTAGTGTTGACTAAATTGTACATAAGAAGCCCGTAGTTTCATTCGCTCTTACTCCTAACATTGAGAAAGATTGCTGATGCTATCGTCAGTTTGATGATTTTTTACTTTATCGGGATCCCTCGAACCCAATAAGTGGTATGATAGGAAACCGGGCACTTGGAATTAAAAATATGTTGTCAAAGCTTCACGTGATATCAAGGAGATCGGTAAGAATCTTCTAGAAGACTGGCAGTTCGCAGCTTCATGAACAAAAGAGATTTCCTAAAATTATTGATTTTCGGCGATCAGTCGTAAACTTGCGTTCACAATCTGAATGTAATTAATTCAACAATTTGCAACCTAATTTATAGAAAGAGATGAACTCATAAGTTCTTGCAACATCTACTCATCTTGATTTATATTGCAACGACAATATGTGATTTCAATGTACAACTCTCACATTTTCGCATATGCACGCTTTACGGAGCACTTCTAAGGAACATCGTTTCATCCAAAACAACTACGGAGACGTGCATAAGTTTGAAAATAGCATAATGTAACTTACAGATAACTTAAATTACAGACAGTATTACGTTTTAACACTCAAAACCACCTACATCTATACACATAAAATAATATAAATAAATACATAATATAATAAATCCATGGTGTAGTTTCCATTTGCTAAAGTTAGGTTAATGCAAGTTTCCGCCCGTTATCATATACGAAAATGCTACTATTTGTAAGTTTTCCCATAAAAAAATTGTTTTCTGAATACATTATTGTACATTATTTTCTACATAATTACATTTCAAGATTCATATTGTAACATTCATATTTTGAGTGAGATATTTATATCATCAATTTATCTCTCAACGCAGGTTTACTGGTGGGTGGTAGGTTTACACTTACGCCAGTCCACAATATTAAGCAACCAGAAAATAGAACTTAGTTTTTTGTCATTACTTGGAATATTCAATGAATATTATAGATCCGAATGTCCTAAGTTCAAGTCCTGACGGTGTGCCGAGTTTTTAACCACTTCAAATAGCAGTTTCAAAAGCGACTGCTACGTGGATGATAATTCTGTGTAGGGTGACAGTACTTTTCTGTCGTTTCCGTAACTTCTTCCGATAGATTCCTTGCGAATGCCGGATATATAATCAAATTTATAACCTTTATAACAGCGGATCGCGCGAAATCTTTCCTTCTCCGTAGTGTCCTCAATCACATTCTTGAACCTGAGTGAGAGTTAGTCCACTAATCCCTTCATTGTATCTTCACATGACCCATTCCTATTTGATCTGGTAAAAAAGGTTGGAAAACGCGGATGTGTATCATGTACGTGCCGTCTGAAAACTTATTACTTTTTTATTATTAACTTTTTAAAATATTTGTTTTGAGCTTTTTAAAATTCAATTATATTTTTTCGCGAATGTTGCACTAAGACTTGTATCGAATGTGTAGCTGTATTAATACTTCAATAAATTGAATTTGAATCTGTATCTTAATTTATATAACTGCGATGTGGCTGTTATAACACATCTATCATCTGAATGCAGCTCTCATTGACTTCGTGTCGGTCCACCCCGGTCTATTGCTAGAGAATCTCTCACAAACGTCGGCGATGCTGAATGCAGCGATAATCTAGGAATCATCCTCCGACAATAAATAAATATGTTAAATTACTACATTGATTAAGTCTTTAATAACTGGTAATGGAAATATTTTGAAGGGAAGGATCAATAGAATTTTTTCGTAACTCGAGATTAATACAAACTGATACATTAGTAATCGTGTTAAATAATCAATGTTTTTAATATAGTATTCTCCAATATTTAATAAAAATTGTGAAATGTATTTCATTCTCAGTGGGTGTTCGAAAGTATTTAAAGTTGACGAAACTCTCAAAGTTGTCGCAAAATATTGTTAACCGTCGTTCAGATTACAAGGTTAGAGTTAAAAAGCACGACATTGGCCATAAAAGCACCAAAATGTCAAATATTCTGATAAAGTGAGAAGATAAATGATCACTTTGTTGATTCAATCAATTTTTTTTAAAACAGTTGTTTAAAAAACGAATGAAAACATAATAATAAATAGTGAAGCAATAATTATTAATAACTTTATGAAACAGTTATAAACAGTGTATGTGCAATTTTTTAGAACTGCTAGTTTTAACCCTATAATTGCACGTTTACTGTGAAAGAAGAATTAAAAAGTTCGTATTCCTCAAATATATGTTATAAGTTTACCTACATTACGATAAATTGACTTTAAAATGTTTTGCATAATTTGGTAGCTGTAATAGTACATGTGTGAAGCATCTCCCAGCATACACGGTATATTTGCCTACATGTTTGACTTCTGCTGCTCGACTCGGGGTTTGGCTTTCGTGTTGTATTCCTGTTGCAACTTTTTTTGTGGTTAATTTAGAACTGCCACTATCGTTCAGTTGTAACAATTGTTCGAGGAAAGAAATATGGTATTGACGTGCGTTTATTTTCGAAAATATTAAACTAAAAATTGAGAGAATGGTAGTGTCATTTAAAAGCGAATATTTTACAGTGCGAGAGAATTTTTCGCAAACGTCGATTACAATGCTACCATTCTTGGGCTTTTATTTAAAGCATTTGATTGATTAAAAGGTAAAAAACAACGTATTTCATTAAAGAAAACATCAGCCTGAACTAAATAGGATGTGTCACAGAATCTATGTACCCCAAATAATGAAATGTTTATTTAGACCATAAATATGTTATACTTTACGAATCGTTACGAAAAGCGAAACAAAAACATTTCTCTGATGAAATAAGAAACACTATATTAAATAACAATATCCTCAAAAAACCTCCCCGTATTCTTTTACAATAATTCTCTTCATTTTTTAACCAGTAAATATATTAATTAAGCTCATATTATTAATTGGTTTAAAAATAAATTCTTTTGTACAATAAATATATTTTCTGAATCACACACGTGTAATAAAATTGATGATACCTGATTCAGAAATTATACCATAAAGGTCAGACTCTCAAATAGCGTAGTATTTCATAATATCGCAAACCGCCATTTTGAAACAATTTACCAATTTTTTTTTAACTTCGCGCAGGTGCGAAATGAAAATTTAACCCACGAAATTGATTTAAACGCACAGCACGCGCGCAGTTTCGCTCTATTAAACCGCTTAACAGCGCCGTCTTGTTGAGGTTCTCACGACAGTTCTACAGCCTCTGCGCTCTAAATCATGGCTCCCTTTTTCAGCTCCCGCGGAGCCCGCCGTCCGTGAGCCGTGTAGACCGCCGCGTTGCGCAGGGAGGTGGGGGGCGCCGCGACGTTCGTCCGGGGCGCCGGGGCGTCGAGACGCAGACCCGCCGCTCGGGGGGAGTCCATTACACGCAAGCGCGCAGTCCCTACATTACCGGGGCTAATGCAGCCACTTAATACGCAGTAAATTAGCCCGTAAGCTGTCGGGGCCCGCGATCGCGCCTTGTGGGTTGCCCCTTGCCCGCGCCCGACCCGCCTCCGCCGCCGCCGCCGTCGGCGCCTGGGCTCGCGCCGTAAACAGCGAACAATGCGAGCGTCAGAGACCCTCTCCCTCTCTCTCTCTCCCTCCCTCTCTCGCCACCCGCGCCGCAAACAATCGAGATTTATCGGCCCTCCCCGTGCGCCCATTGTCGCGAAATTGCTGGAAAACACGTAAGGCGTCGAGCGACGAGCGCGGGCTGCGGGGACGGTGAGAGGCGGCGAGACGGCGAGTGTGAGCCCTCAAAAGGCGGCCCGGGCGAGCAATCACCTCGCCGAGCGAGAGACGGTGAGCCGGGTTGCGGGGCGGGGGGCGGGGCCCGGGCGGAGGAGACAAGGAGAACCGCAGAATCGTCTCCGCTCCAGCGAACTCCGGCGCTCCGCACCACGTATTCCTCGACGCGTATTCAAACCGCGCCGTCGTCCGCCGGCCGGTTATTGGCGGGTGAGCAAAGGCGGCCCCGTGTCCTCTGGAGCCCGATGCGCGGTCAGTCCGCGCCCCGATCGCCTGCCGTGTTTGCGAACTGGTCGTTCGGATGCGGTAACGGCGTCTGCGTTGCCGCGATTGTACACTAGCCTCGCCGTGCCTTTTCGCTCGTAAAAGCCCCGCGAAGTTTATGAACCTCTTTTCTCTCTCCGATGCGCTCTTCTGTGGGCGGACGATGAATTTAAAAACCGCACACGTACGCGGAATTTGGCAAGAATATAATATGAATGTTTGCGGCGGGGCGTATTCAGATGTATTGTAACATCTACCACAAAGTAATTTTCTTCCAAACCGGCTTATTTATTCATTTCATGCGTTTCAATAAAGCATAGCGAGGAAGGTAAAAATAAAAAAAATTCTGCACTTTCCTACCTACCACTTCTTTTCTTTAAAAAAATGTTGGTAAAGAAAATTTTCTTTTTTGCACAACGTAGCACATTTGGAACTTAGGAAAGAAACGCGAGGCAAGTTTCTGCCTCGAGAAGTGGAGAGCGAAAGATATTGGGGGAAGTGGTGAGCTCCAACTGAGGGCGAATATTTTATCCATCACGTATTCCATGCCAGTCGTCCCACTCGCCTCTACGCGACAGACTACGCGCAAAGTGTGCGCGAAACGAAGTTACTCCGTCCGCACACGACAGGAGGGAAAAGTCGCGGCGGCGGCTGAGGCGGCGACAGCGTCTCCGCCGCAGGATGTCGGGCCGACGCGGTCGCTTTATTGACTCCTCGCCGAGCTGTCATCCAAATCTCGTGACACTTCCGCATAAATATTCCAAGTCGTACTTGGTCCGTTCGTCGCGCACCGCGCGCGTCGGAAGCCGGCTTCCGCGTGCATAAAACAGAAGCCACCTGTTATAGGCGCTCCCGCGGGCGCCGCGGCGCCGGGTCGGGCCGGGTCCCGCGCCTCGCCGAGTCCTACCTTGCAGGCCCGCGCACCACCCGAGGATGATGAGCAGCGGCCACCACAACACGATGCGGCGCAGCTTGAGCGCGCCCCAGAAGCAGTAGGACGCCATCGCCGGGCACACTGTCGCTGACGCCGGTGGCTGCTATGGCTGGCGACGCTCGCTTCTCACAGCATGCGTGCCGACGTAGGCGCCGAGCGTAGGAGAGCGTAGTACACGCACCACACCAACACTGCAGCTGCTCTCGGCTGCCAACGCACCTCTCCCTCTCTCTATCTCTCTATCCCTCCGGCGAGCACTTACGCCACGGCACCACACACCAGTCCGCGACTGTGCAGCATTTCGGACCTTGGGGAACACCCGGCGCGCGCTTACATAGCGAAAGAAGGGGGAAGCGGGCGCGAACGGAGACGCGGAAAGGTCTTGGGGTTTTTGTGGTCACTCGAGCGCGCGAGGGAGGTTTCGTGATCGGACGAACGCGAAGTCGGACGCCGACGGCGTACGGAGCGCGCGGCGTGCGGGCTGTCGCCGCCTTAGCCGCTTGAGGGGGCGACGGCGGAGCCTGGCGGCGGCGCTAGCGACGGCGCTTGGCGCGGCGCGGCGGGGGCGCGCGGCGAGCGCTCCCGCGGCAGAGCGCGTCGGCGTCGTGGAGGACTGACGCGACTGGATCTGTTGCATGTGAGGGGCCCCGGCCGGCAGCCACACAGTCTTGGGCGCGCGCGCTTGCTTCTGTCTCCGTGCTCCGCGCCGCGCGCGCCGCCCGCCACGGCCCCGGCGCCGCGGCGACTCTCGCTCCGGCCGCGCCGTCATGCGCCAGAGCGCGCCCCTCGGCGCGGCGGAGGCGTGCGGGCGGCAGCGCGGCGCGTCGCGGACGCGGCGGGGCGGGGCGCGCGCAGCCTCGGTGCACGGGAGACGGCCAGGCACCGCTGCTCGGCGGCCGATTGCGAATAGCCGCGTGGTATGAAGAAGACCCACTCTAAGACCTCGAGGAAATAATACTAGAAATCTTTGCCAAAGGACGGATTAAGGTACTTGTCTACCGGTGTTTTAATTTTTACTTTCTCGCTTCACGAATTCTTCGAAAGAAGAGAAAGTTACACGGAAGAAAATAATAGTTGGAGTATACCAGATCCATGATACTGTGACAAGGGAACTTGTTATAATATCATGGATCTGGTATACTGCAACTGTTCGTTGTTGGTTTGTTTGTTTTTCGTGATGTAATTGTCTGGCGGAAAACGACAAATTTTCGGCAGAAAAAGTATTATAATCGGGCTATGGTTTTATTTGTGACGTATATCTAAATTTAAACATTCTTACTCTTAAATTGATTACTAACAAAGTCAAAATTTGTTTTTTAATTATAATAATTGTTTCATTGTAGATGCAATTTTTTCCTTCCAAACACAGTGTATGATTTGTGACATTATTCATGTACCGTTGAACATTTTATTTTAATTTTCTGTTTTAAGAATGCTATACAGATTATACTTGAATGCCCAAGTCTCAATTTGAAGATTGATAAACGACTTGTATGTACTATGCAGGGGTTTGTGTTAGAACGTTTAAAAATCGCTGGTCACAATATTAATTAACAGAGTAGTTTATTACCAAAAGTATGCATTTTCTACATGAGTATGAGGTTTAGCCACAAGAATTGAATTTATGCTATCAAATAAAAAAGTCGTTAATATATCTTGAAAGGAAAAGAGTTCTGTGGTTTCAAATCGGGTCAAACAAGAGCAAACGTAACTCTAGGGAGAAGCGAGATTAATATTCATTAGCTCTAAAATGGTCTGTGAACCCTAAATCCCTAATTACAAGAAATAATTTGTCCAAAACAGATATTATGATTTTAATGTGACAACATAAGGACTTAACATTAGTTTAAATTGCATTTTTTTTTAAATTTCTCACAAATTAAATTTTGTTTCAATTTTAACGATAACCTAAACAGTGTAGCGGCTAACGGCCCTGCCAGTCACCGCTGGACAGTGGTCCATTACGAATTGCTTCGTTCTAAAAAGAAACATTCCGAGACCGATCTTGACAGCGAGGTCGCTAAGGCCTCACTCACAACGTAAACTTAAACGAAAACGTAACGTAGTCGCAAAACCTAGTAACGAGTTATTACGCGAGACCATTCACAATGCGTTGACGTAATCGAAACGTAAACTCGTAAATTGGAAACATCAAAAGCAACAAGCTTTTACGTTAAGTTTACGTCGAAATTCTACCAAAGACCAATCAGAAAGCAGCATGAAATAAAAAACATGGATTGTGTTCAGGTAGTTTGTGGTTATATCATTTCATTACTGTTATGTAGTGAACTAGTTTGCAAACTGTTTTGATGCGAGTAGTAAATTCAGAGAAGGAATTTGGGACATTATCTTGTGACTTTAACTTGACGTGGCGAATAAAATAATAACGTTCGACGATTCACTCGTAAATTAAGCACAAAAGAATTTTTGTTTAAAAAATGAAGAAAATGCGAGCACTAATACATCCGCTACTCATATTTATATATAAAAGACAAATCGATAGGAAAATCGAAGAAAAAATCTAGCAATCATGGTAAAATTATGTTTATCGATTTCAGAAACAAATCGACAATGGATCAAGGTTCAGTGCATTGAAATCTGATTAGCCCAGGCTAATCTTAGGTTCCAGCTTACGTTCGTCATCTGCGCAAACTTACTGCTAAATTTAGGACATTACGTTACGTTTAAGTTTGCATTGTGAATGTGGCCTAAAGTAGTAGTGCCGTGGCAGTCTCGAACCGAAGGATTATGGTTACGAATCCCGACTTGGGGCATGGTTGTCTGCGTTTCGTGATTGTGTGTGTTGTCTGGGAGTAATTTGCTCGTGTATCCCCTGCGATTTCGTCAAGAAGGGTATACGCTGTAAAAACATCACCAAACCATGATGAAAATTGAATGTGTGGGAAAACTGAACCCTCTCCCATAAGCGCATACCCCGTAGAAACGGGAAGAAAGGCTAGGATGAAAAACAAATACAGAAGCACTCCAAGACTTCGAGGAAAAAACACTTGAAATCTTTGGCGAATGACGGATTAATGGTATCTTGTGAAACGATCATGTAATGATGGATATTAATACACGAGTATGAATTATATTCGTAAAATCCATACGGGTTAATTACCACATATTACATCGAATTTCATATAGAACTATCTCTGGGACAAATAAAATCTGTAACAAGTCGAACTATTAGATGATAAACTAATTACCATTTCGCCTTTTCTGGAACATTTGGAAAAGAACTCATGCCAATTTTTTCATTGTCGTTCATCATTTTAGCATTTTAGCCATCGGTGTAGTTTGCCGAAACCTTAGATGTTTCAGTAGAACAAAGGATTTTTACAACAATGATCAATACTTGGTACTTCAATTGTTCGGTGGTTAGTCAAATATCTGTATTCTACTGCTGTTGAATCATAATGGTTATCATAATGCAAGTGGTCATCATATAACGAGGGAGTAAAAAACAAGTAATTTATCATTGAATATAGTGTGAATGATTTGTCTGAAGTGATAGCAATCCCCTTCTTCTTAAACTAAAACCTGTTTAAATAGATAAGTTTTCAGTGATACTTCATTTTTCAGTTTTACTGTCCTCTGTTTTTATATTTCCCATTCTCTTCGTATTTAGCGATGGATTTATTCTAACTTATGTAAATTAATTTTTGTATAGTATTTTCTACATTCATTATCGAATATTTTAATGTACAATACGCGAAAATAATAAATCAATCAAGTTAACATATGTGACACTTGTGCCTGAAATACAAATGACACTCAATAAGTGATTGGTACTGTAATAAAACACATTTCATCAGCGGCGGTGATGGTGCAACGGTTAGCGTATCGTACTGTTATACCCAAGTTGGCGTGTTTCAAACTCGATCAGAGCCGTGGATTTTAAGTGCGAAAAGATCCTTCGTACGCCTCTATTCGGAGGGAAAGTAAAGCCAGCCGCCCCATGCTAGTAGATTTACTGCATTCTCAAGCCTATATGAAGCCTCTGAGCTCAATTCAAATCGCCTGTTTCGTCGCCCGAGTGATATCTCCTTTCTCCGCTAGAGGGTGAAAGGAGCTTAGCGAAATTTACGTGGCCAGACGGAAGAGCGGGCCCGATTGCCCGAGTCTCGCCACGGAAAATAAGGCATCAATCCATTTTTGTAGTTATGTTTCGGTTTCTCGTTTGGTACAAGTACTTCAAAGCCTCGTAAGTACGATTCGAGTCCGACCTTGGAGAAGCTGCGAAGTACGTCGGGTGGCTCCGGTTACAACATACCGAACTGGCAGGAGTGTCCTCGCGAGCTGGAATTTGACTCCTGTTGCTTGGGCCCGAGGCTACTGGGGCCGCCTGGGACATCTCCGAAGCAACACGATCCTGATCCTCTGCGCGTGACAGGCCTCGGGCTCACCGAGGCGCGGAAGTTTTTCTGATATTGCACCCGGCAAAAACAGATTGACGGTCAACACTCGAAGAACCCGTAGGTCTCAAATGAACATATCGAGCTCACAGGACATTTTATGAGTTTATGGTGAAAGTATTCAGGTTCAAGTGTTCAGCGGACGAAGTAAGCAAATTTATTTTTATTTGTGGACTTATTATAATAAACAATTGAGGCATAGAAAGCATGAGCGATAAAATTTTATGTTTGGAAAATTGAAGAAGGAATTGATTATAAATCAAATACCTGTAGCGTACGGAGACTATAAAGTAATAAATTCGTCAATATATTGGTTTTCTCATAGACTGGTATATTTTGTTTTGTAGAGAAGTTGGCATATGATGCAAATATCAGAGGTAATTATGACATTTGCGTAGTGATTATCTTTCTCAGAACAATAGAGTTGAAAATGAATTAATACTAGACAAAACAACAGATAGACTCACAATATTGCGAGATATAAAACTAATTTTATTGAGAAATGTATTCCAGTTAAGGCGATATTTTGAAATCGGTATTTTTATTAGTATGTTTTTCGATATTACTTCTTTTCCAATAATCTAGTTACACAGCCAAAGCACCTGTATTCTTATAACCATTGACTTAATTACAGAACTGTGAGAAGAAATAGAAGGAAATATTAACGGTGCAGGTTGAGCACTTCATAAAATACATGTTTGCACCAAAAAGTATTGCATAATGCAATGTTAAATATTTTATAACGTATCTTTAAAACACTTTGAAAACAAAAATCATAACTAAAGGATTATATTCACGAGCTCTATATGATTGATCATTTTATTTAATTTTTCAATTTTTTTTGTCAGAACTCGCTTAATATTCAGCCTTTGCACACTCTGGTCGAGTTTAGGTACAATTCATATTTCGTATGTTTGAATTAACTCTCTCATCGGCCACCAAGTAGCGAAACCTCATGGGCTGTTCAATTCCCTCAAAACACCGCAGGACAGGTGCCGGCTTGTCGTCAACCCGAGGGTGGAAACCGACGCGTCCCTCTCCACCCTCCACTTTTTCACCGAACTTGAACGTCACGATAGTGTCGTCACATCGATGACGTTCAAGTTTCGGATTGAATGAAACCGTCAACAACTGATTCCTGCCAGAAGAAGAGTTGAATAAGTCGCAGTACAATTATTTAGTTGCTCCCAGGCTGCATGCCTGTGCCGCCATGTCCAGTGTCACTATTAAACATACATTGTGAGTTTCTCTACAAAATTCACTTCGTTGGTGTATACTGCGATTTTTGAAACTTTACACCTGGAAGGTATCAGCTGTTGACATTTTCATCCATTCGGGAGTTTGAATGTCACCATAGTGCCGTCACTACGGTGCCTTTTAAATTCCCGATTGGATGAAATCGTCAACAGCTGATTCCTACCAGGGGCAGAGTTACATAAGTCGCAGTGTAACAACTCAGTTGCTACCAGGCTGCCTGCCAGTACGACCATGTCTTGTGCCTAAACACACTGTGCATTTCTCTACAAAATTTACTACAACTCAGTTATTATGTGTAAAAAGAGAATTTCTTACATAACAATGTACTTTGCGTCTTGCCAAGTTCGTGTCTAATCATAACCACGTAAGTGGTCGCATCATAACAGAAGCATCCACGTGGATATGCGCTGCCAGAAATGCACTTCTTCCAAAGCTCCGCAACAATCTGGTTAATGTGATCATGATAAACTCTTTGTACCACTTTGTAACGCACATCATGCTGAACGCTCATGCTCCTAGCATAAACTGTTCTCTTAATGTGCTGCACGTCGTCATATCATAAGCTGAAACATGCTTGATGTGCAAGAGTGTCCGCTTCCACGGCGATCAAGTAATATCGTGCACTTGCCAGCGACAATTCTCAGCATTCCTAGTCTTCTACTTGCCACAAGTGCTAGCCAGTCGTCGCCACATCTCTGCAGGCGGTGCCAGCCATGTGCTGTCTTCAAGACCACGCTACATCCACATGATTGGAATTGTATTACATGTACCATGTTTTTTTTAATTTCAGCTGTAGTTTATTATGCTCTGTTGCATATCTGAACTCTCTTTAAGTGTTAAGTGCTAACTGCAACCAACAGTCTTCTACTGTAAATGCTCACAGTGCCACCCCAGCCAACGATGCGGCGTCTCCCGGATAGCCTAGAATTCATGGATACGAGCCGCGGAAGCTCACGTATCTATCAGTCTTCAACTGCACACACATCCAGCTATTTCAATGATTTCAATGCTTTCAACTTAAGATATAATCATAATTGTAATCGGTGTATTTTACTTACTTTTAATTACATGTTTTTTTCTGATCAACGAGCACATGCCTATTGAAATCTTCCAAAGTAATAATGAATATACCCATAACAACACTTGAAATCATCTTCTGGGTCAACTATTTTATTTTTTCCAATTTTTCTAATTCTATTGACAAAATACATAGCAAGCCGCTATTTTTACTTTTAAATATAGAATGGAGGTTTTATTCCTTCGAAAAGTCTTGAATAGTTAAATTTTGACCGATAATAAATACATTAGTGCGGTGTTGTGCGTGAGTAAACATTTTAATACTGTGAAGCGTGTATTAACAGATAGAAAGATATATTAGACTCGTGCAATTAAATTGCAGAGAATACCACTCGTACTTAATTTTACATAGATTTCGATATTCAGCACGTCTATCACCCTTGCAACGGAGTGAGAAAATCCAGAAGAGCTAAGCCTTCAAAATGTTATACGAGGTCTAGGTCGCATCTCATAGGCTGAGGCCTAACTGTGTAGTGGCTCGGTCATCACCTTTGAAGAGCCATGATTCTCGTCCATACTAGCCTAGATGACACGGATGAAATGGAAATTCTAGACTTTGAAGATAAAAATAGCAAAGAATGAAATGTGTATCCTGCACGTGGTCGGTAATGGAGCATTAAAACACTTTACTGTTAAATACAATTCAATTTCCGACAAACTAGTTCAAATTTAAAGTTACTTAGAACTAAAACTACTGCAGAGGTTTTCCTGCATGGCATTCCTGCGTTGACACTTCAACGAAAATGAAACCCACGACACTCTTTTGAGCGCTCTGTTTTATTCGTGGAAACAAAAGCAGAACCAAATTGGAGCGATTTATGTGAATATGTTTTTTAAATTGGTTACGTTCAAGCAGAAATTGCACAAAAACTCCCAGTTTTTCAACAAATTGAATATGACGCTTTCAAAGATGTTATTTTTAGAACACATTTATCTAAAGACAAAATTCTATATCTTCATTTTTTTTATTTCAAATGTTTTCTGTTAGCTATTTTCAGAAATGCAGAAAGTTCATCGGAAATATGACTAGTGACAAATTTTTACCGACAGAGAAAAAAGAAAATTCTTAGAATTGTAAGAATAAAATTTAAAGAATATATTATGACAGTTTTTGAGAAAATTATTGTTAAAATATTACCGATATTTCAAGCAAAATTGAGATCTTAAGTACCATGATTATTATCCTAGAAAGGACCGACGTGCTTCTGTGTGTAGTGTGTTATTTATTTATTTTAGTTTATTTTAATTACTTAAAAAATGTTTAATTTTTTTACAAGCGCGATAATGCTTCATCGTTTGTTACAGCTCTTAAAAGAAAACGTGTGCCATTGTTGTTCCAGTTTCGTCGTTGTCGCCGCCGCCTTCCCGCAACCGCTGCCATTGGCGCCTCACGCGCGCGGCCGTCTCCGCCCCCATCGCCCCCCGCCGCCGCCGTCGACGTCTTGCGCGAAAATTTTCATTTCCTGAGTTGGAATGCGCCTCTCTTTCTCTGTCGGCCGTCGCCCCGCGCGCCCGCCCTCGCCCGCCCACGCCCCCTCCGAACTTTCGCGTGAAATTGCCTTCGAAAGATTTGTCTTTTGCCGTTTCTTCTTTCTAGATTTCGTTGCGTTTTATCAATTCTATCTAAAGGCAAGCAGGAGGATGGGCGGGCGGGCAGATGGGCGGGCACGTTGGCGAAGGAACGTTGCGGAATTTGTCCATACAGCATCGCAGTGTCTCCGAAGCGAGATCGAGTATCGGTCTGCCGAAGGAAAGCGGAATAAAAAAGGCGCGAGAAGTTTTCGGTGCCGTTCGGTCGAGCTTTTGAGTCACACTTTATCACTTCTACCGTCAGATTCCGCATAGCGGTTAAAGGTATTTTGCAAATCATAACTGTATATGTAACTCAGATCTTCAACAGAATTCTTATTCACAACAATAATTAAATATATATTAATTCAGTTTTATTAAAAACAATTAACATTTTCTATAGAGAAGTGAGTATTTTCCTGTATTTAGTTGAAGATGAGATACCAGAAGGTTAGGAGACGTTTTCGTTTGTGTACAGATGATCGTTCATTTATGATTCACATGAATTCCATAATATTGAGTAAATTGTCAGAATGATTTTTCTGCTGTCATTATAATGCAGTGAGGTTAAAAACGGTATTTTATGAATACTAAGATAATTATTGAGAGGGTAATTAAGTTTTAGTAAAAAACAAACACATTTTGCTCACGGACGTAATTGATACCCTGGGATTAATTTGCAAGGGAAATAAATAGTCATAGAAAGGTTACCGTTCTGGTTTTTCGAGTAGATAACACTCGAATATATGTAGCACTCTCACGTAAGATAGATGGAATTATTCCTACCAGTGATATCAGTAGCAGTACGTTAACACTTCACATTAACACTATGACATACAACCCGCCAGGTCAAAGTCTTATTTCATATTAAGTCGTATTTGCTTAAACGGACCTTTAAATGTGGTAAATTCTGTTGGATAATGTTACAGGGCGTTCTTAGAAAAACAAATGTGTTGATGACATTCGTGTACACCAATCATTTAAAGTTAAACAACCACGACCTCCGGTAATCGAAACAAGCTACGCGAGGAGTTAAATAAAAAGATCATTCATGCCACTCTTACTAATTCTCCTAAATTTCTTACTTACTCTTCAAGAGATGTTCTGAGCATACTGCTAGTGTGCACAACCTTAACCTCGTCCTTCATTTGACGAGAGTATCTGTTCCGCTGCTTGTGTTGACCCATCACCCGAAGAGAAGTTTGAGTGAAATAAATACGACACTTGAAGCGCCGCACGCGCCTCGGATTCTGAGACTACGCTCGCAATGGTGTTCTGGCACCGTGTGCGTTAACGCGTTCATCAGGCGCTTCTTGGAAGGGGGCAATATTCCTTTGTTAAATAGACGCGCCCGTATTAGGACGGGCGCCGGCGCGGCGCGACGGCCGCGGCGTGAAGCGGGGCTGAGTGGAGATAGAGTGATGGGTGATGCGGGGCGTGGCGGGGTGGGTTAGCTGTGTGAGAGGGAGCGGCGCGTGGCGGCATTGTGTGGAGCGAATCGAGGCTGAGTGAAGCAAGGGAGCGGGGCGGAAAGGGGCGGG
>BOPP01000203.1:953358-968283 GCA_017312745.1 Gryllus bimaculatus
AATAAAAATCTATATTGTTATGTGATTTATGAGTAAATAAACAGTTTTATTGCACATACGTATCTTTCACTTGCTTGATATCTGGCTCTTTTCACTCACTTTAACGATTTTCTTTGGCTAACCTGATGTCCATCCAATAATATATTTAAACTCTGTTTAGAAAGTTTTTTCATTAAGAGGCAAATGAGACATCAGATGTTGTGTATAAATGAAAATATTTCTGTATATTGCAAACACACTAAGAGTTATTACATATATTATATTAATTGAGGTAATTTTTTTTTTTTGGAAATGAATAGGACAATTGGTGTTAATCTTCCTCGTGAATCCCTTGATTTCCGTCCTCAACAATTGAGACTGAGCGCACTATTCTTGAATGAAGTTTTCTACAAGAAACATTCTTCACTTTGGCTCCTTGGCTCATCATTTTCATCAATACAAACATTTGCAGTTTCTAAAGCTCTTCAAAACAATGCTATTAAAAGTTGCGTGTTAATAATATACCTACGTATTATGACAAACTCTCAGGAAACAACCGTTTCAAGTGCAATATTCTCCATATTCTTGAAAATAACAGATTATATAGTACATATTAAACTATTCCATCGTTTTGCTGCGAATGACTAGCTCTACCTGAATGAGTCAATGAGAGGCGAAGTGTTAACGTACCTTACCAGAATAAAAAATAAAACTTTCAAAACTTGTACTTTGACGTCACGATACGCATTGTGAATCTAATCTGATCGACAGAGAGATTATCGTATTTTGGTTTAGACTGGATTTCCCAAAAAACGATTTGCGTGCTTGCGTGCATAAAACAAAAGGCGTTTGTTAATGACCTAAAGGTATTCAAAACATGACCACATACATACCTCCTAAGAACAGCGTTCATTGTTTTAAAAATAAACATCCTACAAAGTAAAAAGCACATGAAAAAAAACGTGAACCTTTTTAAGCATTGTACTCAGATGACGAAGCCCGCGTGGATGGATCGACACCTGGGAGATGATCGGACATCATTTGTTTATTGATATTTTCCCGAGAAAGTTTAATAAGAAGTCACTTTCGCGCGTGTGGCCGGCCGCTGCCAATCAATTCCATGAATCAATTGGAACTCGATTTGCTGTTGTGACAGGACGTTTCGTGGGCGCGGAGTGGGCGTGTCTGCCTAATGAGCCACTTAGAGCGCGCGCGGATTCAAGGCCGCTATGGGCTGCGCCTGGGGCAGCGCACTTTTGCATGGCACGCACGTGGGTTCAAGTGGCCCATCATGCGCCGTCGCAAGGCTGTGCGAACAAAAGAACGGCGCCCATCCACGAACAGAGGGAGCGGCCTAAGCCGGGTTCAGTCGATGGTGCTCGAGGGTCGCGCATGACGGGTCAGCAGAGTCAGGGTACTGTCGACTGTGGCAAGGGAGGTAGGCGTTATATCCTCGATTAAGATGGTCTCACTTACTTAAGTTCTTAAAACTGTTCGTTTCAATTAGAGAGGAATACACTTACGGGGGTTCGGATTAATAACATTTATGTACAAGGCGAAAGCTAGAAAAACAATACTGTACAAGAGACTTTATTTGCGTATATAGACGGTGTTATGTATCACATTTTGCTCCACGTAAATTGCAAGTAAACAACTTAACCATAAAAATTCCCATTCTGCACATTAAATTCCTATATTAGTTAATGTGTCATGTCACTTGTCATGCCACTTTTTAGTAACAACAAATTCGAAAATTATATCTAATTTCAATTAGATGCAAGATTCCTACTCAAGCCAAGTTCCATTATTTAAGTTTACCCCTTTTTTTTTGTCCGTTTCATGGGGTATTTTTTAAAAAAAAAAAACCCAGGGTGCTTAGTGAATGTTATTAATAGATTTATTTCATATCTCATTAAAAGTCATCATCCAAAAGTTTCAAGTTATTGAATCTTAAATCTGAGAAGATATTACCTGTACTGAAATTTTGAATTTACACGCGTTGTCGTTTCTCGTATCTCCGGGGAAACGGTAGCAAAATATTTTCCAAACTATCTTCTTCCTGCCTGTTCATCTAAGTAGACAGAAAATGGTTTTGACTTTTCCTCATGGGATTAGCGCCAATGTGTATCTTCTTATTGCACGAAATAAACAAATCATATTCATTTCAATTGATTTAATGGTAGATAAGAGGTCTACATTTTTTATATCATGATCATTGATTCATTTCCTCACAAAACACCGTATTATTTTGAAATTAACCCTCTACCAGTACAACTCAATTACTTTCTCAGCGTAGAATCAAAATGTCACAGGGAGTACCGCAGCGACTAAGTAATACGTAAAAAAACTACAACTTGTTTTCAATCCCCGGAAAAATGCGCAGAAGTCGTTGTCGTTGGCGCTTCCCCAGCCCAGGCACCGGCGGTGCCGTCCCCGCCCTTCCGGCTCGCCCGGGCGGCCGCCCACGTCGCCTGTCGCCTGTCATTGTCCAGGCGGCGGCGCAGCCTCGCTGACACTCGCGGCGGGTGAGGGGACTTGCGCAATTCTCAAAATAGAATACGCTCCAGTGAGGATCGTGGAGTGTGCCTGGTCGGCCCCTACCCTCCCAACCCACCTCCGACCCACGCCGTCTCCGCCTCCACCCCTCCCCGCACCCTCTCCGCCTCTCGCCCTGCACGTCCTCCTACCGCTGCGCCGCCACACAGCTCGCAACCTCGACTCGCTCTTTCCCGAAGCCACTCCGCCTCCGGTTCCGAATAGAGGCGAGTGAAAGCGAGACGATAGCAGGAGTGGAGCATAGTGGACAGGAAGGGCTCCGAAGTGAGGCGAGGCGGAGTGAGATTGGAAACTGAGTGGGCCGTAGCGAAGGTGGAGTGATCGGACGAAGTGGCGGGAAGGAGCTGGAGCAGAAAGGAGTGAGCGGAAGGAGAAGAGCGGAAAGGAGAGAGCGGTAAGTAGAGCGGGGTAGAGCGGGGGAAGTAGAGCGGGGGAAAGTAGAGCGGGGAGTAGAGCGGGAGTAGAGGGGGAGTAGAGCTGGAGTAGAGCGGGGGAGTAGGAGCGGGGGAGTTAGAGCGGGAGGTAGAGCGGGGAGTAGAGCGGGGAGTAGAAGCGGGGGAGTCGGCAGGGGAGTCGAGAGGGGGAGTAAGGCTGGAAGTAGTGGAGCGGAAGGAGTGAGAGCGGAAGGAGTGGCGGAAGGAGTTGGAGCGGGAAGGAAGTGGAGCGGAAGGGTGGAGCGGAAGAGTGAGAGCGGGAAGGATGGAGAGGGAAGGAGTGGAGCGGAAGGATGGAGGTTCGGGAAGGATGTGGAGCGGGAAGAGTGGAGCGGAGAGTGGAGCGGAGGAGTGAGCGGAAGGAGTTGGAGCGGGAAGGAAGTGGAGCAGAAGTTGGACGGGAAGGAGTGCAGCAGGAAGGTTGGAGCGGAAGGAGTGAGCGGAGGAGTGGAGCGAAATCGTAAAATGGGGAAAATGGGGTAGAGAGAGTGCGAGTGGAGTGGAAGTGAGTTGAGAGGAGCAGGGCACGGCTGGGGATAGGCGACAACAAATGCGCGCGCGGCGCGTGTGTTGTGTGTGTGTGTGTGTGTGTGTGTGGTGTGTGTGAAGATTGAGCAAGAGGAAACCACGGGTGGAGAAGCGGTGTCGGATTGAGGCGAAATGGACAGTAGGCGCTGTGCAGAAAAGCTTGGGCTGAGAAGCGGGCACGGACGGACAGAACGGAATGGAACGATATTAAACGAGGCAGGCGCAAGGCAGTTTGAATGCGGCGAGAGGGCGGCCAGTGCGGGGCTAGTGGGCGGCTAGTGGCGGGGCAGTGGCGGGGCCAGTGGCGCGGGGGCCAGTGGCGGGGCGCGGTGCGCGGGCCAGTGGGGCCAGTGGGCGGGGCCAGTGGGCGGGGCGTGGGCAGGGCCAGTGCGGGCAGTGGGCGGCCAGTGGGCGGGGCCAGTGGCGGGCCAGTGTCGGGGCCAGTGGCGGGCCAGTGGCGGCCAGTGCGGGGCCAGTGGCGGAGGCGCAGTGGCGGAGGCAGTGGGCGGAGTGCGAGTGGCGACGCGAGTGGGCGGAGGACGAAGTGGGCGGAGTACGAGTGGGCAGAGACGAGTGGGCGGGGTCGCAGTGGGCGGAGGCGAGTGGGCGGAGGCGAGTGGGGAGGGATGGGCGGACGGGCGAAGTGGGCGGAGGGCGAGTGGGCGGAGGCGAGTGGCCGGAGGCGAGTGGGCGGAGGCGAGAGGGCGGGGCAGTTGGCGGGCCAGTGGGCGAGGCGGTGGCGGAGGCGAGTGGCGGAAGCGAGTGGGCGGATGCGAGTGGCGGGCCAGTGGGCGGGCCAGTGGCGGAGGCGAGTGGCGGAGGGCGATTGGCGGAGCGAGGGGCGGACGCGAGAGTGGCGGAGACGAGATTGGCGGAGACGCAGTGGGCGGAGGCGAGTGGCGGAGGGCGAGTGGGCGGACGCGAGTGGGCGATGTCGATGTGGGCGTGAGGCGAGTGGCGGAGGCGAGTTGGCGGAGGCGAGAGGGCGGGGCAGTGGGCGGGCCAGTGGGCGGAGGCGAGTGGGCGGAGGCGAGTGGGCGGAAGCAGGGCGGATGCACTGGCGGGGCAGTGGGCTGGGCCAGTGGGCGGAGCGAGTGGGGAGGGCGAGTGGGCGGAGGCGAGTGGCGACGGCGAGTGGGCGAGACGAACAAGTGGGCGGAGACGAGTGGGCGGAGGCGAGTGGCGGAGGCGAGTGGGGACGCGAGTGCGGCGGAGGCGAATGGCGGAGGCGATTGGCGGAGGCGAGCTGGGCGGAAGCGAGAGGGCGGGGCCAGTGGGCCGGGCCAGTGGGCGGAGCCGAGTGGCGGAGGGCGAGTGCGGCGAAGCGGTGGCGGATGCGACTGGCGGGGCCATGGCGGGCGAGTGGGTGGGGCGAGTAGGGCGGGCGAGTGGCGGGGGGCGATGGACGGAAGCGAGTGGCGGGCGAGGCAAGGGTGGCGCAGACGGACGTGGGCATCCCAAGCGACTCTGCGAGCTCCCCGCACGGCGCGCGCCCTCTGCTGAAGCGCAGCGCTGACCGAAAACCCCTCTCACGCAGCCCTTTTGCCGCCTTTGGCACCCTTTCCGCGACGCACGCCCTGTGCACTTCTAGGAAGTTACGAATCTAACAGCTAATCTTTTGCACTAGCTCTCCTCATTAGACGCTACTCACAGGGCTCGCTTACATCGAAAGGAGTCACGCCGCCTTTTCAGATGCACCACTACAGTTGCTCAGCTATGCGTTTTAGGTAAAAAACAAATTTAACGTTTACATAAATCTTGGCTTAATAATCATTCAATACTAACATGACAATTATTAATGTTTAATTCACGGATTGAGAGTCTGAAAAAATTACACATATAATTCTCATTTTCCAAATACTTTTAAAGTATTTAATAAAATATGCTCTTAGAAAATAATGAGCATAATAATATTCAAAGAAGTAGATCGTGCTGCAGAATGCCAAGTCAGGAATTGGAATTTCGAATTGCAATTTTTGACAGTAATTTGATGAATCTAGGAAAACGAGTCAAAAGACAATTACAGCAATATTATTACAGGAGACACTTTTAATGCACATTTTCCTTCAATTGTTTAGGATTACATAAACTTACAGGGTGCTGTGGCATCTCTAACACGAGTTACCTGTACCTTTCTCACATAAGAATTCTGCCACTTAATGATAATTAATCATTAGGTGTAATGTTAGGCTTCTGCTTGTGTATTTTTTTGAAATTAGCGACGGTCATAATCAGCAATAAAATTAGTTGCATACGCTATTTTCCTTAACAGCATGATAAATTTATAACGAGAATCAAACTTGAATTCCGAGAAAACAACTGTTTTCTGACCTCTCGGAGTGTTTGACATCTGTTACGAGAAACACTGTAAGCTGTTCTGTTCACGCTCCCATCCACGATTCTCTCGATGCATTGGCTGAAAGTATGCGCGATCATTCGTGCCGTAAAAATGCTAGTTACTCGTCATTTGTGCCGCCAAAATGCCAGATCATGAACGATTTCTTGCAATAGAGAATGAATTTTATGAAATGCTGTATACATAAAAAAAATTATCTATGCGATTTCAACCCATGTGCCGGCTTTGACATAACAAAACATCCCCGCCTCGTTTACATCGACCTCCCGGACTACTTGACTTTCAGTGAGAAGCCATTCCTTTACTCTTTTCTCCCACACTCCTCACAATACGCACAACCTCCTACACATTCTGCCCTTGCACCCTTCTCCACCGCGCCCGGCGCCCGGGCAAGGGGGGGGGGGCGGGCCCCCGCCCCATTTTTCTTTATGCCGGGCGCAATGCCTTACACCCCCATTCACTCGCGCCTGCCGCTGGCCCTCCCCCCTCTCCCCTACCCACCCTCATGCCTTCGCCCCCTTCCCCTTTCGCCGGTTCAGCGTCGCCGGCGCCGAGGACAGGCCCGGCGTCTGGTCGCCTCGGCACACGTTAGGGTGACCGCGCCGGACAGCGAGGCGAAGGCGGAAGAAAAAAAAAATACGCCAACTAGGTGGGGGGGGGGGGGCTTATTTGTAATTTTCAGAAAATGCAGGGCTGTAAAGCGCAATGTTAAAACAGGACGCCCTTACATACACAGCAAATATTCTTACGTCACTATTCTAATTTCTCAGATATTATTATTATTATTATTATTATTATTATTATTATTATTATTATTATTATTATTTTCTGTTAATGTTCTGTACCAATTATCTGTTATTATTTTTGTTACCATCTACAATTTATTGTATGTGAAATATCATTGACATAAGTCTTATTAATTAATATCTCTAAAGCAACCAAATATTAAGTCCACAAAGACTTATTTGAACCCACAACCAAATGGGCAAATGCAATAGAACTAATTAAATGCTGCTATTATTAATTATTATTATATTATTAATTATTATTCTCTTATTAATTATTATTCTCTTATTAATTATTATTCTCTTATTAATTATTATATTTTATATTATTATTGTTGCTGTTACCTTACAACATCCCGTTAACAGATACATATGTTACAAATAAGTACAATGATAATACTGAGGGACATGAAGACAGCGATGCCTCAATAAGAAGTGTGTAACGCGTAGAAGCGGGGCGCCAACTAAAACAATTGACTGATGATCGATTCACGATGAATGTACCCGATGAGCAGAAATTGAAACAAAATTATTCAGCCTTTCGTCAAATACGAGGGACCTAAGATTTTGTAAGAAACCAGGAACTTCGGCATAATATGAAACTGATATAATTTTCTCTCAAAAATGCAAATATTTTATTGTATTTTTTTCTTTTACTCTCGTAATGCGCATACTGACTGAACTCGCATACTCAGTCCGTAACTGCTTCACAGCTTACGTCAAGCGATAGCAATAGTTCAAGAAAGAGATCGCTGTCATATGTGCTATTTACGTGTTACCTTATGGAAATAAATCTGTTTATAAATTTTGGTATGTAAAGTACCAACCGAATCATATGATATGAATACTACACTATGTTATTGCAATTTTTCAGATGGCTGCTTTTGTTAAAATATTTCATTTATTGCAGACTTATAGGAGAGTATTTGATTTGTTCGTGTGTGGTGAGCGTGCAAGCAACTTTTTTGAAAACCATTTCCGTGGTTTTAGTTTAACAGGATTTTCCTGACGGAAGCCACACCTTATTAACCTTTTTGCTTATTTCTGGAAACTTATATATTTTTTTTGCCCCCTTTGTACCCCTTGTGGCACACTGTGCGGGCGGCGGGGTCCACCGCCCTCGACGCGCGCGGCTGCTCTGTGGAGTATTCATCCTTTGAACCGACAACGAGCCCCGAGAGGCGTTTTTATAGGTCCTCCTGCGCGGCGGAGAACATCAAAAATAGTGCGCGAGGAGGGCCCCCTGTACCGACGACGCTCGACTTGTGGGATTTCTTCGTTGTAATCCGTCTTCCCCCGGAACGAGAGCTATTCGAGACTATTCTCGATCCGAGTGCCCCTTCAACTCCACTGCAACGGTGTTGGAGCGGAGGAGAAATATGAAGTATGGCGTCCGTTTGCATCGGAGGGAAGTGGGGTGGATTGTTCTGGCGGGCCTACCTGAACTTGTGAAAAATAAAAATTAAAAATGTACGAGGAACAGAATGGTCTGGAGCCAAATGTTGGGTTGGCAGTGTGCCACATGACCCTCTGCACATAATTTTAGACGTGTCGCGATCATTTTTCTTGAAAGAACTGTGACCACCTAGTGCGTGCTTTTACATTATGTTAAGACACTGCTTTTGTCAGTATTATATTACATAAAATGCATGTCACATTGCGTATCTACGTTAAATGTGGAACGCGTAGTGCTCACTTTTATATTTAGGAGAATAAAAATATGTTATTATTAGATGACAAAAATACTTAAGGGTCCTTTAAAAATACTCATGCTTGCTAATTCTATTTCACATATTTTAACTTCCGAAAAGTTCAGCCAAATAAAACAGATTTGGTAGTTTTGAAATCCATAAAAATAAATATATTTTACATTGAAATTTGTAATTTGTTACGAATTATTTAGTTGTTCTACTAATTAATGTTTATTTCGCAGAAAATTGTTACGAGTCTCTCTAGTATTCAGTTATACGTTGTGCAGTCTTGCGACTATTTCTATTGGAAACAAGGTCATCTGAGAAATGAGAGATTGCAAAATAATTTTATTTTTTGATAGTTCTTCTTGATTTATTAACACATTTTATAAATGCTCAAAACTTTATCTGCACGTAAAATTACTTTTTCATTTTTTGTTTGTGGAAAGATTCATGGAGTTTTTCGATGAACGATAAATTACGAAGATTTTAAAGCTCATATTGTGTCATGGGTGAACACTTAAATTGAATATTATTTGTAGAAACTTCGCAGCCGTGAAATGCACCAACATACAATGTCTTCGCGCCGACACAATAACTCTGAAATGTATTGAGACCTTCGAACTCCCCGATTTCAACGTCATTTATCATTGATGAAGTAAAGTCGAGAGGTCAAGAGGATCGTAATTTAAATATGATTCAGCGGCCACCAGCAAATAGCATTGGGTTCCTCGCTCTTCCCCGACGAAATTCCAGGAATTCTGTAGAAGCTGCTCCCCCCCCCTCCTCCTCGGTGAAGTCGGTCCCCAATCCACGTGGAGGGAGGGGGATGAGGAGGGGAAGGGGGGGCGCTCCCCACCGTACACCTGCATCCTTCCTCCATTAGTTCGCGGAGGTAATCATAACTCCGCTTTCGCCCGGCGGGGGCGTTTGCGAGGAACAGCTCTTCATTCAAAGTACCAGTGAATAGTTGAGCCTGATGCCTCCCCCACAATGCGAGCTGGGAGGCGAAGACGCTCAGTTTGCCGTTGAGTTATGGACTGCTTGCCTCCCGTCTACCTCTAATCCTAGGAGGCAGTAATCTTTGGGGGCGCGCGCAGTCTAAGAAAGAAGGATTTCCGAGAAGCAGCTTTCAGGGAATTTTCGAACGACTGCCGTAAATGGGTGATTGAAATATGAGAACAAGTGTTGAGAGAACTTTCGTTTCATAAAAAATAGAAAGTACAGCTCGTGCCACTACATTTGAAAACCCATGCATTTTAAACCGCCGATTGTTAATAACAGTAATGTCCACATTAACATTGCGAAACAAATTAAAATTTCTTTCTTTATTTTATATACGTTTTCAGAATTAAAAACCGTAGTCACTTTGATGATTGGAAATAAGAATAAAATTTATATAAGTAGTAATATGTGACTAGTTGCAAAATGGAAGTGTATTACCTACGTATTGAATGCATGAATATTTTAAAAATCGTTCGAAAAAAAAACGTTAAAGAACCAGTTGAATCATAAGACTTGATCATTGATCGAACGAAAACTTGATCGAAAATGTAGTTGCGAGGCAGGCTTTGCAAATTTAATTCCCAAGACTTCAATAATTGAGAGAGTTGGAAAATCATAAAAAGAATGTAAGAGGAGAAAAAGGGTTGCAAAGAAATGCCGAACAAACCACCGCCAAATTTACAATCTATAATATCTCGGTGGCAATTCGTGATTTAAAAAAACTGGAAGGTGATGGCGCAATTCTGGCTTCAGTTTCGGATTCAGCGCTTTGACGAACATAGAGAAACATGTGTCAAGCCTTCGCGTCTCACAACAATTCCCGAAAACAAAGAATACAATTCCATGGTGGATTTTTGGGATTTGAAAAGTATGAGCGTACAATTCTGGCCTAAGATTCGGATTCAGTGCGTCGACATACATAGTGAAACGTGTCAAGTGTTTGAGAACGTTTTGTATGGGTTTGAGCCTGTGTTAACAATATTTGGAGAATCATCAAAAATTGATCACGACTTATGAGATTTTAGAGGACAAATTGACATATTGTCTTTTCAAATTCATTCTTGAGAGATATACTGCGCTATTTTCGTAACATATATGCGCGACGGTTACTATCGTTAAAATCTAAAAATTTGTGTCCCTAAAGATTTTCAAAAAATTGAAAATAGCGAAGGGAGAATATTAAACAATCTCCACCATTGCCGATATAAGGATATAATCCGCCCCCTCTCCCGCCCCCTCTCCCCACTTCCTCTCCCGCCGCCGCTCTCCGGCTCTCTTTCCGCCCCTCTCCCGCTCTCTCTCCCGCTCTCTCTCCCGCTCTCTCTCCCGCTCTCTTTCCCGCTCTCTTTCCCGCTCTCTTTCCCGCTCTCTTTCCCGCTCTCTTTCCCGCTCTCTCTCACACACACTCTCGCAGGTTTCCGCTCGCTTGCGCGGGAACACTGACCATTTGAGAACGAGTGCAGTGGCAGTATCGCCCACGCAACCGCCGCCGTCTATTGAAATGACGGTGTCGCGAGCCAGCTGCTGGGGCCCGCGTGCCGGCGGGGCGGGGCGGGGCGGGGCGCCCGGGAATGAAGCCGTAAAGTAATTACGGGGCGCCTTCAGTGTCTTTCAAACGGCGCGGGACGCTTTACGGCCTGTTTACGACGACGAGGAGCCGATAACTTTATGGCGGTGGCGTCTTGCTGCTGGCGCCACCCCGCTCAGGGTGGCAGTGCTGTTGCACACGACCAACGCCCCCCGGATTGAAAAAGAGAGCAAAAAGACGTACATGGACTTTGGGCCATCCTCGGTAATTTCCACGGAAGTTCGGTACAGCACATCTATACGGCGTTTTGGAAGAATAGCACTGCAATGTTTGCACCAATAGTTAAGTGATGAACATCTTCACCGGTTGGAATGATAAATCGCACTAGAATCTTCGCAGCTTTCTAAATGCAACTCACCGGATTACACACAAAAGGTTATCAAAAGTTTTATCACTAAGAGGTCGTTTATAATAAAAATTCTTCGCTTTCTAACCCTCACGCCATTGCTGTCGGTGTGCCAAGGTATCGGTACTATCCCCCACACTGTTCAACATTTTTAGCTACGATATCCCCACTGAGGGTGACTCCAATATAACGTTACACTGATTGCAATCCGTTTCAACTGCTACCTGGAATTCCACGCGGCCGAGTCGGAGTTGCACTGTACACATAGTCGGAGATATCTTGTAACTGCTAAAACATGAAGAGTAAGTTATGTTTGGCTAATTAGACCAATCAGAGGGCATTCCCTGCGTCGAAGCAGTAGTATATACCCTGAAAATGCAGATTAGAAAAAATACTTTGGTTTCTTCTCTATGCAAATTAATAGCAGTTACGAGTTTTAAAAATGTTTTAATTTGTTGTTGTTTTGTAACAAAAATTGTAAAAAGGCTTTCGATCATGGTTTAAGCATATCGTTATGTAATGTTAAGAGTTAAAATCCTCTAAAACTACTCTCTATTTCGAAAAGTTGGTTAAGAATTAAGCTTTCAGTTTGAATTTAAACTACATTAAACAAAAAACTAACAATGCCTCACACTTCGCCCTCAGGAAGGTCGCAGTATGAAGGCAAAAATGTGGGATTTTTGTCTAGGATTTTTGTCTCTTGGAGAGCACAGTAGAGAAATATTGAACATTAATCTTCCTCGTCTTCTTTGTGAAGGTCGTTTGAGTTACTACATCTTCTATAACGTAAATATTTTTAATATGTACACGATTAGGTGGAAAGAATATGAAAATGATTATGGAATCTTTTGCGCATCTGAATATATGTACATGACAACGTTAAATGAGTTATCAATTTTTAAATCGATAATTTCTATAAATTATTTACATTTATTGGTCGAATAATTAAAGGCCAGCATGATTACTGAACTCAATTCCTGATCATTTTTATGTCAAATTCTTTGCTCCACACAATTAAATTACTCCTTTATTATTTTCTGGCGAATGCAATTTTCTGTTTCATTGTTTTTTTCTAATATGTGCTGTTGAGTTCAATCCCTGTTACAATCGTTTATTAATGAATGTCTGCAAGTCATTAGCTCCAATTTCTAAAAAAAAAAAGAGTTGTGGCAATTGTATCCGATTACACAGTCTACAATTGCGATTTTACATTTAATTTAGTTACCCAAAATTGTGATACAAAAAAGGTGGCATTTCACCCGACAAATTTTAGACTGCTATATTCAGAAATTCTGTTTGATCATGTTACAATGAATTTCGATCATAAAATTGTTTTCTCAAATATAACTTTAGACCGTGAATACCACATTTTAAATTCAAATTTAAAAATATAAATAAAATATATGTTAGCTTGAATCATTCGGCATGAATCTTTTGAATCACTTTGTGCTTTTTGTGAATTTATTTTATCTTGATTAAGCAAATTACCTTTTTCATAATGAAAATCATTATTGATAGAAACATTCAAAATACAATTTGGCATAAAACTCATATCGTCGTGAATTAAAACGGTAATTTTGTTGGGAAGAATTTGCGAAGCGTGTCAGATCACTCTTCACATTATTCAGCAGTAAAATGGCAGCGTTTCCACATTGTTGAAATGGTGCTTGCCGACACAGTTATGAAGGACAGCATAAATAAACGTCTGCGCTTTTACGTGTGCGTTTGGCTCTTGTAACACTGGTGGACTATTTTTTTAAACAAAAAGTGTGGTTGAACTCATTGAAAATATTTACTGTTTTGTGTTTGGTTTAACGTAAAAAATACAATTACAGAAAACCTGTGAAAGGTCAAAAAAACAATTTATTTCCTGACGTACACAATAGGTACTGAAAAAATTACAAATCATTTAAACAGTTTTTTAAAGTTTTTTTTCTTATAGTTACACCTACGGATATGTACCACTGTCATTATCTGTTACGACCATAATTTTTTTACTTACTGTGCATGATGGTCTCGAGGAAGCTCCGTATGTTACCATTTGAAGCAAATGAGATTACCTTTAAGGCGAAAGTTGGAGGGTTGACCACCCCAAAAGTTTGAGACACTTCTTTTCCTCATTTACGTTCGCTTTTCAATTGCAATTGTAGTATAGAGACCACTGCAACTTAACACTTGCTTTATAACTTTGAGGTTACTGTAGGGCAACACGCAGGGCAACACGCATACGAACACACACAAATATCCATGCCGGGTTAGAAGTCGAATCTGTGATCTTTCAAGTCAAGACGGAAATTGTCGTTCTGTCTTAGGGACCTGGGCTATACATACCTGTTTGTTTTCCTTATTTCACATTCATGTCATTGAAGAATTTTGGAAGAAGATTTACATAAATTATGTGGCCACTAGGATGTCTCGTGGGCTGTTTATTAGTTTCTCGTTTAATCTCCCGTCAAGGGACAAAAATACAGTTATATCTTTCCTATAAAGTTGCCTCGATTTCTGTAGCTGGGTGACGAAGAAAAGCACAGGCAGACGGAGTTTGCTAATTACGATGAAGGCAAAACGTCATGTTCATCACATGTCTCTTAGTCCTAATCGTGGGAATTAAACGAGACCCAGGCACGGGAGACACCGTTAGCCAGACGGCAAAGTCGGATAACCGATCCAAAATGCTAAATACATACAATCATTACATAAATTATAAACATTACTTAGGACATGGACAATAAATAAATTTTTCGCGAAAAAATGTCTGCGAAGAATAAAAGGATGCACAAGAGAAGACCGAATAAGAAATGAAGAAATAAGAAAAGAGTTACAAGTGACATCAATTAATACTAGAATGCAAGAATATAGACAAAGATGGGTAGAACATGTGGAAAGGATGAGCGATAGCAGACTTCCCAAAGCAGCTTTGTTACACGCGCCAATAGGAAGAAGAGACGTGGGAAGGCCAAGAAAACGATGGAGAGAATCTGTGAGGACGGAACAGGCAGTAGCCTAATCCATGAAGTGAAGAAGAAGAAGATTAAATAAATTACTAAAATGGGTAGTTCCAAGTGACTTCTAAATAAACAAGTATTTCAAATAAATATGTAATACAAATCTTGTGATACAAGAACTGAAAGCAAAAAATGTATCCACAGCTGATTAAGACACGATAGTGTGTGCAGATTCAAAAGGAACGTTGATGATTGAACGGCAGGCACTTACGAGGAAAATAGAGAAAAATTAATACGCATTATTAGCTATATTTGTGCTTGAAATGTGTATTCATTGCTATGAAACTAATGCCATTGAGATGGTTATGGCATTATTAGTAACGTGCCTTCTACATGACAAAATCGGATCACGACGTCCAAGCATTTCGAGGTATTCGGATCCACTCCCACTAGAACACAACAATTGCTATCATAGCCCTATGCATGCTTTACTTAAGACCAGTAGCGAATTAAGCGGTATTTTTGAAGCGTAAACATTTTCATAGCATTCCTTGACGGCTGCGTGGTGCCTCGTCTCGGATGCAGGGGCGCCGCGCTAAATCCCTGGTGAGTGAGGTCGAAGCCACGACGCACGCGGGCACAAGTGAGGCGTCGCAGGCTCCGCCAATGCCACCCATGCCCTGCCACCCACGCCCTGCCACCCACGCCCTGC
>BOPP01000203.1:968308-995631 GCA_017312745.1 Gryllus bimaculatus
GGCACCCACGCCCCTGCCACCAGCTCCTGCACCCACGCCCCCTTGCCACCCACGCCCCTGCACCCAGCCCTGCACCCCACGCCCTGCCCACCCCGCCCTGCCACCACGCCCTGCCCCCCACGCCCTGCCACCCACGCCCTTGCCACCACGCCCTGCACCCACGGCCGGCCCACCCACGCCCTGCCACCCACCGCCATCCACCACGCCCTGCCACCACGCACTGCAGCCACGCCCCTTGCCCCCACGCGCCTCTGCACCCACGCCCTGCCACCCCACGCCCTGCCACCAGCCCTGCCCACCCACGCCCCTGCCACCCACGCGCCTGCCACTACGCCTGCCACCCACCGCCGCGGGGCACAGTGGCGTGCGACATCGCGTCTCGGTTGCGGACGTGGACTGAGAGGATGTTTCTGTCTCGCTCACCGCTCATTTGTGTCTAGTTCCCTCAAACGAACGCCCACGCTCTCCTATTTATCTACTCGGCTGAAGCTCATCTTGTTACCACCTTGTAGACCACACGCCCAAGATCCCAACCCCCGTCCATATTCCACGTGCCTTCACAAACGCACTATCTTCCCGCATAACCATGACCATTCAGAATTTACATCCCGCATTACCACACTCTCTTGTCTCTACAAACCACTGCCTTGCAAATCGTCATTACCACGTCTTTCCAACCCCGACAGTGGTTCTCTCCTTCACACCCGCGTCCAGCAACCCCACAGACTATTTCCCGCCGCTTTCATACCACGTGTCTGATAGTCGTTTCTGCCCGCCGGCACGCGGGCTTTCTTCATGCACAAGCTTTCTTCATGGCACAAGCTGTTCGTTCATTGCACAGCTTTCTTCGTGCACAAGCTTTCTTCGGTGCTCCACAAGCTTTTCTTCATGCATCAAGCTTCGTCCTTTCATGCACAGAGCTGTTCTTCATGCACAAGCTTTCTCAAAGGCTTTCACTTTCACTGCTTTGCATACGCATTCCTATTTCAACGTGTCACTGAATCATTGTTTTTTCGTGTCTTAAAATAATATCGCTTAATCGTGCCACCCGCCGACTAAAACAATCTTCTTTACCCCATCTCGCCACAGAGGTTCCTGCTCCGGCCACCTCTCTCACCTCTTCTCTCGACTGGTAGCCTCGCGCAGAGGGAAAGGAAGATTTGACGTTGACTGTTTTAGTGATTCGGGGCACGTCAACTGGACAGGTTATTACTTCCGTAAATTGGAGTGCATATTTTTTGCTGCGTCGAGTCGGCGGCTCATCTTCTCATCGCGGTGTAGGCGAGATTCGACGCAAGTCCACCGTTCGGGTGACGCGTCTTTCACTAAAAACGGTATCTGCCCAACCAGCCGGCGGAGACCGCCGGCCAGCAACGACCGTCTCCGGCGGGTGCAGTGTTGTTGTGGCTAGAGCACAACTGTCTGTAGTTTGTTGTAAATGTGAGAGCGGTGAAGGGCACTGGATAGCAGGATTAGGCCAAGGAAGGGGTAGGACGAAGATTCGTCGTGCCGGTCCATTGGCCCGCTTAAGTGCCCGGTACCTGCTTCGACATGTTCGCCTGTGGGTTTGATCGGAGAAACCACGAAAACTGACGCTACGCGAGGAGGGCAGCCGGCAGTTAGAATTTTTCCTCAGGACAGAACGACTGAATTCGAACCTAGTTCACAGCTAGTGTTGGAAAATTCCTGCGCACCGTTCGGGACCTCGTAACCTCGGACCTCGGTCCGCCAGACCAACGAGCTACATCAGTTGCCCGTCTCTCCCGGTGGGAGAGGAAGAGCTGCTCGAAACCCTGCCTCCGGTCGGACGCCCTCGCCCGCCCCGTTCACACTTCAACCGCTACCTTCGCCCCGCCGCGCCGCGCGCCCGCCGCCGACCCGCGTCTGCCCCGCCGCCGCTGCCGCCCCGTCCCCGCCCCCAGCCCAGCCCCCGCTCCGCCCCGCTCGCCCCGCCTCCGCCGCCGCTCCGCCCCCGCTTATCCGCCACCGCTTCCCGCCCCGCTCCGCCCCGCCTTCCTGCCCGCTCCGCCCCGCTTCCGCCCCCGCTCCGCCGCGCTCCGCCCCCGCTTATCCGCCCCGCTCCGCCCCGGCGTCCGCCGCCCGCTCCGCCCGCCGCTCGCCCCCCGCTCCGCCCCGACTCCGCCCCGCTCCGCCCCGCTCCGCCCCGCTCGCTGCACCCGCTCCGCCCCGCTCCGCCCGCTCCGCCCCGCTCCGCCGCCCGCCCCGCTTCCGCCCCGCTCCCGCCCCGCTCCGCCCGCTCGCCCCGCTTCCTCGGCCCCGCTCTGCCCCGCTACCGCCCCGCTTCCGGCCCCGCTCCGGCCCGCCCACTCCGCCTCCGCCCGCTCCCGTCCCCGCCCCGCTCCGCCCGCCTCCGCTCCGCCCCGCCCCGCTCCGCCCCCGCCCCGTCCTCCTCGGTCTCTCCCCACCCCGCCCGCCACGCACTGGGGGCGACGCATGCATTGCCGCTGGGATTTGGCGGCGGATCCCACACTCCGTTTGCGGCAAAAGCCCCCCCGCGGCCCCCCGCCACTCCCCTTTCGCCTTATGGGACGAAGCTTGAAGACTTCAACACACCCGGCCCACGCTCGGAGGCTATCCGCCACTTGTAAGCTCCAGGCGGGCTATTTTTTACACAGAAGGACCACTTTGGTTTTGGAAATTCAAGAGTAGTACTTTTCCAAAAAAATAAAGCAACTAGCGTTGGCGGTCACTCTTGAATATTTGCTTGCTTAGGAACGTTTATTCTGTGCTTGTGTCGTATCAATAGTTTAGATAGCAACACAGTCAAAAATGATAATAAATCAGATACATTAATTAATAGACTAATATAATAAATAACTATATAACAACTTTTAATTATTCTCTGATGGTTCTGTGCACCTTGCCGGCAAAAGATGCACCGCGAAACACCGGTCGTCTGACGCGTACATCGTACGAACACACATACTCTATCCTACGAGCAGTCTACTATCGTACTGCGCGTCCGTGCAATTCTCCTCCACACACCAGTGCATCATATTGGTGACGCTCGCACGCTGGTCGCAAGATCAGAACCACCCACGCCCTGCCACCCACGCCCTGCCACCCACCGCCGCGGACACGTGGCGTGCACACGCGACTCGGTGCGACGTGGCTGAGGGAGTTCTGTCGCTCACCGCTCATTGGTCAGTTCCCTCAACGAATCGCCCACGCCTCTCCTATTTATCTACTCGCTCGAGCTCATTTGTTACCACACGCCCATGATCCAACACGCCCAAGGTCCCACACGCCCAAGGTCCCCCCCCCCCGCATATTCCACTGCTCCACAAGAGCACTATCTTCCCCGCATAACCATGACCCATTCAAATACATCCCGCATTACCACACTCTCATGTCTCTACATAACCACTGCCTGCAAATCGTCATTACCACGTCTTTCCACCCCGACAGTCGTTCTCTCTTCACACGGCCCACAGTAACTATTTCCCGGCCCATAGAACCCACAGTAACTATTTCCACCGCTCTCATATCCACGTGTCTGATAGTCTTTTGCCCGCGCAAGTGGGCTTTCTTCATGCACAAGCTTTCTTCATGCACAAGCTTTCTTCACGCACAAGCTTTCTTCATGCACAAGCTTTCTTCACGCACAAGCTTTCTTCACGCACAAGCTTTCTTCATGCACAAGCTTTCTTCATGCACAAGCTTTCTTCATGCACAAGCTTTCTTCATGCACAAGCTTTCTTCTTGCACAAGCTTTCTTCATGCACAAGCTTTCTCTAAAGGCTTTCATTTTCACTGCTTTGCATACGCACTTCCTATCAACGTGTCAACTGAATCAATTGTTTCGTGTTTAAAAATAATCGTTAACAATGCCACCCGCGACTAAACAATCTTCTTTCCCCATCTCGCCAAGAGGTTCCTGCACCGGCCGCCCTCACCTCTTCCCCTGGTAGCCTTCGCGAGGGGGAAAGGAAGATTGATTGACTGTTTTATTGATTTCGGGCACGTCAACTGACAGGGTTATTACTTCCGTAAATGAAGTGCATTTTTTGCTCGTGAGTGGCGCTCATCTTCACCTCGCTGTATGGCGAGATTCGACGCAGTCCTACCGTCGGGTGACGCGATTTTCCACAAAAAGGTATCTCCCACCAGCGGGACACCGCCCCAGCAACCGACCGGTCTCCCGGCATGTGTGCTTGTGTAGAGTGTGTTAGTGTAAATGTGAGAGTGTAAGGGGAGAGGATAGGCCAAGGAAGGTAGGAAAGATCGCGTGCGGTCCATGGCCCGTTTAGTGCGGTACTGCTCCGACATTCGCCTGGTGTTGATCGGAGAAACCACGGAAAACTGACGCTGAGGGCAGCCGGCAGTTAGAATTTTCCTCCAGACAACGACTGAATTCGACCTAGTTCACAAGCTAGTGTTGAAAATTCCTGCCACCGTCGGGACTCGAACCTCGGACCTCCCGAACAACAGTGACATCAGTTGCCGTCTCTCCCGGTGGGAGAGGAAGAGTGCTCGAAACCGCTGCCTCCGGTCGGACGCCCTCGCCCGCCCCGTTCACACTTCAACCGCTACCTTCGCCCCGCCGCGCCGCGCGCCCGCCGCCGACCCGCGTCTGCCCCGCCGCCGCTGCCGCCCCGTCCCCGCCCCCAGCCCAGCCCCCGCTCCGCCCCGCTCGCCCCGCCTCCGCCGCCGCTCCGCCCCCGCTTATCCGCCACCGCTTCCCGCCCCGCTCCGCCCCGCCTTCCTGCCCGCTCCGCCCCGCTTCCGCCCCCGCTCCGCCGCGCTCCGCCCCCGCTTATCCGCCCCGCTCCGCCCCGGCGTCCGCCGCCCGCTCCGCCCGCCGCTCGCCCCCCGCTCCGCCCCGACTCCGCCCCGCTCCGCCCCGCTCCGCCCCGCTCGCTGCACCCGCTCCGCCCCGCTCCGCCCGCTCCGCCCCGCTCCGCCGCCCGCCCCGCTTCCGCCCCGCTCCCGCCCCGCTCCGCCCGCTCGCCCCGCTTCCTCGGCCCCGCTCTGCCCCGCTACCGCCCCGCTTCCGGCCCCGCTCCGGCCCGCCCACTCCGCCTCCGCCCGCTCCCGTCCCCGCCCCGCTCCGCCCGCCTCCGCTCCGCCCCGCCCCGCTCCGCCCCCGCCCCGTCCTCCTCGTCTCTCCCCACCCCCGCCCGCCACGCACTGGGGGCGACGCAGCTGCCGTGGGATTTGGCGGCGGATCCACACTCGTTCGCGGCAAGCCCCCGCGCCCCGCCCACTCCCCTTTCGCTTAGGGAGAAGTGAGCTCAACACCCCGGCCCACGCTCGAGGCATCCGCACTGAAGCTCCAGGCGGCTATTTTTACACAGAAAGGACACTGGTTTTGGAATCAAGAGTAGTCTTCCAAAAATAAAGCAACTACGTGGCGTCACTCTTGAATATTTGCTTGTTAGGAACGTTTATTTGTGTTGTGTCATAATATTAATAAGAAAAGTAATAATGATAATAATAATAATAATAATAATAACAACAATTTTAATATTCTTGACTGGTTTGTGCAACCTTGGGCAAAAGATGCACGAAAAAGTATCAATAACAATATTCTTTGTAAAAGGTTAGGAAACTAGCAGTAACGATTATTTGTATGCCGGAATGTTCGTTAATATTTCACCACATATGACCTTCGTTGTTGCCTTGAAATTCCCCCAACACACGTATGTTTTAGAATTTCCGCCAAAAATAGATTTGTCGTGTTGAGAGAAACCGAATGAGCTATTTATAACCTCTGTAGCAATATTCAAACATCTAATAGAAATGTTAATTCCTTACTTAAAAAACTCTGTTTTTTGTGAAAAGTTAGACTGCTGAGGAAGGTTACGAATAATATACCATTCACCACTAGATCCGTAACGTGTAAAATGAAAGCATTTGACCCAAATAATAGAACTAACCATTCATGACAGATGGACACTGGCATGATATGCGATTGCAATATGTAGAATTTAATTTTAAATTATGATTTGTCAAACCAATTCTCCTCAACAAGGGCATCCATTAATTCACTCATCGCCTCCTGAATGTTGTAGTAGGACCTACATAAAACAAAATGGACTGTCATCATTTCAAGGTCCTCCTTGTCTCGGAAGAAAGAACCTTAGTTCTGTATGGGTTACGGGTTGACTATAATAAATACATCAAACAAGTTGCAAGGACATTTTTTCAACATTTCTGGTTCTCTAGATAAAGAGGGCAATATTTAATGACTGAAGCTATAATACAGCTCAGGCTTTTTCAAAACACAAGTAGTCCTGTATTTTTTTTTAAATAAAATGTTAAGAATATTTTCCTATCGAAAGAATACCTGTTGGAAAATTCTCTTTACAAATTTGCTGAATTACAGCAGTTTATCTTCAATCCCTCATCTGACTTACGATCTAGTATTGATCAGTACAACACTTGATAAGAAAACTGCACTTTTTCCTGCTTACAATTTTGGCAATGTTTATTTCAGTACATTTATACTTCTGAATGAAACTAAATGAAGTAAAATATTCTCCAAGGTTTTCAGTAATTTTCAAAACAATAATGCCATCATAACCATTAAATACTCTATTTTCAAATAATCATTAATATAAGTGAACCATGGAGCTAAAGACCTTGATGAACCCAATGCCGTCAGTTTGTATTAATTTTTAAACTCTTCTCAGGCAAATTTTCACAAAATAAATAATTATTTCGATATATTCCGTTAGTAACAGATCTAATAAGATATTTCTCAACCTTGCATCTGATGTAATTCTGTAAGATTACTATTCGTGCAGGCCGTCTTAGAGCACGTGGCAGCTACAGGCACTCTTGCGTCACATTATGCAACATTGTCACCTCTCCATTCTTAAATCTAAAATAAAACCCTGCATTATAATTTCCACAGTTGAAATATTATAATGAAACATAATTTTCACCGCTAAGTATCCTTACAATTCATTCTATTTGTAAATAACAATAACTTTATTTTCCTAATCATAAAGCATTTCGAAGTTGCGTTCCCATTTGCTTTGTGCGCGAAGCTAGCGACTGCACTAGCAGATTAGTGCGAGAAAAGTTCTAGTTGCGAGCAGGTACACGCCACACAAGTTCGTACTCATTCTTTTACTTTTCACATCGCTATGTACGCGTGTGCAAGTTATTCAAAGTCAGTGCAACAGTTTAGTTTATTGTGTTGATTATCTTTCTTTAATAGTCAATTACAGCCCATGTCATTCACCTTTCCGTATATTGCCATCTCACAGCCATTTCATACTCACTTCACGGCGCTGTGTATTCAATACGCACGTGTGCAAGACTGTTAACGGCTGCTTCCGCAATTCTACGTGTTTTACAACAAACTAATAATTTTAATTACAATAGTCTCAACTGTGAATGGATTTCGTCGCATGTGAGTGTATGTTCATGCTGCAGAACTCTAGTTTATTGTTGTAGCAATAATTTCATTAACGAATATTGCACAAAAGTCATATTCTTGGTTAAGTTCATGATCTTGGTTAAACAACGACTGTGCAGACAAGCATTCTAGCAGGTACATGCTACTTCATACATCTCGTACACTCCAACCTCTTCTGGCGCACGGCAGGTCTGCCAACCTGCCAATCAACCTTTAGCAGTAAGATGAAATTCCCATTGGACCACTGGAAGGAATCTTTCTTACTGCATCAGCACGCAAGCCGGTTCTTCCAGACGTCGCGGGTAACTTTATGCATGTATTTTTTTACAGCACTATGTGTCAATTCTAGTGAGAATCCCTCACAATTGTTTCTTTTTTATTACTTTTGTTCATAGAAATCATAGACTGTATTGGTTGCATGACTATGAATCACGGCATATAATGCCAACATTCAATTGCATTATTTGTGTTAATGGAATTCAATGAAGTACGCTCCCGCAGAGTATCAGGTTCATCATTCAACATTTGTAATAATTTTAATTATTGAATTATATGTGTTAACTGCATTGCCTCTATTTATTTCTACGTGATGGTGACGAGCTCCCAATTAATTAGCTTTTCAGTTACAAACAAGTTTCACAAGCTTCCAAGTTGTGATGGTCCTTCGTAAGGTAAGAAATCAGAGATATAGAAGGATGATGGAGTATGGTATGTACGAGATCTCATCTGCCAATTCACGGTCCACCGCGCACATCACCTCCGCCAAGTACGAATGTGTTACCTACCAAAAACCAGTGCGCAATGCGGTACCTAGAAATGAAGCCAAAATGTCCTTTGTTACATGGAATTGTACACTACATGTTCCATTGGCAGTGATCTCCAACAATCCGACCTCCCACAAATTCGAAAGGTTTGTAGCATTTATTCTAAAGTATCATTACATATAGAAATCGAACAAAAACTGGAGTCAGTTACAAATGTTTCAACAAGTTTCAAACGTTTAATTTTTGGAAAAATGGATTTATACAATAGGATGCTTAAGAGTTTCGATAGAATAATTTGCGACTTTCGGCAATTTAATTGTTACTGAAGATAGAACGTTTTCGCGAACTGTACTAAATGCATACAAAAGTTTAAAGTTGTTATTCAGGAAATTTGCAAAAACCGAGATTTGTGTAATTGTTTTATAAATTAAAGATTCAATTCCAATTCGCTGAAATAGATTGAAAACAATATAACAGTTTTGCAATATGTCGCAGTACGATTTACATACTAGTGGTCTCAAAAAATAGACGCCCTAATATTCACATAAAATATATTTTTCAGTCGATTTCTCTGTAACTGATATATTGTTTCAATTTTTATTGAAAGAAATAGTAATTTAAAAACACACTAATAATATTCTTTATATAACTTCAACATAGAGGTGCTTTTATCTTTATAAACCTGAGATGTGGCGAGAACCATTAGCTAATCAAAGATATTTTTACTTCAACAATTGTTTGCATTCCTTAAGTTTTTAAAAATGCATTCATATCAGTCCTAATGAGTGGGAAAGGGTGAGAATCGAAAAAAAAATAATGTCAATTCTGCATAAATACAACGTATTTTACCGGAAAAGTATTTTAAAGAAAAATTTAGCCTGAATAGAATATTTATTCGGTAGGTAAAAATTGCTATTTTCATACATTAAAAATGCATGTCGCTACCAAATCTCGGAATCATTTTAGTTCTCTTTTCGTTCTGTCCAAGCAGTTTATTACGATCCACTTACTAATTAATGGACCGCGTTCTGCTAACAATTATCACGAATGAAAATCGATTTCGCATATTTCCACGAGATTAACATTGTTTTCGTAATGAGGAAAACGTCCAATGGCGTGCCATTATAAAATTGGAATAACGATACCCATTAACCTTAAGGGCCCTTGACCATCGACTAACGGGTGGTGCACCAGGCTCTGCCTGTCCCCGTTGCCCTCTTGAGCCTTCACCTCCCTTGCACAGCTGAGCGAGTTCCCGGGCGCTCGCTCTCCACCAGCTACACCAGCTCCACTGCCTCCACTGGCCCCACTGCCTCCACGTCACCAACCTCCCCGAAACCTACTTAGCCCAACCCTTTCCCTGCCTACCACTACCTTTGTAGTATTCCTCCCTCACTGCTCGCCCTCGCCCTCGCCCTCGCCCTCGCCCTCGCCCTCGCCCTCGCCCTCGCCCTCGCCCTCGCCCTCGCCTTCGCCCTCGCCTTCGCCCTCGTCCTCCACTGCCCGCCACTAACTACTTCGTCCCTTACTGTCCATTACCCACTTACCATTACCCACTTACCACTACCTATTTAGTCCACATCCCTTGCTGCCTTCATACCAATCGCTTGCATCTGCGTTCACTATACTGCCACTGAAACCATATTTCCCCCATTGCACTCAACACTCCGCTGCTACTCCCAAAGCCTGCAATTGCCCTCACTATCCCAACTTTCACTCCACTGCGAATCAACACCATCTGCCTCTTTGCCAGTGCACCCATTGCCCTCACTGCTCCGCCATTACACACATCTGCCCGCCATTGCGCCATTATCCATGCCACTTCCTCCCTTTGTAGTCCGCCCGGATGTCCCCCCTTCTCTCCATTTCTAAGCCCAACTTACGTCATTGCTTCACCTTGCGTCTTCGCCCACCTCCCCGTCACTACAGCCTCCCCTCCACCTCCAAACTCACACACGACGCTTGCAGCAAGTGCACCTCCTCCGCACACACTGCTCCGCCATTTCACCCTCCTCCCTCCCCTCAACCCCCCTCCCCCTGCGTCACTGCCGGATACCACTTTGGCTTATACATTGGCTCACGTGTAATTTCACAGCCACTAAACACATCTCGATCAACGGCCAGCGACGTCACTCATCAATTGCGTCATCCACCAGCGTCATGCATACTGCCACCATCGCCATCTCAACCCCATCCCACTCCATTGCCGCTGCCATCATCCTGCACCAAACGTCGGTCTGCAATCACGGCCTTCTGCGCCCTCGACTCGCTCTCACTTGATTTTCGAACAGGGAAATCCTTTTTGGGGGATTCCAATAAATGTGCACACACGCTGCAGACATAATTTTCCAATTCCTTTTCGACGCTCTAGATTTTTTTATCAACACATTGATTTAAGAGCGCCGAGACGAAATAAACGCAGGGCCTTGAATGTAATGTTCGTTTCCAAAAACATGGAACTTTACTTATTTACTACGTAAGGTAACATGTATTTTAGAAAAGTGCGCGCATAACAGCAGAGAGCAAGGACCAGAATTTTAGTATATTTTTATGAACAACTGATTATAGATTTTATGAAAGGAGCAGAAGATAAAATGTTATACTTTATTTATTACGTCAAAAGTGGTGTTAGTATTCTGAAATAACGTCACGAATCACCATTCAAGTGAGTCGTTTGGTTACTATTTTTTATATTAATAAAATTTTCACAATTGCTCACAGACAAAAAGTGTTTTTTAATAATTTACTACTGTCAAAGTGAACCTATTTTCAAAACAGTGTTTTATTATTATATGTTATTGAATTGTTAAATTATAATTTCGTAAATAATTCTTCCAAATTTTTAAGAAATTATTTTTCTCAGGAATAAAAATAATTCCCCAAGAGAAAAATATTTCTCCATGGCCTGTACTTTCGCGATAAAAAAGTCAATGTTCCTGAGAGGACAATGATTTGGTGAAACATTTACTCACCCGGTGTTAAAACACGAGGAAAGCTCGTCTTGCACCGTATCTCTTTCCGCCACCGACCACGCCACCCTCCCCCCCCTCGTTTTACTCGCTCACCTTCCTCGCTGCACTAGCAAATTTACTTCTTATGCTTCGCCCGTTCTCTCTTTCCCGCGTTGCAACTTCTCCTAGACGCTAGAAATTTCTACGTCACTCATCTCGTCTCTTTTTCTATTTTCCTGGAAAAGCCAACTCGGGATTCTTTTAACGATTTTTAGTTGATTTTTTTTCAGAAGAGGCGGAAGTCCTTTCTTTGTTCTCTTTTGCACCTGAAAAACTTAACCTTCCTACTCTTTCACATTTTCCTACTTGCTCACCACTTCATCTATTATTCCCTTCTACGTCATTCTGTTAATTCTACGGTTATATCAGCCTTCATCGGCAGAGCATAGGTTTGGAAATATATCCTAGTGCGTGATGTGAAAGATGTGTTTTCAGGTCCCCCGGAAGGCATAATTGTTTCACCATGTAATTGTAGTGTCGTTGGTTCTTTCCACCAACAAGTGTCACATATGAACTTTTATCGCATCCATTATTATTTATCACTAAGCAACATTATTTACTGGTCTCATAGAAAGTTCCCCGTACCGACCTCGGATAAATTATTTTTCTCAGGATGAAATATTTTTAATAATTTATATTATTAATAATAAATTAATATTTCCCGTAACCACTTCTACCAGCCTAAGCAACTATACATTAACCGTTCAATGAAAGTCAATGTAAAACTACCACTTTGAAAATCTACAAAGAAAAAAGGACTGCAAAAGTTTTCTTCTTTCCAAGTTATTGAGGACACATCTTCAACGTCACATCACTTGTTCCTGTACCTCCTGTGTATTATAACCCACGTGACTACGCTCTCCATCAAAACGTACGAATTTTTCACTGCCGTTCATCTGCACCAATGTCGATTCCGCCCCCACGCACCCTAAGCAACATTACTTTACTAGTCTCATAGAAAGTTCCTTTACCGTTCTCGTATACTACACCATTAACATTCCAGTGGAAGCCAATGTCAAAATACCACTTTGAAAATCTACAAAGAAAAAAGGAGTGCGAAAGGAATAAGTTTTCTCCTTTCCAAGCTCACGAGGACACATCTTGAACGTCACAGCAATTTTTCCCGTACTTTCTGTGTGTTATAACGCCCTCCATCAAAACGAACGAATTTTTCACTGCCGTCCATCTGCACCAATGTCGATTTCTCCCCAAATCAGTTCCGGGTTCCCTCGTTTAATCCTTTCCCGCCGCCGCGCCGTCTTTAAAATCGCGGTTGTCGCCTTCGTCAACGCTGACTTTACCATCTTTCCTCCGTCCGCGTCCCCCTTCCCCCCCCGCCTCCCCCCTTTTTCCATCTCCCTCGCTTCCTTTCACTGCCGGCCCCGTCGATATCTCAGAGGGAGAATAATTGTGCCCCCCTCAGTGCACCCGTCGTGTTCAGTTTGCTAATCCTCATCCCGGATTGAAGTGTAAATAAAAGTTAATTTTAATCTCTTTTAATTCCCCACTCTTGAATGGAACAGCGTTTTCGAGACAACTTTAAAAAGGGATCCTTTAGCCGAAATGAAATAGGTCGGTTTTTTCAAGATTCTTACTTTTTCCTCGCTCGCATTCTCTCCCGCCCCCTCCCCCATTCCCGTTCTTCTTAAACGCTTTTGTGTGATAAAGCGTCAAGTTGCTTCAGTGAATAGAAGATATAAAATATTTTTTCTAGTTCAGCAGTAAAGTAAAAAAAAAGATAATTAAAAGAAAACAAGGCTTGAGCGCAAAGTGATTTCTCTCCCACGGCGATTAAAACAAAAGCCCCTCTTCATAAGGCAAATTAAATCCGAGGCTCAGAGACTCGTTGGAGGCAGCCCCGGCCACTGCCGCGAGCTGTGATGTGGCGGGTAGGGTGAGGGCGGAGAGAAGGGAGGGGAATATGAGGGCGGAAAGTGAGAAACCGAGAGGAAAGGTGTGGAAGCAAGATGGTAGGACAGCGAAGCAAAAGAGGCTTCGGAGATAAAGTGGGATACGACTCTGTGAGCTCCGTATGCAGTCTAAAAGAAAAGCGAAGATGATCGAAACTTGCCCCAAGTAGCTGTTTACCAATTAAACAAGGTTTCGAAACATTAACTCGACGGTGCACAAACTGAAATGGCTGTTTTCTACTAATATGGTTGAATCCTCGGTGAAAGTTTCACAACTAAAAAAATGACGTTTTACGGGATAGGGGGTTCAATCTAAAGGGAGCCGTGTATTTCGCATAACAAAGTATTTGAAGATATAAACGAGCTGTCTTTACATTATCTGTACTATATACTAGTAAAAATAGAATTGTTCTTTAGTTAATTGTCACTTAACTGAAATATGGCAAGACGTATAACGCGCTTATGACATACACCGACAATGTTTAAATTCAGTGCCTCATCATCACACAAATTAATTCGAATACTCGAAGGCTTGTTAGAACAATGTGATGGTAGAGCGCGAGAGTCGGCCGGAACAAGTATGAATGCAAGATATGCCAGCGACACTAAACAGGCTTCAAAAGTAACGTGAGACACAAAAATGTGTTTGTAAGCTTCCAAAATTCAGTAAAGCAAAAAGGAAAGATGACCAAACTTAACCAAAACATCTGTTTAACAGTTAAACAGTGTTATGTAACATTAAATAATTGGTGTACAAGAAAGGTAACATATTTCAATCATTTTTCTTTCGCAGAACAAAATTATTCTGCGTAGAGAGGTTTATTTTGCAGTCAAAGACGAAATTTTTTGCTTTATATTGTGATTGCCTTGTAAAGTAACATCATTATCTTTCTACTAGTAGAAATGGATTCCTTTTAGATAATTTTTTCGTCACTAATTACAATGACAATTTTTAGATATGTAATATTTCTCATGTTCTAGAGAAATATGATGGCTGAAAGCATTTTTCTGCCTCGCATTAAAAACGAGAACGTGTATCTCTCATTTTTTCTCAGCATAATTATCAGGAAGAGAAAGTGAGATGACCGAGACAGCGAGAAAATGTAAATAAAATGAAGGAACATCGGAATAGGAATTTTGCAGTTAATTTTTTCTTGAAAGTAATGAAGTAACGAGACAAGACACAAAGACTTGGGTAAAAGCAGAAGCTGACCTAGAATTCATAGGGGAACGGGTGAAGTGGTTAAACAGAGGGATCTAGACCGAAATGTTCAAGAGGAAAAAAGCGAAATAGCCAAATTGTCCACGAAAATGTACATGAACAGAGTACAGTTAAAAAATAATGTCAGTGAGAAATAAGGGTAATTGATTTTAATGAATGTAAAGAAATATGAAAAAATATTAATATCTTGTTTCTTGCTGTGCAGGCCTATGCCAATAAATGAAGTAAAATTCTTTGAGCGAACTCTACGAATGCAAACAATAGAAAATACGAAAGAGATTGAAAAGCAATTCCAAGTGAAGTGTCATTTTCGCACATGCGAGAGCCGGATTCATTGGATGCCGGCAAGCGCAGATACGAGGCCACTGGAGATCGAAAGCCGGAGATACGCCGAGGCAGAGGTGAACAACGGGCGGGAGCGAAGTAGGGCGATTGCCGACGAAGAGACAGGTCAGGGACATAGGTACGTGCAAGAGGAGGGATGGGTATTGGCTATGGGTTGAGCGCTGGGCTTCAATAGCGGGTGCAGCAGGGCGGGTGCGACAGGGCGGGTGCGACAGGGCGGGTGCGACAGGGCGGGTGCGTGTGGCAAGGGAGGGTGCGGCAGGGAGGGTGGCGGGCAGGGATGGTGGGGCAGGGAGGGCTGGGGCAGGGAGGGTTGTGGGCAGGGCGGGTGCGGCAGGGAGGGTGCGGCAGGGAGGGTGTGGCAGGGAGGGTGTGGCAGGGAGGGTGGGTGGCAGGGAGGGTGTGGGCAGGGAGGGTGTGGCAAGGGAGGGTGTGGCAGGGAGGGTGTGGCAGGGAGGGGTTGCGACAGGGCGGGGTGCGACAGGGAGGGTGCGGCAGGAGGGTGGGGCAGGGAGGGTGTGCAGTGAGGGTGGGGCAGCGAACGGTGCAGGGCGATTGCTTCCCGTTTTTCTTGGCATGTAAAAGATCATCAAGCTAAATGACGCCTCTGAGCTAAATTCATAATCGCCTGTATCTCGCCCTAAGAATGCGCTTCTTTCTCTGGCCAGTAGGTGAAAGAGCGTAGCAAAATTTGCGTGGTCAGAAAGGAGAGCGGAGCCTGAATGGCCGAGCTCGCCCGTAAAATAAGGCAAACAATTCACTGTGCCAGAGGGCGGAAGTTGTTTTTGCGAGGGCGGCGATGGGGCAGGCGCATTTGGAGGGTGGGCACGAGAGAGCACTAGGTAATGGCGTGACAGTTGCAGATCGTCGCGGAGGTGCTTCGTCGCGGGAGGGCGTGCGCGCGGCGCAGAGTGGTCACCGGTGCCTCCACCGCGAGAGGAGCAGTTCATCGCATGGGAGCCGCGTCGCAAGAGCCGTTCGGGTGCTCTGAAACGTCAGCCGCTCCGTGAAAGGGGCGGAAAGAGGCGCGCGACGGGACGCGGCGGCGAGGGGCCATTCGCTTCTGCACGAGAGCGATGAGCGCACGGCGGGCTGCCTGAGAGTTTGGGCGGCGCCGGACGTTAAGTGGCGCGTGAACGAAGAGGGGTGGTCGCGTCCTTGAGCGGTGGAGGCGGAGACGGTGAAAGATGTCACGAGAAAGTACGACGAGTGGCGAACGGAAGAGGAGACGAAAGAGGAGACGGAAGAGGAGACGGAAGAGGAGACGGAAGAGGAGACGCGAAGAGGAGACGGAGAGGAGACGGAAGAGGAGACGGAAGAGAGAGACGAGAAGAGGAGAGCGGAAGAAGGAAGACGGAAGAGGAGAGGAAGAGGAGACGGAAGAGGAGCCACGGAAGAGGAGACGGAAGAGGAGACGGAAGAGGAGACGGAAGAGAAGACGGAAGAGCGAGACGGAAGAGGAGACGGAAGAGGAGACGGAAGAGGAGACGGAAGAGGAAGACGGAAGAGGAGACGGAAGAGGAAGACGGAAGAGGTACGGAAGAGGAAGACGGAAGAGGAGACGGAGAGGAGACGGAAGAGGAGACGGTAAGAGGAGACGGAAGAGGAGACGGAAGAGGGAGAACGAGAGGACGACGGACAGAGTGAGAACGGAAGAGGAGACGGAAGAGGAGACGGAAGAGGAGACGGAAGAGGAGACGGAAGAGGAGACGGAAGAGGAGACGGAAGAGGAGACCGGAAGAGGAGACGGAAGAGGAGACGGGAAGAAGGAAAGACGGGGGACAGAAGAAAGGGCGAGAATGGAGCAGAGGGAGGGGGCCGAAGCAACGAGGGGGGAGGAGGGGTGAGTTAGGAGGGGTGAGGTGGAGGAGGGTCAGACGCTTTAGGGGAAGTGAAGTGAAGAGCCAGAGGAGAAGCGATGGGAAAAGCGTAAGTTGAGGGACGTGGATTATTCGCAGGATGCGGTGGCGAGGGAGCTAGTGCGGGATGGTGAAACCACGCGCGCACGGCGCCGGAGCGCAGGGAGAGCGTAGGGAGAGCGTAGGTTAAACGCAGGGTGAGCGTGGGGAAGTGGCGCGGGGCCGGGGATGGGTCGTGGCGCCGCCGCGAGGCTTTCCTGGAAGCAATTACAGGTGGCCGAGCTACACGCACCCCCAGCCACTTCCCCCTGCCCTCTCCCCGCCTGCCCGCCCACCTGGCGCAGCCCTGCACCCGACCCGCTGGCGCTTCAAACGAGCGCGCCGCTTCATAAGAATGTTGGACGCCGGACCCCGTAATTTTGTTCGGATTACGCGTGATGCAACCGAAAGGGTTTGCTCCCCCGGACTCAGAGGAGAGAGCGTTACAGGCTAATGAGGTCTCGCATTGAAACAAGTAGTCATAGTGTCCCTTTGTACTAGTTTTTATTGAATGTTATTAAAATGTATTGATATGTTAAGAGATATCTAATGTTTCAGGCACTATGTTATAGGATTCTTCACACACTCACAATATTTATTAATATTTTTCAAATCACTGTTGTATGGGAGAATTGCTACACCCAGAAGGAATGGCCAGTAATTATTCATGTAGTATACTTGCTGGTATTTTTTTTATATACAAATATTTTGTTCAAATACACTGCTGATGGGGACAAGTGCCAGACTCTTCAGGAGTGGCTCGAAGAAATTCAAACTCGGTAAAAGTGGAGAGCAGTGTACTAGTAGTCCATGCAAATGGCATAGGATCAAAGAAAAAAATTACTGATGTTTTTTATCTCATTGTTTCTGATTTGATTATGGTAGGAGGCAAACTGTGGAGGCCGTAAAGTTCAGCATATCGTACATTTTAGTCAATGAAAACATAGAAAGATGAAATACATATGCAAGTACCAAAATGTTTCGCTCCAAATTGCCCAAGAGTTTGCAGATGAATAGAGTGAACATCTACTTGTTTTAAATACGATAATTCATAAAATTTGTTTTCCGATTCACATCAGAGCTGTTTGTAATCGGACCTAGTGTGAGTTCTGCCAACATCTCTGCGATGTGGTTATGTCTGTACGTGAGAAGTTCATAAATTAGAGCAGATCTTACATTGGAGTTCACAGAACACATCGAAAATAAGCGCTTCGAGTCTGATGAAAATGAAAAACATTACGAAGAGTCAAAAAATGTGACAAAATTCGAATTAGGCAGCACTCATTCAACAACTTACCATTATTCAGAATCCTAATAGGTCCTATTTGAGTGAAACACAACATCAATCGCTAAGGCAGTAGTGCCGTAGCGAAGTCGGACCGAAGGATCGCGGGTTCGAGTCCCGCCTCGGGCATGGTTGTATTGTGTTTCGTCCTTTCACCCCCTTTCATCATCATTATCGTGTCAACTCACAGTTACCATACCATTACAAGCAATAGTGGCCGCTAATGACCTAGTAGTTGATGCGACCTTAAATAACACAAAAAACAAAACAAACAACCTCAATGATATTTATTTCCACTTTCTTTCAAAAAAGTAAGTATACAAAAAACATAACAACAAACGTTTCACCTTGAAATGTAATATTTGTGGACTTAGTCATTTATCACCTCACTATGCGCAGCCTTGGTTGGTAAACACCTTGTCGAAAACCGTTACATTTCGGCCTTCAAATATAAACTACTTTTATGGTACTGAGCCCTCTCCTGTTACCTTCCGCTCATACTTCGTATTTCGAGACAGGACAGGAGGCAGAAATTTTAGAGCGCAGTCCACTGTCGCCTTACATATCGTTACTTACTGCAAAGTTCTTTCAGATTCAGTCGTGCAGAGAAAACTTGTCTCATAATAGTGTCTGGCTTTTTTATACGGCCTGCAGTTCGCTCCAGCAAAAACAAAACACTTTGCTCTTCCTTTCTTAGAATGGACGTCGTGCGTGGCGCCATTTCTTTTCTATCGCAAGCCACATTGGCGTAGGGCAAACTTTCCTGTTCTCGCGCACGTTCACTAATCCAACTCTTTCGAAGGCAGTAAAGATGGTACAGACTGACATTTACACCTTTAATGAAAATTTATTTATTTTTCAAAACAAAACTGCATTATTTACTTACTAATGATTTAATTTTAAAGTGTAATGTTTGTTCCATATTATTTTGATTCTTAGCAGCTTCAAGCCGCGGAATTAAGTCAACAATATTTTTTTTATTTTTTTTATTTTCAATTCTGCTAATTTACAATCTGTTCACTTGGAACAATTAGTAAATGGTATACATGATAGAAGTTACTATGAAGAGAATCTAAAGGGTAAGTCTAGTATATGTTCACGCTTTAGCCTATACACATGTTCACTATTGTCCAACATGTTCACTGAGTGTTGATTCGGGTGGCATCCCAGTCTCTTCTGATGCCTTTTGCTTCTCTCCGAGATAGCCTCTGTCATTGTTGAGATGTTCAAATCTTTGTACAAATTATTGTTGGTGACGAACCACGGAGCGTTGCATATATATCTCAGTGTTTTTGTTTCGAATCTTCTCAGGATCTCCAGGTTTGATTTGCTGGCAGTTCCCCAGAGTTCGATGCCGTAAGTCCATATTGGTTTGATTATTGTCTTGTACACTAAAATTTTGTTGTATTAGGAGAGCTTAGACCTTCGGTTAAGTATCCAGTCTAATTTACTTAATTTTAGTTGTGATTCTTTCCTCTTTTTCAAGATGTGAGATTTCCAGGTTAAGTGACTGTCTAGATGTAAACCAATATACCTCACAACAGTTGTTGCTGAGAGTTCTGACGAGTTTAATTTCACTTTGGGACACTTCTTTTCGAAGTGAGAAGGTAATCTGTTGTGATTTTGCTGTGTTTACATTTACTCTCCATTGATTCGTCCATTCTTCTCTCTTGTCCAGATGCGCTTGCAGGTGTTGCGATGCTGGAGTTGAGTCCTCGTCGACAGCTAATATAGCAAGTCAACAATATGAAAACACATTTCACGATTATTTGAAACAGTTATGTTCTGTTTGTAAGGTCTCCCTTTATATTAGTCATCAAGACACTTTTCTCTGAAACTTAAGGTAAATAACTAGGAAGTTTGAAATGAAACGTTACTCTCACACGACCGAAAATGAATTGCTTCGTGCAGAAATACCTCATGTTCTTTCATACAGATTTGGAGAGATGTTGACCACACTGTATAACGTATAAAGTCTATTCGACGCATTAACTGGTATAAAAATTCCTTATGTCCGCCGCGAAATGTGAAGGTAAGATTTGGTTAAAGTTTACCTTTGGTGCAGAATATGGTGTAAAATTATTCAGTTTCTTTCTTCTGCGGAAAAATCGTGAAGAGTAGACATGATGAGTTTCTGAACCAAACAATTAAAGTGCTTAGTATGAGTTTAGATATGCCAAGTGAACTGGAAACTCATTCTGTGATAATGCACTTCCTAACTTTATTACGGATTTATGTGAATTGCTTTCGCCAATATTTTGTATATTTAAAATAACCAAACAATTAAAGTGCTTAGTATGCGTTTAAAAATGCCAAGTGAACTCGGGACTCATTCTGTGTTAATGCACTTTCTTACTTTATTAAGGATTTATGTGAATTGCTTTCGCCAATATTTTGTATATTCAAAATTCAAATGAAGTATGTGATATTTTGTACAATATTAGTTAATTGATAGGAAACATTTAACCGTTAAAGACGGTGTTTACTTAATGAAATGTGTCATTGGAATTCTTTTTCATTCCTATCAGTATTTAATTGACTTCTTGTTTGCAAGTCGTAGGAAAATATTTCAATAACCCCAAGATCCAATGATGATATTTTCTCTCCAAACACACTAAGTGAAGAAGCAAACACTTGCGATTTATAGTTCAAAAACTACTATTGATGTTCCCACCTATTTGTCGCTCTTGATCCTTTTCCCAGACTTATCTCTACCTTTTGCTCCACACATCATTTTCGCTTTTCTTTCTTCACCTATCTTCGACACTCCCTCCGTTTCTTTGTAATCTCTTAAACTTTTTTCTTTCTTTGTGTTACTGTACTTTTTTTCCCTTGCCAAGAATCTTAACATTTTATTCAGTTGAAGACGCGAGCTTGCAATCAGGATGTTTTAGTCCCTTGCGACCCTTTTTGCCATTTCCCAACCAGCTGGGTGCCGCCTTTTTCTAGAAGATTCTACTTTTCTGTTTTTCTCAGTATATTACTCAATCATGTTTTTACCTGATACGGCCTTCCGAAACAGCGGCACATATTCTACGGAATTTTCTTAATCATCTACTTCTTTTTAAACTAATAATTGAACTATTGAGTATGAGCTTAAATATTTTGTGTTTCTTCTATTTTCCGTAAGAACACTTTCTTATAAAGTCCGTTTTTTGCATGTTATAATAATTTTGATGATATTCTATTATTTTGTATTAAATTACATTCATAGATTTTATAATATATTTGTTTTTACTTGTATACAACATCGTGAATAATCATAAGAAATCTTAAACGGAAATAAAAGTATTCAAAAGTACAACTCGGCACTTCAGTGACTTTCACTATTGCCAAAAACAGCCGGAATGACAGAAACACTGATGATGAGGAATATATCAATCAGAAAATCATTGTTATTGACTTTTTTTCTCTCTGGGTCACCATTGGTACAGTTGTGCTGAGAGAACGACTGTAATGTGATCAATAAAGATGCATGATTTAATACACAATCTCTATTCTAAGTCTAGGAATCTTCAGCTTCAGAAGCTCAGCAATCTCTTTAAAGAATTATCGAAAACCTCGCATACCAACACTTTTCGTTGATTCGTGTATTGATGTTGGTTCGCATCAAATGCCTGAAAGAGGAAATTGCTGGTTCGCGCAAGCCTATTGGCAGTCGTATTGTTTGAATAAATCATTACGGTTTAACGGATTACGTTTTACCTGGTGTTCGCATATTTTCTCACAAAAGAAAATAATGAAATAAATCCCTCCAGAAGCAAACAAAGAAGTTCCGCCAATCCGAAATCAATAACCGATTGCGGCGTTTATGCGGTCAGTCTTCTAAACGGACCGGGGATTTAGCGTGCGATTTTTCGATTCCGAAAGTGAAGTTTTGTTAATCTGAAGTTTCCTGGTTCGAGTCCCCGCCGAAGCGGATAATCCCCAGAGGTTAAGTAGCTGTGTCCAACAACGTTGCTCACCGGATCATAATTCTCGAGACCGGCTGATGCGATCGATGGCTTACGTCATTTCCTCTCATCAAATCTCTAAAATGTCTGCCTCCTGTCCTGTCTCGAAACACGAAGTGGGCACGGAACGTAACAGACAGGGCTCAGTACCATAAAAGTAGTTTATATATGAAGGCTGAAATGTAACGTTTTTCGACAAGGTGTTTACCAACCAAGGCTGCGCGTAGTGAGGTGATAAATGACTAAGTCAACAAATATCACATGCGTTCATGGTGAAACGTTTGTTGCTTCTTTTTTTGCATACTTACCTTTTAAAATAAAGTGTGGTTGCTGAATCAGTACCTGACACAATGGGCCAGGTAACTCTTTCTTGCTCTCTTCCCCTGCCCGTGTTCTAACTCACAATACGACTTATTTAATGTTACTACTTGGTAAATCGGAAGTTTATGGAAGATTACATCCGAGCAACATACTTCTTTGATAGTTCTCTCAAATTTGTTTTTAACACTCACTAACTACTGCTTTGATTGTAAAGGCAAAAAGTCAGCAATATCACTTAGTATTTTATTAAAAAAATCCTTTTCTTGGCTTCTCATCCGCCAGAGAAATTCACATAAATAAGAATTCAGCTTTGCACGATTCGTTTCGCATTGTCTCTATGTTTTGCTACCCTGTTTTTTTTAATAATTTAATGTCTCTCATGACGATAACCATGACCACATACACTTGAATCTTTTATTATTTCTTTTTCCTTGAAGAAATTAATAACTTCTTTCTCGGTTTTGTAATTTTGGGTAAATCTGAGAACATTCATGCTGGCACTCTTAATTACAAAAGTACACGACTATTAATTTTTAACGTCGATGATTTTACGATGACATTTTTCGGATTTGAATGAAAAACTTAAATAAGCACAACACTTGTAAAAGTTTATAGAAGTAAATGAAATGGTGCCCAACAATGAACATGTTTAGAACTGAAAAATTAAATTATATGGTAAGCAAATCAAAAGAACCAACTAATCTCTAGAAGATTATATTGCCTATGGAAGTCATTAATTTTCCCCAGCAAAAAAGATACTATTTCTTATAAACAAGGGAACCGAATATTTCGGCTAGTGAACTGATATTTGTGTAACTGAAAAGATTCGCAGTGCAATGGCGTGGGACGGACGCGAACCTTTCGGGCGTCCTGCTCGACTCAGGGAATAGTCGAGGCCCCGGTCAGCACCCTCACCTGCCGGCCTTTGGAAACTGCACACACGTGCCTCCGCCAGAGTTTGGAAGTTTAATTAATTTCAACTTTGAACTTTACATATGCCACTTTTGCGCCGAGCTGGCGGGGGCGGGTTTCCCTCCCTTCAACCCATCCCCTCCCCTATCTCGCGGCAGGAAACCTGTTGTGACGGCGAGATCGCGAATGATTTATCACGGGGCGCCGATTCAATCATGAAAATTCATGTTGTAGGTCTCAATTGTTTACCGAAGTTTTAACATAAACGACCCAGTGGCTGTCTTGATGGACGGCGCCGGGGACAATGGCCGTGAAATATTGCCGCTGATCGGGTGTAGGCGGTTGCTTGCACCGGTGGCTATCCGTCTGCAGCTGCACCGCCTCTCCGCCTCCGGATCCGCCCCCGCCTTCACCCTGTCCCGTCCCGCAGCAATCCTGTACCGCCACGGCCCCGCCACGGCCGCCGCAACGCCCGCCCGGCCCCGCCAGCGGCCCGCCCGGCCCGCCACGGCCCCGCCACGGGCCAGCCACGCGCCGCCACGCCCGCCACGGCCCGCCCGGCCCCCGCACGGCCCGCACGGCCCCGCTACGGCCCCACGGCCCGCCACGGCCGCCACGGCCCAGCCACGGCCCGCACGGCCCGCACGGCCCGCCCGCACGCCACGGCCCCGCCACGGCCAGCACGGCCTCCGCTCCGTCCCGCCTCCGTCCCCAGACTCCGTCGCCGCTCCGTCGGCGCTCGTCCTGCTCCGTCCCGACTCCGTCCCGCACTCCGTCCGCTCCGTCCCCGCCTCGCCCGCCTCCGTCCCCGCCTCCGTCCCCGCATCCGTCCCCGCCCTCCGTCCCGCTCCCGTCCCACATCCGCCTCCGTCCCCGCTCCGTCCCCGCCTCGTCCGCCTCCGTCCGCCTCCGTCCCGCTCCGTCCCGGCCTCCGTTCCCGCTCCGTCCCGATACGTCCGAATACGTCCGAATACGTCCCTGGCCACTTGCGTCGTCCGTCAAATCCCGACCCGCCCTGGCTCCGACCCAACCAGGTCCCTCATCGCCACCTGCCACTTCACCCTGACACTACCACATGTAACCATCAGCCGTTTCGGCCGCATCCCTACTCCCTGTCGCAACCATCGGCCTGTTCCTCCTACCTGTCCATTCCCCTGTCCCGCCCTCGCCCTTCTTCATCACATTGCGTTCTTGGCGCCGTTTTGTCCTGACGCTTCACGTCCGGCTGGGTCCTATACGTCCGACTTCTCTACTTCATACCTCTACCCTCATCCGCTAGCTTTTCCCCCGTCATTTCGTCCACAGCCTCCGTCCAACCTCGCGAACGCACCTTACCCTACGTCCCCGTTTAGTCCACTCGTCCCGCCAGGCTCTAGATCCCAACGCAATCCAACAATGTCCCGCCCCTCCTCATCCTCTGCAACTATACAATGTCTCTATCAGCCGTTTCCGCCGCCATCAGCTCCGCCCTCTATCCTCCGTCCGGCGGGCTGCCTTTCGCTCTCCCCCGTCAATTCCGTCCCTTTCCAGCCAATCTGCAAAGGAAGAGCTTCGTCCGTCCTCGCGTCCGCGGGCCCCACGATCGGGGCCGTTGCGTCTCCCCTGGAGGCGAATGGACAATAGTATGAGTCGCGGCGACGACTTCCCGGGTCGGAAACGCGTGTTTATCGGGCTCTTCACTGACGCGATGCCTCACTCCGGGCCGCGGGCTGTAAAATCAAGACTCGCAGGCTGATAGTCGCGCCGACGCATCGCCCCCACCCCCGCCCCTCGCACCCACTCCCGCTCCCCGGCGCCCGGCGCAATCCGCCAACGCCCCCCCGGTTCCCCTCGGTGCCCAGAACGATGCTCCACACAGCCATATCACCCTCTTAGCCCTGAACCCCATCTGCTCAACACCCTTGCACCCACTTTCTGTGTACCAACTTGGATGGTTCAGAGTGTTAACTGCTCCTCACTGGGAGATCCTAGGTTCGAGCACCAACGGTCTCAGGATTTTCGACACTAGCTTGTCAGATAGGAAGAATTCTATCGCTGTCTGGTGGAGAATTATACACGACGGCTGCTTTGATCGGTAATTTTTCATGGTTTCTCTGATCAACACCAGGCGAACGCCGGAGCAGTACGCTAACAAACGGGCCATGGACCGCGCACAATCTTTTCTTCTTTCTCTTTGCCCTACCCTATCCCATACACAGACTTACACTTACACTACACTACCACACATACCCGTAGACCAGTCTGAAGCGTAGAACGTGTCTCGCATAACGCACTGCCCGATTAGAGTAACCCTGCTAGCCGACAATAGGTGGGCGCCATCTCACCATCCAGTGAAACAAGATCACCCCACCCTCCAGCGTTAAAACATGCACTACACTTACAACATTAATCACCTTAGCAGTTGACGTGATCGGAATCAATAGACCTCAATCAACAATCTTATTTCCTGTACCGACTGCTCGCTCGCACGAGCAAAGAACATCTTTGAACTCAGTGGGGCGTTGGCTTTGGGCAATGACCGAATATGAGGACGGGTGGCCTGCGTGTTCAAGCCCTGCCTAAGATATGTGGGATTTTCAAAGTATTATGGCATGTTTGATTTTTCTTACAATCATTCCTTGCGCCTAAATTACCGCGTAGCCTCTCCAGTTGCAAATATTATCTTTATAACCCTTTCGTGATGAAGTTGTCCGAATAGGACTCCTATTGTCATCAACATCACCATCATCGTTCTCGGTGTCATTGCGTCTTGTGATAGGGATTGTCTAACAACTCCTGTTGTCAGGTTTTCAGGAAAAGAGGCAGCATAACTGAAGTCCGATAATAGAGTGTGGAGCTCATCACCCGAAGTATGTTTAACTCCCTTGAATTCAGAATGACATCGTCTCGAATCATCTAAATTGTTTAACGTGTTCATAATCAACTAATATTTTTCGTTACTCATGTCTTACCACTATCTACCGGAAGTATGTGCTGAAGTCGTTCTACCATTTCTAATTAACTCTGTCTTCACCTTTCTTGCAGCTTCTACAAATCGATGCGTGTCATCACTTTTTTCATTGCCACATGTGTTTCAACTTCCGTCTTTCTTTTATATCTCCTTAAAACGTTTTTATTCTGATTGCTCTGTTTGTTATCCTTGTCAGGGGGTGGGTAATAAGGGAGAAAGGCTCTGTCTTGTCTCAACGAGAACAAGTGTCATAAATCTGCTACTTATTCGTTAGTTTCTTCTTTTTTTTGACTTTTCATATTTCTTACACACTATATTCTCAATCACAATTTACTTACTGCTGAGAGCCTAGGCTTCCGCAGCCGGAGTCACTATATATTCGCTGTCCGGGTGACGCCGCGTCCATGTCAAAGATGCCGACGTAATTACAGACAGCATTAAGCCCTGAGGAAGGTCGCAGAATGGCGACCGAAACTTCGGCACCTTTGTATAGACGCGGCGTCATCTGGACAGCCAAGTAAATACTTACTTATTGCTCCTTACTGTATTTTATTTCCACCGTATCATCGACTGGGTTAAGCTCAGAGTCACCATTGTCGCAATCTCTGCAGCGATTCTGACTGGGAATCGAGTACCTAGTATTCTCCCCAATTCTCGTGACCGACTGCTCTGATCGAGAGGATTGCGTGGTTTATCCGACCAACCGCAGAGGAATACCGGAACAGTATCGTAACAATCGGTACACGGACTGGGCGCAATCTTTCCTTTCTCTTCCTTGTCCTAGCCTCATTCCTTACACAACATTTGCTTTTACGTGCACTACCCTGGCACACATGTCTACAGATATGTCACGTGCTGAGGATTCGTCTCGACTGGAGGAGTTCCAGGCTTAGGCGAGATACCTGGGTGGGCAAATCCCTCGCAGATCGTTGTCTAGGTTTACGCCGAATCTCATCATTCAGCAGGGAAGGGATCAAGATCTCCTCCCGGTGTAAAAACATTCACTACACCAACGGGACTAACAATCGTAGAAGTGGATGTGCACGCAAATATCAATAAATACACCAATAAGCAAATTTTAAGTTATGTTTTCAACCCGCTGTACTTGCATTACCTAGACAATTCGGGACGAGACGCGTCACTGACTTGGTGGCAATCATTTTCACCATGACACCATGTAACAATTGACATGGCCACCATCTCAGTGACGCGACTCGTCCCGGTTTGCCTAGAGAATTCAAACTCCGGCCGCGGAAGCCTACGCAACCGCTGTTAAACCTTTCGAGCCGTGCTCGGTATGCTACCAATCGTTCTCTCGCCTCACCGCCCTTCCCCACCCCTGTACCGCGTCTGCCGCCGCGC
>BOPP01000203.1:995656-1010226 GCA_017312745.1 Gryllus bimaculatus
CACAGAGAGGAGACTGAAGAGAGAACTAAGCCCTATTGGGAGAGAACAATATTTATTACCTTCTCTTGTGGGGCCCAAAAAAAAAAAACAAAGCGGAAAAATTTAAAAAGAACCAAAACCACTGAAAATGGAAAAATGAAGGAAAAAAATATATCCAAAACAATCCGAAAAAATCATTAAAATTATTGGATTTTTTTTTTCTCTCCTGGGGTCAACCATTGTAGGCAGTTTTTGGTTGCTGAGAGAACGACTTGTTAATGTGATCAATAAAGAAAAATGCATGATTTAAAATACACAATCTTTCTATTTCTAAAGTCTTAGGAATCTTTCAGCTCCAGAAAACTCAGCAATCTCTTTAAAGAATTAAATCCAAAACCCTCGCAATACGCACACTTTTTTTCGTTGAATTTCGTGTTTGTAGTTGGTTCGCAAAATGCTGAAAGAGGAAATTGCTGGTTCGTGGCAAGCCTATTGGGCAGCCGTATGTTTGAATAATATTGCGGTTTAACACGGATTACGTTTTTACCTGGTGTTCGCCTTTATTTACTTCACAAAAGAAAATAATGAAATAAATCCCTCCAAGAAGCAAACAAAGAAGTTCTCCAATCCGAAATTCAATAACGCGATTGCGGCAACGTTTCATGCGCGGATCAGCCTTCTAAACGGACCGGGGGGCATTTAGCCGTACGATTTGTCGATTCCGAAAAGTGAAGTTTTGTGATCTGAAGTTGCACTGGTCGAGTCCCACGAAGGCGGATAGATCCCAGAGGTTAAGTAAGCTGGTGTCCAACAACGTCGCACACCCGGATCATATTTCGAGACCGGTGATGCGATGATGGCTTACGTCATTTCCTCATCAATCTCTAAAATGTCTGCCTCCTGTTGTCTCGAAATACACGAAGTGGGCACGACGTAACAGGACAGGGCTCAGTACCAATAAAAGTAGTTTATATATGAAGCGCTGAAATGTAACCGTTTTATCTAACAAGGTGTTTACCAACCAAGGCTGCGCGCGTAGTGAGGTGATAATGACTAGAGTCAACAAATATCACATTCGTTCATGGTAAAATCTTTGTTGCTCTTTTTTTCAATACTTACCTTTTGAAAATTAGTGTGGTTTGCTGAAACAGTACCTGACCATGGACGCAGGTAACGTATGCAATTCTTTTTGCTGTCTCCCCCTGCCATCCTGACCACAATACGACTAATTTTAATGTTACTAACTTGGTAAAATCGGAAACGTTTATGGCAGTTCCCATCAACATACTCTTTGATAGTTTTCTCATAACATTTTTTTCTTAAAACTTCAGCTAACTAACTGCTGTTGTGTACCAGGCAAAAGTACAAGCATATCATTAGTTATCTTCATTAAAAATATCCTTTCTTGCTTCGTCACACCAGAACAATTCACGTTAATTAATAATCAAGCTTTCGCACGTTCGTTCCGCATTGGTCTCTATGTTTTGCTACCTGTTTTTCATAATTTGATGTCTCTCATGAACGATCGCACATAACCATGACCACATACCATTGAATCAATATATTTATTCTTTTTTCTTCAGAATATTAATAACTCTTTCTCGTTTTTTAATTTTGGGTAAAGTTGAGAACATCACGCTGGCAAACTCTTATTACAAAAATACACGACCTATTTAATTTATTTCGTATAATAAAAGAATCAACTAATTCTGAAGATGATATTGACATGGACAGCCATCGCATTTTCCCCACAAAAAATTACTATTTTGATAAACAGAGGAACGCAATCTTTCGGATTGACTGATATTTGTATAACTGGAAAAGATTCGCAGTGCAATGGGCGTGGAACGACACGCGAACCTTTCGGGCGTCCTGCCAGACTTCAGGGGAATAGTCGAGCGCCGCTCAGCACCTCACCTGCCGGCTTTGGAAACTGCACACAACGCGCCTCCGCCAGAGTTGGAAGTTAATTAATTTGCAACTATTGAACTTTACATATGCCCACTTTTGCGGCCGAGCAGGCGGGGGCGGGTTTCCCTCCGCTTCAACCGCATCCCTCCCTACTCGCGGCAGGAAAACTGTTTGTTGACGGGAGATTTCCCGCGAATGATTTATACGGGGCGCCGTTCAAATCATGAAAATTGCATGTTTAGGTTCAATTGTTTACCGAAGTTTTAACGTAAAATCGACCAGTGGCTGTCTTGATGGACGGGCGCCGGGGACACATGGGCGCGTGAAATCTTGGCCGCGGATCGTGTGTAAGGCGGTTGCGTGCACCGGCTGGCTACCCGCCTGCATCTGCCGGCTCTCCGCCTCCGGGATGCCGCCCCCACCTTCACACTGTCCCGTCCCGCAGCAATCCTGTACCGCCACGGCCCCGCCACGGCCGCCGCAACGCCCGCCCGGCCCCGCCAGCGGCCCGCCCGGCCCGCCACGGCCCCGCCACGGGCCAGCCACGCGCCGCCACGCCCGCCACGGCCCGCCCGGCCCCCGCACGGCCCGCACGGCCCCGCTACGGCCCCACGGCCCGCCACGGCCGCCACGGCCCAGCCACGGCCCGCACGGCCCGCACGGCCCGCCCGCACGCCACGGCCCCGCCACGGCCAGCACGGCCTCCGCTCCGTCCCGCCTCCGTCCCCAGACTCCGTCGCCGCTCCGTCGGCGCTCGTCCTGCTCCGTCCCGACTCCGTCCCGCACTCCGTCCGCTCCGTCCCCGCCTCGCCCGCCTCCGTCCCCGCCTCCGTCCCCGCATCCGTCCCCGCCCTCCGTCCCGCTCCCGTCCCACATCCGCCTCCGTCCCCGCTCCGTCCCCGCCTCGTCCGCCTCCGTCCGCCTCCGTCCCGCTCCGTCCCGGCCTCCGTTCCCGCTCCGTCCCGATACGTCCGAATACGTCCGAATACGTCCCTGGCCACTTGCGTCGTCCGTCAAATCCCGACCCGCCCTGGCTCCGACCCAACCAGGTCCCTCATCGCCACCTGCCACTTCACCCTGACACTACCACATGTAACCATCAGCCGTTTCGGCCGCATCCCTACTCCCTGTCGCAACCATCGGCCTGTTCCTCCTACCTGTCCATTCCCCTGTCCCGCCCTCGCCCTTCTTCATCACATTGCGTTCTTGGCGCCGTTTTGTCCTGACGCTTCACGTCCGGCTGGGTCCTATACGTCCGACTTCTCTACTTCATACCTCTACCCTCATCCGCTAGCTTTTCCCCCGTCATTTCGTCCACAGCCTCCGTCCAACCTCGCGAACGCACCTTACCCTACGTCCCCGTTTAGTCCACTCGTCCCGCCAGGCTCTAGATCCCAACGCAATCCAACAATGTCCCGCCCCTCCTCATCCTCTGCAACTATACAATGTCTCTATCAGCCGTTTCCGCCGCCATCAGCTCCGCCCTCTATCCTCCGTCCGGCGGGCTGCCTTTCGCTCTCCCCCGTCAATTCCGTCCCTTTCCAGCCAATCTGCAAAGGAAGAGCTTCGTCCGTCCTCGCGTCCGCGGGCCCCACGATCGGGGCCGTTGCGTCTCCCCTGGAGGCGAATGGACAATAGTATGAGTCGCGGCGACGACTTCCCGGGTCGGAAACGCGTGTTTATCGGGCTCTTCACTGACGCGATGCCTCACTCCGGGCCGCGGGCTGTAAAATCAAGACTCGCAGGCTGATAGTCGCGCCGACGCATCGCCCCCACCCCCGCCCCTCGCACCCACTCACGCTCCCCGGCGCCCGGCAATCGCCAACCGCCCCCGGTTCCCCTCGGTGGCCAGAACGATGCTTCACGCTGCAGCCATATCACTCCTCTTAGCCCTGAACCCCATCTGCTCACACCTTGCACCCACTTTCTGTGTACCAGCTTGGATGCGTTCCAGAGTGTTAACGTCCTCACTGGGAGATCCTAGGTTCGAGCACCAAACGGTCTCAGGATTTTGCGACACTCAGCTGTCGATAGGAAGAATTCTATCGCTTCTGTGTGGAGACAATTATACACGACGGATGCTTTGACGGTAATTTTTCAATGGTTTTCGTCTGATCAACACGAGGCGAACGCGGGAGCAGTACGCTAACAAACGGGCTACGCGGCAATCTTTTCTTCTTTCTCTTGCCTACCTATCCATACACAGACTTACACTTACACTACCTACACACATACCGTAGACCAGTCTGAAGCTGTAGCAAACGTGGTTCGCTATAACGCACTGCCCGATTAGAGTACCTGCTAGCCGACAATAGGTGCGGCGCCATCTCACCATCAGCTGAAACAAGATCACCCCACCTCCAGCGTAAAAATGCACTTACACTTACAACATTAATGACGCTTAGAGTTGCCGGATCTGGAATGCAATAGACTCAATCAACAATCTATTCTCTGTAAACGACTGCTCGCTCGCACGAGCAATAGAACTCTTTGAACCGGGGCGTTGGCGTTGGCTTTGGCCATGACCGATATTGGAGGAAGGGTGCCTGCGTGTTCAAGCCTGCTAAGATAGGGGGATTTTTCAAAGTATTATGGATAATTTGATTTTTCTTAGCAATCATTCTTGTCGCCTAAATTACGCGTAGCTCTCCCAGTTGCAAATATTAATCTTTATCACCTTTCGTGATGAAGTTGTCCGAATAGACTCCTATTGTCATCAACAATCACACATCATCGCTCTCCGGTGTCATTGCGTCTTGTGATAGAGATGTCTAACAACTCCTGTTGCTCCAAGCTTTTTCAGCGAAAAGAGGCCCAAGCCATAAGCTGAAAGTCGAGAATAGACGCTGCTGGCACGCATACCCCGAAGATCATGTTCTTAACCTCACCTTTCGAATTAGAATGACATGTCTCGAATATCTAAATTGTTTAACGTGTTCATAGAATCCAACTAATATTTTTCGTTACTCGTGTCTTACCACTATCTACCGGAAGTAATGCCGCTGAAAGTCGTTCACATTTTCTTAAATTAACTCTGTCTTCACCTTTCTTGCAGCTTCTACAAATGCGATGCGTTCATCTACTTTTTTCATTGCACATGTGTTTTCATTCGCGTCTTTCTTTATATCTCCTTAAAACGTTTTTATTCTGATTGTCTGTTTGGTTCCTCCTTGTCACGCGGGGTGGGTAATAAGGGAGAAAGGCTCTGTCTTGTTTCAACGAGTACAGTTTCATAAATCTGTACTTTATTCGTTAGTTTCTTTTTCATTTTTGGGACTTTCATATTTCTTACAGGCACTATAATTTTCAATCACAATTTACTTACTACTGAGAGCCTAGGCTTCCAGCAGCGGAGTCACTTATTTATCGCTGTCCGGGTGACACGGCGTCATTGTCAAAGATGCCGACGTTATTAACAGACAGCATAAGCCCTGGAGGAAGGTCGCAGAAATGGCGACCGAACCTTCCGGACCTTTGTATAGACGCGGCGTCATCTGGCCAGCCAATGTAAATACTTACTTAGTTGCTCCTACTAGTATTTTATTCCACCGTCATCATGACGGGTAAGCTCACACTGGTAAGGAGTTCACCATTGTCGCTTCGCTCTGCAGCGATTCTGACTGGAATCGGATGTACCTAGTATTCTCACCCAATTCTCGTGACCGAACTGCTCTGATCGAGAGATTGCGTGGTTTAATCCGACCTAACCGCCAGAGGAATACCGGAACAGTATCGTAACAATCGGTAATCGGACTGGGCGCAATCTTTCTTTCTCTTTCCTTGTCCTAGCCTCATTCCTTACACAACATTTTGCTTTTACGTGCACTAACCCTGGCAACACTGTTACAGATATTCACGTGTGGAGGATTCGTCCTCGAACTGGAGGATTTCCAGGCTTAGGCGAGATACCTGGGTGGGCAAATCCCCTCGCAGATCGTTGTCTAGGTTACGCCGAAATCTCATCAATTCAGCAGGGAAGGGATCAGATCTCCTCCCGGTGTAAAAACATTCACTACACCAAACGGGACTTACAAGTCGTAGTAAGTGGATGTGTCCGCAATATCTCAATACACCACATCGTAAGCAAATTTTAAGTTATGTTTTAACGCCGCTGTAAGTTGCATTACTAGACAATTGCGGGACGAGACGCGTCCCTGACTTTGTGGCAATCATTTTCACCATGACATCCTATGTAACATTGCATGGCCACCATCTCAGGACGCGACTACGTCCCGGTTTGCTAGAGGAAATTCAAACTCGGGCGCGGAAGGCCTACGCACGCTGTTAAACCTTTCGAGCCGTGCTCGTAATGCTACCAATCGTTCTCGTTCGCTGCACCGCTCCTCCCCCAACCCCCCTGTACGGCGTCAGCCGCGCGCGTCGAAGGCGTGAAATTCAAGCTGGGGGGACGGCGGCGGCGGGGTGGGGGTGGGGGGTGGGGGACGTTGCGTTGCTGCGGTTGGGGAAAGAGATAACTACGATTGAGTGCTGGGGTTGTTTAAATTGTAATCGAATCGGTATCTGGGAATCGCGTGTGTGTGTGTCGGACTCGAAATTAAATTCACTATTGATCAAACGACCGAGAATGATGGAATTAGTACCGTGTGCCGCGCAAGTTCGCCTTGAGTTGAGCGTCAGTTATTCCGAAACGGATGTGAAGGAACAGCGAGGTTGTGGAAACATGCCAACTGACGACTGGCAAAATTGGTTGGCGCTGTTGAAAGACAGGTCGACAAGGGAGCAAATATATATTTTGTGAGGTTTTTTCGTTCTTACAATTATTTAATTTATCTATTATTTTCTGTTTTTTTTATTCAGATTATTTTTCCCTAGGGGCGATTTCAGTTATTTTCAATTATCACATTCCTTCATTACGTTATTTTTTCTCTGCAGGGATGATTTTTAATGTTTCCCTTTTCACCCCAAACTCTTCCATTTTCAACATCTTTTTAAATATTCTTTTTATGGATGCTACTTCCCTTAAACTATTTCTTTCCTAATCGATTTTGACCTCTTAAATTAAAATTTTATTTTACTTCCCTTCATGACTGAGTTCGTTATATTATGATGTTTAGATTACACGCCTTCGGCTTGTTTTGCTGGCATACATTCCGACTAGAAATCAGTTGATCGACACATTGTTTTAATTCACTTTGATTGCTTTCTGAAATGTTGGTTCGGTTGTGTCCCATGTGGTTCACCATTTACATTCATCTCGAGGGTTGTTGCTTTTTGAAACATTGGAAAAAATAAGGGAATTTCTTTGATCTTTAGAAGTGCGGAAACAGCAGGCAATTTTTAGAAGCCAGCGAAATAAAAGTGAATATTTTGCTTCAAGTAATATCGACGTTTTTTTTTTATTTTTGACGCGATATATTTTTTTATGAAAATTACGTTAATACTATCTTTTTCACAAAGAAAGAAGGAAAATCATAAAAAGGTATTAGATGTTTTGAGTCGTCTCAGTTCCCCTAATTCAATGCGTTAGTGTTACAGTGTCGGAATTACCACGAAGAACAGTGCTTAGATATCTTCGTACTGTCTCTATACTACCTGTATTGTATATTTTCTGTAAATACCCTAAAATCTACACATATGAAGCTAGAAAAATATTTTGAAAAATTGTAAAAAACATGAAAATATCCTTTATACCTAATGGAAATCCTGAAGACAGAGGACATTTTCCATTCATCACAATTCAGAGTTTCTGCATAGAAGGTTTAGCCTGAAAAAATTATGATTGCTATAACATAAACGACCAAAAATATTGGAATAAATATCGTGCGCCCGGAAAGTCCACATTGTCTAACTATTGATTATTTGGAAGTGGTGTGAAGAGGCAGCTGGTACAGGGAAATTTGGGTCCGAACGACAGGAGAGGTGAACATGTGTCGTGCAGTTGGAAGACGGATTATAAAATACGAGCAGCGCGTGTGTTGTAGGAGCTCTGTGTCGAAGTTTGTGATGGTTATTTTAGCACGTATGCCATAAAACACTCGCGCACGCGGTCTGTCAATATTTGCGCTGATCCTTTACGCGCGGATTTAATCACTTTTACGCAGAAAGTACAGGTTTTGTGGCGTCGTCCCTGTTGCAACGACGCAATGGTTATTGCAAGTCCAGAGGCTCGTAGAAATAACGGTACTACTTTACAAGTAGTGTTGCAACCTAATGTTAGCCTGGTTTTGTTGACCGGAGAAGGTATACATGGGAAAGAAAGTGATTAGCAGTTTACATATAGCTGCCACATTGAAAGTTGGGGAAACTGCCAGTTCTCTTTCGACTAGTAGTTAGCTTATATCGGTTCCTTTCATATTTGAATTTAATTACCTACTCTTTTACTTTGACTTTGTCGATTAAAAAGAAATATTATACTTCTGCGCTCATTGACCTATGCCTAACAGAACTTATTCACACTTCAACCATTCCCAACTGTATCAGAAAAAAATATTTTTTTCTGATACAGTTAAATAATATTTAATTTTTCCTTTTGTGAAACTTACGTTATTACGTAGATTACGTGAATTTGTTTTTCTTTCAGTAGTAAGATAAGTTTACTCTGTGAAAATACACACTACAGTATTTTGTGAAAACAATGTAAATACTAAAGCAAATGATGCGTTTCTGTTACCTTGATTTTTACCTAAAACTGTATTTTTCGTGGTTCAAGCTGACTTCCAAGAACACAATAATGTTAAAATAACTCGGCATCTCTCCTCAGTGGTAATCAAATATTTACCACAGTTAAAGTAAAGAATATCATTAGGTTAAATTAATTCAATATTTGGTACTTAAGTTTTAATTACAAATAAGGAGAAATTATGTAATCATAATTACAGTCAGTTTAATTACTTGCAATTTTTTTAAATTTGTGATTTTAATTTCCACCATTTTATTATTGTACAAAATAATGAAAAAGTAGAATTCATATTTCCAATATATGTCTTTGCAAATCCACTATTTCCTGTCATGATGCCCTTATGCACAAAAATGACCTTGGAAATACAATTTTATGTGATTTATTACACGTCATCGACACAAAACCTTGAAAGAGTGATACTGCCAGATAGGGAATTTTGTGAATCAAACAATTTAAGACAGAAAATATAGACTCTTTCAGGTACTTAGAAACTTCTATTTTCTAACACATAATTCAGAGGCTTGACGTCCGTTCGAAGTTCTATTCCAGTAAGAAACCATTTTCACTTTCAAATCGATTGTCAACTTACAAAATGTTCTCATCAGCACAACAAGTATCTATTAATCCCTGACAGTGTCCCTGATCATAGCAGACCGAGAGAGGTCGTCTAAACAGCAGGTCCTCGGTTCGAGTCCTGACGGTAGCAGGAATTTCAACACTAGCATGATACCGAAGTCATCCTCTGTCGCTGTTTGGAGGATTGTAACGTATGGCTGCTCTGATTGGTATTTCTGTGTGGTTTCGTCGATAAATACCAGGTGAATGGCGAAGCAGTTACCCTAACATACGCGTCACGGACCGAGCAAGGTTCTTCCTTCCTCTGCCGTGTCCTAACCTCACCCCTTATTTACACACTTTTACACTTACGTGCACTACATTACCACACATGTCGAAAGCCTAGAGGTTGTCCGGGGTGGGCTAGGGTGAGTGGGGTGGGCTAGGGTGAGTGGGGTAGGCTAGGGTGAGTAGGGTAGGCTAGGGTGAGTGGGGTGGGCTAGAGTGAGTGGGGTGGACTAGGGTGAGTGGAGTGGGCTAGGGTGAGTGGGGTAGGCTAGGGTGAGTGGGGTGGGCTGGGTGAGTGAGATAGGCTAGGGTGAGTAGGGTGGGCTGGGGTGATTCCCGGCTGATGGTAGATACCTGGCCTGGGAAAACCCCGCAAACCGACGGTAGGTCGGATTTCACTATCCAGCGGGAGAAAGTCACCACCTCCTCACACAATGAGATCATACATTACACTTACGGACCAATGACCTTAGCAGTTGACGCGCCCGGAATCACTAATGAATGAATCAATCAAATCGAAACAGAAGCTTTCCTTGATCGCTGATTGATCACGCCCTATTCGCACAGAGGCACTTCACGCCCGGCGAGGACGGCGCTCGTCCTACTCTTGGGTCCACGAGCCGTCTAACAGGACGCCCGACCTATAGGGCCTCGCCAGGACGGCCCATCTGTTCTCCCCGGTGTCCTGGCCCTCGGATGGATCTTATCGCGATGGCGACGCATGATACATTTCGTTCCCCGTTGCTCGTTTCGCCGCTGTCTCCGCCCGCACCGCCGCCATCGCCTCAGCCACAGTAGAACAGAACGCGTAAAAGAGGTCACGGGGTCGAAAATTTTGATATTCTGTTTGGACTAACAATAGCTGTCATATGCCCAGTGCCGGAACTAGACTGTTTTGGACTCGAGGTAATGCTAAAACATACACCCCATCCTCAAAAAAAAATTTAAAATGTGTAAGTTGTATCAAGAAATTATGAGCTATTTTATTAAAACAAATAAAATAAATACAACATTTAAGCTAGAAAAAGTTTTTGAAAATCTATTTTAAATAATAATTTTAAGTAAAATTACTTAGTGATCAAAGTATATAATTTCCACGGAGTACGAAAAACGCTAAAAATGTGTTTTGTGAGTTTAATAAAATGGCTTGTTGTTAAACATATGAAATAATAATATGAATTTCATGGAACCTATTTTTATGTTGGAGTAATTTGATTCATAGAGGCCTACCACATAAGTGTTTACTATAATTAAATTATTAAGGTTAAAAATAATTTAAATTTTTATGAAATGTCAGAGTACCGCAACATACAAAATTACGTTAACCATTTTTTGGGGTACTAATTTCTTTTTGATTTTTACTGATTTGTTTCCATCTGTTCTACAATGAAGCCCCCTGGCTTAGGGGCTCTGGGCGATCGTCCGATATGCCCTTGCCTTGCACCTGCACAGCGTATACTCGTTCATAATTCAAGGGTCTGGGGAAATATAATGGTAACCCTCAACTTTGTATTTTTTGTAGCGTTTTATGTAAAAACAATGAAACTTTTCAATAAACTTGTTTGTGTTCAAAAGTTCAAATTTATGACCACAATGACCACAAACGACTGCGCAGTGTTGTATTGTGTACGTGATCGCCCGCAACAATAGCTGAGAATACTTTTTCAAATATATACTACTGCAGTTTACAGTCAATATGGGTCACCAAAATTTCCTCGTGCCTTTTAATTACGACTCATTCATATCACCATCAAATGACTCTCATCGTCACAATAAGATTATCTCTGAGCAAAGTATCCTATCCATTCCGAGACACCCAACCCTGAATTTTTTATTTTTACCTCCTCTTGTGAAACTATCAATAAAATCTAAGCCAGGGGTGTCCAACTTGCAAGGTATCGCGGGCCACGATTAAAACCATTCTTATGTTTACCTCCATATTTTCATTCGGGCGATTCACACTCTGACTTCTCCATATTGTCGATCTCGGCAGATAGTCCGGTCGCTATTAAAGGCAAAATGAAGCCATGCGTGATGTCAGGCTATACCGTACATAACGCAGAGAAACACAATGGGGTGATTTCGAATTTCTGAATCTATAGAAAAAAATCTTAAATATAAATTTAACCTATTTTTACATTAAAGGGGTGTTGACGTCAGTACGGTGCGGGCGCTAGGTGCACAATGTTTTCTCCCTACAAGGATTGAGAGGGATTTACACTTTTGACTAATGACCTTTCGCGCACCACAATATAAATATCTTTAATATTTTTAATTACTACTCTATGTAAATTAGGTTTTATTATTATTATTATTATTATTATTATTATTGTTATTACTATTTTTATTATTATTACTATTTTATTATTATTACTATTTTATTATTATTATTATTTGCAGTAGTGCGACGAAGTTCCGGGAAACGAATGTATAAGAGAGACCATACAGTTCAGTGATCCGCATTATGTTAATTTGTTAAGTTTATAAATTTTCTTAAATTGTCAGTTCTGCAATGTTAAGTTAGTGTACTCTGTCACCAAGTTCAGAATTAGTAATAAATCTAATCTAATAAATGGCACAACGGACCGTCAGTGGGGCAAGCCTGATCTAAGTAATAAAAGCAGCACAGTGAAGTAGCGGCTGCTCTAGTAGTGATGTGACATCGTTAGCAAACATGTTCAACATTAAAACCTCGATGTTTGAAATACATCGACTAAAAACCATCGATGTTTTTTCAACATCGATATTTTTAGTCTGGATTACTAATCTCTAATATTAAAATCGTGTGCATTAAAACTTAATTTGACACTGTTCGTGTTTGTAAATTCACTGAATAAGGATACGAAAGAAGGCGCAGACTCCTTGAGCATATCTCAGTGTACGAAATGAATATGAAGAAAGATGAATTACAGGGCATGGAGGTCATCTCGGGGGAGAGAGGTTTGTCAGACTAGATAGTGCAAACAGATTTCTTATGGTTCCAACACATGAATAACAGTGTTACTATCAGTTATTATTTAATATTTTAACGTTGACAGTATTGTGATCATGAGAATTTGTCATTCTGAAACAAAATATCGGGGGGGGGGGGGAAATCGACCACAAAACATCGATGTTCTACAAAAAATCTGTGTTAATACATCGATTTTTCTACAAAAACACCAATGGTTTTGAAAACATCGACAAAGAAGTCACATCCCTATACCCTAGTCCGAAGGAAGAATCCATGCACCACGCCCATCCACCCGACTGTGCGACGGCCCGTATCTCCATGCGGCCGTCTCGCGGCGGAAGCCCGTTGATTCCGCAATCTTCCCGCCGCCGCCCCCGCCCGTCACAGCGGCCGTCGCCGCGGGCGCGCAGATGTCACCGAGGAAATGTTTAATACAATGTTCCCTTTAAGCGCCATCTTCCATCTCCCGGCCCGCGAGTCTCCGAGCGGCGCGCCGCTGTGATCGCGCGTCCCGCGATTAAAACGCAATAGCTTTTCGGTGCGTTCGGATGGAAACCGGGTGGAAAGAAGTGCCCGGAGAGCGCTTGCGTCGCTATGGACAGAAGCGGGGAGCCGAGTAGGCGCAGACTTTTGCTTCAGTTGAAGGGTATTTTTGGGAGGTTACACAAAAAATATGATTATTTTTTGTTCTTTAAAAATACTTACAATTTCATTGCAGATTTTAACTGAAAGAAATGATAGAAATAGGTGTACACGTAGGCTTCCGCGGCTCGAGTCCATTACTTCTAGGCTGTCCGGGTGACCCCGCGTCGTTGGCAGATAGGCCGACGTTTCCCCTGTCATGTCGCAGGCTTCTTTACCTTCAGGGTCATTACCCTGAAGAAGCCTGCGACATGACAGGCGAAACGTCGGCCTATCTGCCAACGACGCGGCGTCACACGGACAGCCTAGAAGTCATGATAGAAATAGGGAATCATTTCAGGTGAAAAAACACACCACTCGCTTTTCAATCGATTGATTGATTAATTGTTTGTGATTTATGGCGCGTCAACTGCTAAGGTCATTAAATAGTAAGTGTAAACTGAAAAAAAAGAACCGTTGGAGTATACCAGATCCACGATACTGTAAGCAAACTTGTTACACTATCATGGACATACCACTTATCGTATCTATCATGGATCTGGTATACTCCAACGGTTCTTTTTTCCGTGTAGTGTATGATTTTCCTCGCATGTTTGCGGTGATCTTTCCCCCGCTGGATGGTGAAATCCAGCGTTGATCAATCGTCGGTTGGGTTTTTTCCGAACTAGGTATCTCTCACCAACGGGGCACCGCCGCAGCGGAGACAAGCTCTAAGCACCCGAGTTGTCTACAGACATATGTGGTAGTGTAGTGCATGAATGTGTAAGTAAGGGGTGAGAATAGGGCAAGAGAAATGTTAGATCGCGCGCGGTCCATGGCTCTGCTGATACTGCTTCGGCATTCATCTGGTGTTGATCGGAGAAACCGCGGAAAACTACCGATCAGAGCAGAACAGCCGGTCGCTCAAATTCTCCTCCGACTCACATATTTATTCAGTGTCGAATATCCTGCCACCCTTTGCACTCGATTGCTAGGACCTGCCAGTCAGAGGCACATATAATGCCCTGAGCCACCAAAGCCGGTGACGGGAGTTGAATTGAATTGAATTGAATTGAATTGAATTGAACTAATGCCTTATTTTACGTGGCGAGACTCCAGCCATGAGGTCTGCTCTTCCGTCTGACCACGCAAATTTCGCTACGCTCCTTTCTAGCAAATTTCGCTAGCGCTCCTAACTAGCGGAGAAAGGAGGTATTTCTTGGGCGAGAAAGAGGCGATTTGAATTTAGCTCAGAGGAGTCATTTAGGCGTGAGGATCTTTTACATCAAGTAAATCTATAACATGGGACAGCCGGCTCTACTTCCTCTTCGAAGGAAGGCATACGAAGGATTTTTTCGCCCTTCAATTTCCCGGTGGGTTTGAACCCTCCAGCTTGGATATAACACTCCGATACGCTAACCATTACACCATCGCCGCGGAGTTCGAATGGGTTGGACGGTGAGAGTGCGCGGTCGGGTGGGGGGCTGGGCATGCGGGTAGGTGGGTCGGCGGCCGGTGGGCCGGGCGGTGGCCGAGTGCGGAGCCCCGGCCAGGCGAGTGGAGGGCCTCCGATCGATGCCCGCCGGCGGCGTGGCGCAGGGCCCGCACAGACGCGTTTGTTCC
>BOPP01000203.1:1016841-1027688 GCA_017312745.1 Gryllus bimaculatus
GCGCTACCACCCAGCCCTCCGCCGCTCTGGTGGTTGGTGGTGGTGGTGGTGGCGGTGACGGTGGCGCGTGGCGGTGCGGGGCGGTGGCGTGGCGGTGGCGGTGGCGTGGCGTGGCGGTGGCGGTGGCGGGTGGCGGTGGCGGTGGCGGGGGCGGTGGCGGTGCGGTGCGCGTAGTGCGGTGGCGGTGGCGGTGGCGGTGGCGGGCGGGGGCTGGCGGTGGCGGTGGCGGGTGGCGGTGGCGGTGGCGGTGGCGTGCGTTTGGCGGTGGCGGTGGCGGTGGCGTGCGGTGGCGTGGACGGTGGCGGGCGGTGGCGGTGTTCGGTGGCGGTGGCGGTGGCGGTGGCGGTGGCGGTGGCGGTGGCACGGCGTGGCGGTGGCGGTGGGCGGTGCGGTGGCGGTGGCGGTGGCGGTGCCGGGTGGCGGTGCGGTGGCGGTGGCGGTGGCGGTGCGGTGGCGGTTGGCGGTGGGCGGTGGGGGATGGCGGTGGCGCTGGCGGCGCGGCGCGCGGCGCCCGGCTGCGGACTCGGGCGCGCCGCGGCCTTCAAATAGTTTTCCGCATTGATTCATTCTTCCGGCCTGTCGTTGCGCGAGCGGCCCCCGCGTTGCCCGACGGCCTCGCTGGCCCCGACTCCAAAACGCACTCGGCCGGTTCCCGGCCCCCGCCCCGCCCTGCCGCCGGCCGGGGGCCGCTCCGGCCGCCCGCTGCGGGGGCCCCGCCCCCGTTCCCGTACTCCGGCTTTCACCCCGTCCCCTTATCGGTGCAACCCGCCTCTACTCTGCCGCCCAAAAAACCGGCTTTTCCCTCGTTCTGGACGGCTTCGCTCTTCTGTTCCTGGCTAACACACGTCCCACCGCCTCCGCCGTCCCCGGCCCTCCAGGAATCTCTCTCTTTTTTTTTTCACCTCCGTCCCCGCCTTGCCTTTCCCTTGCCGTCCTCACGTCGCCGTCCTCACACCTCTGTCCCCACACAGTTATCCCCACACTGTTGTCCCCACTTTGATGTCCCCACACTGTTGACCCCACACTGTTGTCTCACACTGTCCCCACACATCTGTCCACACATATATGTCCCCACACATCTGTCCCCCACACATCTGTCCCCACACCACTGTCCTCACACCGCTGTCCCCGCAACGCCATCAGCACTCTGCCGTCCCCACTGCTCCGTCCTTATCCCGCTGTCCCCACTGTGCACCCGTTCAAACAACCCACCTCCGCCGCTTTCACCTCTACTTCTACAATCATTCCTAACACCACCACCCACTTCAATACCGCCACTCCCATATCGACGTGCCCGCTCCGTTCCCACTGCGGCGACCATCTTCCCCCAGAGCGGACTCCGCTAGCCGCCGCCGCCGCCTCCAGCTCCACCGGTGCCCACTACCGTCGCGATCCCAGACTCTTCCAGCGCCCTCGCAGTCTCCTACACTGCCGCCGCCCCCGCTCCGCCGGTTCGGCCGGCCGCCCGGGACTGGTCCCCGCCCCCGCCCCCGCCCGCGGCCTTTTCCTCCGCGCAGCGGTAGCTACTTTATTTATTTAGCCTCGACCGGAATTTACATCCAAAGGCAGGGAGAGTTTGGGCGTGCGAGGCGAATACTGATCGCTCGCAGGAATTCTATCGAAAACTTTTGTGTGAAACCCTCTCTGGCTGTCTGACCGACCGCGCAGGTTCCCAAGTGCGTTTAAGTTGTTTTACTGCTTCTGGTATGAGCAGGGCTCATGTGGGGTTTTTGTCCGCTGTGTCACCGATAGCTCTGTGAATTTCTAAGTAATGTTGTCGTGTTAAAAATAAAATCGTTAAAGATGTCTTTGATCTTTTAAAGATAAGCTTTAAATTAATAATTTATTATTAAAATGAATACCGCAAAAAATACGTTCCATTTATTGGCTCCTTGCTATCTCACGCGGTTGTATTTTTAATGACTCGTGTAAACATGTAAGTTCTCTTCTCATATTTTTTAATGTTAGTTTTTTTGTTTGATTTTAGCCCCACAAAAACGTTAAAAAAATTGGGAGATAAAATTTTAATACATTTTCAATAGGAACACAATTTATTGAAATAAAACTGTATATTTTCTTACATAAAACCTATTATCTTTATTTCAGTAGTTCATCAATGAGAATGTATTATCGTTAGAGAGAAACACTGTTGAGCAATATCTCCCTTTAATTTCCCTAAAGATAAACAGTGATTTAATTACAGGCTGTGTAAATAAATGAATCAACAACAATAAACATTCTCTATTTTACGCATAATAATCCAATAATATCGGAGAATAATGATCACTATTCAGTTTACCATCGATGACTTTAAACGCGTTCAGAGTAATTTCCAATTAATAGAATATATCTTTAAGAGAAATTGTGAACATCAGACCGATTCTTGCTACTTCTTTTTTTAATTAAAAATGTGCGGATACTATTAAAATTACATCAAACCTTTTATAATAGACCGTTTTATCAAACTGAACGTAACAAAAAGGAATTTATCAACATAAAGGAAACTCCATGAATGACTTATTAACGTGAAGAACACTCCATTAAATAATACAATTAATGTAAGATCAGTGTTGGTTGGGTTCACAATAGATATAAGAGAAAAATAAACATCTTAAAATGAGCGCTTAAAATAAAACTTGTCCCGAAAATGCAAAACGTAAACGCAGGAAAACAAAAATTCACTGTCGGAAACAATTTATAAGCAGAGAGGTGATTGTTATGAACATGAATTACCAGTTGTGTTGGAGTTCTCTGCACAGATAGGTACAATAATCCTCAGTATATGGAATCTTAACTAAAATGTGGTTTCCAAGTAGAAGAAAAGAGAGGTTTAAAAATTGTAAGGAAATCTCACATATAATGCTGCAGAGATAGAACATCATACAATAAGGATATTTTGAATATTGATAAAATAGATAGTAAATACCTTAAAATGATCTTAAAAAACTAAATGATCTTAAAAATGAGATAATTACAGGGAAAATAAACATTGCTAACAACTTTATAAACTCACACATTACCTCACAGGTGGGCATTACTCTGTGCTTATGGACAAGTTGCAACTGGTAGTTTGGTCGTCGTTTCAATAATGCACAAGGCATTGGAAGTCGTGGTTTAAGATTTTGTTTCACCATCTCTTCTTTTTTTTCTCGCGTTTCTTTCGCTATCGTCTGCGCACAAGAATGTTCTGTCGGCGACGTCATCTGTTGCAGTTACTTCTGTAGCGTCACGGCTATGCTGCAGCTCAGCGCTGAAGCGCAAGGTAGAGGGTTGAGGGTTCTAAAAATAGACGCCCGAACAAAAGGCTGGAATTTTTCTAGAAAACACGGGGCCGCGTGCAGAGACAACGCCAGAGATGTCTCTATCCTGCGCGTGGGTAGGGGGGAGAAATAACGTAGGAGGTCATGCGACTCGCGCCTATATAACGTCGCGTCGCGATGGCGCGGGTGGGTAACAACTCTGGTTTCCACGTGGCAAATCCACAAAACATTGTCCGCCCAGGCTGGTGTGGAGTGCCGATGGCACATGGTGGTTCGACGTGTTCGGACCAGGCGAAATGTTCCCAGAACACTTTAAGGCAGATTGTCGATCTGCCGGGGCACACCAGGTGCCTAGGAGGCCTGTCGCAGGCGTCGCCGCAAGGCGCATGTAGGGAGAGAGAGGCTGCAGTGGGAGCTCTAACAAACCGCCTTAAGAGTGAGGTTTTGTATATATGTACATCTATGTGAAGAAACTTGTGTATACTCACTTAAGTCTGTTTCCTTTGTGACGTAGATCTCTAGCGCTGGCGAAGGACTTCTGATGCCTAGCTCGATCAGGCGCTGACATGACGTCAGTTTGCGTTCTTTTTTTTAAATTTAAAACTATACAAGTACCTGAGGCGTCACAATCATTCCTTTACATTTTTCAAATTGTGTTATGTATGTTAATTTTACAGTTTTCTCAACACAGGTACATTATACATAGCACAAACCATTTCTGAATTATATGCAATTTGCAGGGTAAGAAATGGCATGAGCGTCTCGTATACTTAAATTTGTTCTCGCGGCACAAGCATTGGCTTTAAGAAACCGTCTTAGGGGTGATATTGTAGGCTTTGTCGACGACCAAAATGACAAATGACTGATTGTTATGTTGTAATTAATTGTTTTGAAATATCCATATTGTTGTCAAAGTTTTTTTTTTAATATCTGAAATAATATACTTGCATTCGAATAGTAAATCCATCTTCAATTGAAATCTTCCTACCCACACACCTGAAATAAATACACTATTATCTTCGCTCAGTTAATGTTTTACTATTGTCTCGAAATTCCTTTCTTTTTCTTCTGACGGCGATCTCGTTTTCTAAAGCTTCGAAACCGAATAGCTGTATGGATAGATAAGTTAGTACTCAATGAAATTGAAGAAAGTTGTTATGGAATTGTACATTACATATATTTAAATGGTATCTTTGACTTAATTTTTTCTGCTTCGTTAAGCCGTTCTCGGGTAATAAATTTTACCTCCGATTTTGAATTCAAGTTAGTACCTTTTTCTAACATCTAAATCAATGAGCGTTTAGCTTAAACACGAAAAGTAACATCGCTTATGCGGCGAAGTTTTTTCTCTTTAAATAGGAGTGACTATGGGGATTCAATCGCAAAGGTAATCTGTGATAGATACTAGAAGTCTGGGTGCTCAAAAGTGGAAATACTGAAATAGATGCAGTACGAAGAGGAAGTAAGAAATAAGAGAATATGGAAACGAGGGTGAAAGTAAAGAAGAATATAAGGGAGACAGAGGGCTGAGAAAATGTGAGCAATGTAGAACACCAAGTACTGACAATGAAAGCAGGGCAAAATTTTACGAAAACCGGGAAACGTGAGTACCATAAGATACGTACAGATGTGTCCAAATTATTAGACTAAATAGTTTACTCTCACTTAACGAAATATAACGAGTCCTAAGAAAAGTAACTATTTGAAGTGTAATGTTTGATAATGCTATTGGAAATGTATACACAGTTAATGGTACTCAGAGGCTCTAAAGAACCAATGTTTTACTCACATAAATGAATTGTTGGAAAAAAACATGACTACTGTTAGCACATGTATGTATGCACGTACTTGGCGCAACAGCCTGTAAACGGGCTCAGGCCTACCGGCGACGTCCCTGCCTCGCAGCTATGGGTTAAGGGAGTACGTGTAGGTAGCACGTAGACACTGTTGGCACATGGGCGGCCAAATTAATTCAAATTTGGCGCCACGCTTCGAATATCTCAGTTTCGCTACTATTTGAAGGCATTTAAGAAGAAAAGATCATACATTTCAAACTTTCGCCTTCGAAAGAGTCTAAATTCGGCAAAAACCGGGCGGATTCTTTCACAATTGGCAAAAAAATCAATTTTGTACAAATCTCTTTGAAATCGACTTTCAACTGCTTCGAAAAATCCTCCATAAATTGCTATACCTCCCGGGCCGCGACGAAAGACTTTACCATTGTCTGATTTCCTGGAATCGAATTGTTTCCACACTGACGCGACGAGCTCTAATTGTTTGAAAATCAGAGGAGCCGCGACCGTTTTCGTAGCGATCGTGCAGAGAAACTAAGCAATACGCGACTTGGGCGCATTGAAAGTTGGTGGTACGTTGGAAAAAAGCAATTATCATGAAATTTCCTTAAACCAGCACTCTGAGACGCGGAGAGAAGACGCAGAAAGCATGAATGACATTAAATTCGTAATGAGAACGTTTATTTTCGTCCAGACAGAGGAAACCAAGACTATCTCTTCAATACTTATCGATTCGTACGGCAAAGTAATAATATTTGTCAATTATTTGTCGATTTTTTCAAAATTCTCTCGTCTGATGAGAACACAGAAGGCGATGCATAAAACTTCTCGTCGCAGTTTCTGCTAATTATCTCCCAATCATCTAAGCAATATTTCGAAGTCTCAAGAACTACGCTCCCTCCCAAGAGGAAAGAAATGTGGAAATCATCCTCAGAACATTGCTGTCTGGGTTCTAATGGGCTGCAAATAGCCTAGACATGAATCCCATCGAAAATATTCGTTCGATAATTAAAAGAAACTTAAGAAAAGACAGCCATAAAACCCAGCTCATAAAACAACTCATTCGCATCTCGCAAAATGGCACTCAAATTAAAAGAATGGATTAAAAATTGACTTTCAACATACCTCAGAACAAGTATGTTAATTGTTAATTTTTATAAAACATTAGAACCCTCTAAACAAAGGATGTCAATATCTACCGTCGCAAATACATTTCGTCTCATTCAATAACTTGGCCACCACTGTGTATACGGACACGTGAATTCGACTACTGGAGGGGAATAAGAATGTATATGGAGTGAATGTACTGAGAGGCGAGACTACTATGAGACGAGATAATGTTGACTGTGAGTATTAGAGGTTCCAATAATGAGAAGATTATTGGCAAACCGTACGTACGAGGGTTACCTGAGTACTGGGAAGACGTGAGTACTGGATAAAAAGACAATTCGAAGAAATAAATATTCGAAAACATGGCATTTGAAAACGTAACTACTTGGCTGCCCGGGAGACGCCACGTCCTAGACAGAGGTACCAACGGTTTGGTTGCCATTTTGCGACATTCTTCAGAGCGCATTTTGCCCTGAAGAAGGTCTAAGAATGGCGGTGAATATTAAAAGATAAAAAAAAATATTTATTCTCTTTTCAACCAAAAAATATATATTGATATTTATGAAACACTGTCTGCCTGCACTTAGGGCAACAGCCCGCGAACAGGCCTACCTGCAGCGTCCTGGCCTTGCGGCCATGAATTTTAAAGGGAACACGTGGTTAGCACGAAGACATCCCCACGCTGAACTCTGGTCTCCTCAACCTAAGAAGTGTGCTTACCAATCGTCACCCAGCAACACATACTGGGACATTGTGAGGGCAATGCACTCTCTAATCTCGCCCAACCAGGAATCGAACCCGGAGACGCATTATGGAGAGCGATCACGCTGACTAATGAACTAAACCACGAGGGTCTTCATAAAACACTACCTACCAACCAACCAACATACTATTATCAGTATCTATAGCGTCTTCTCTATATTCATTTGAGCCTCTTAACTCAAAAGTAAAATCCAGTAGAACGCCGTGCTTCCTGAACAGTCAGCAGTTATTCACTCCGGTTGCTGAAGCCTACATTTTCATTGTAAAACGTGTACACTGCAGGGCGCGAGGACAGAGTGAAATGGAGACTACGTACTTTCGTAGACCCAGGGGGTCGGGGTGACTGAGAGGCGCGTGGCCGTGGCGAGCGGGAGCGTGGGGCGGAGGGAGTGGGCGGGGGCGGGGGCGGCAGCCCGTACTAGGCTCGCCGAGTGGCTGTTTTCCGGTCGAGAGGCCCCGCGCCTTCCAATGCCGCAGCCAAGTTTTCATTAGTGGCAACTTGCAAAAGATTCCTGAGAGTCCCACAGCGCGTGGAATGTCTCGTAGCTTCGTAGCGTCTGCTTCGCCATCCGTCTACGCATTAATTTACATGCTAACAAGAAAGTCATTTCAAGAACGTGCGCCGAGTTCGTAAGTCAGAAGTAACATTCTGGTTGAAGTTCGCGTGGCTGGGTACGGAAGCGCCGCTTATGCGTTGTAATGGGAAAGAGTAGGTTCGGAAATTATTTCCAGGCGTATTTTGTAGTTGCGTGCATGCGTGTTGTACATAAGGATAGTGCTGTGACTAGCTCTGAAAATAGTTTGCTGGGAACGTCCACATTCTGTATGTTGTCGGAAATAACACGCTGTTGAAATGAATTGTTCGAGTATGCTAGCGAATACATATTAGTTAAGTCTACAAAATCAATTGCATTTAATGAAAGAAAAAGTTTAACAATACATTCATGGAGGAATTATGAATTTGAAAAAGAAATTCCTAATTTGAAATATTCTCCCTTTAAAAACTTTTATTTATTTTACAACTTCCATTTATGACATTTCTTATTCATATTCATTTATGCAGTTTGGATGGAAAAAGAAAGATAAAATAAGTTCTACCAAATGCAATTATAATTTATTTAAGATGTAATAGACATTATTTAAAAAACACAATACTTAAATTAAAATAGTTTAAATATCTAGAATTTCGGATGTAAATTTTGACATATTTGCTTGTGCATGCAAATAGTCTGTAAAATTGTAATGACTATTTTTCCATTTGATTTGTAAATAAAATGTCAGTATAGAACGGCAAGCTCGACGCAATATTCCATAAGTTAAAAATGATTTTACATCATCCCCAGGACTCCTATTCTGCTCGACTAATTACGCTGTTGCCCACACGAAAAGTAAGTGCTCATTTTTTACGTAAACTATTTACATTGCATAAATTGTATACAATTTGTAGAATTGCATATAATAATGTATGTGTTGTCGCGGAGGGCCTCGCGGATGAGCCCAGATCTGAGAAGCTTGCAAGTGAGTTGGTGTGTAGGTCAAATATGCGTCCCATCGAATCGTAACGGGTAATCGGCAGTCGATGTAAGCCATGGCAAAAAATATGTCTATCTGACATTTACTCTTTTTCCGACTAAAGATAAAACCATTGTAAAATACTTTTTTTTAAATTTTTAATTGAAACGATTGATTGAAAGAAGTGGAAGAAGTGGAAATGGTACTGGCATTTAGTTTAGACCAGAGTGTGAGTAAATTATTGTTGTACCATCTATTATCAAGTAGAGTTAACGTGAAATTTAATTTTTCTATTATCAAGAAGAGATTTTCTGATTGTAGTGGTCTGCATCACCAAAATTCTGATAAACAAAACCAGAAGTAATTGCTTTAGCACACACTGCTCAAGAACTACAAATAAAATACTCTCAAATAACACTGTAATGAATTATATTTTTTATAAAACAGTCTTAACTACTACATCAATATAAGAGTTTATTGTATTTATATGCAGTACAACAGTTCTGAACATATCAAGTATGTAAAAATAATTAGCTGTTTCTTAACACAATTCGTAAATAGCAATATTTAATGGCGTTCTGTACATACCTATTACATATTGCTATTCACGTATTGCGTTAAGAAACTGCAACGTTTTTTATATACTTGATATGTACAGAACTGACAACCCTGTTCTTGGAAGCTTGTTCGCTCATTACGTATGTGTTATATAACCAGTGTCAATAAATAAGTCAATAAGCTAACAATATGTAAGTTAATCAGTAATTTTATGTTAAGTTAGTAAACAGTTAAGAAATAAGTCATAAGTCATTGTTAATTGGTAAGTAAAAGGTTAATATAATAAATAAAATAAAACTGGCATAGTAATAAGCACATTAGGGGGGAAGGTAAGGGGGGAGCGAAAATATAAGGGCAGAGGCGTTGGTGCGGACGATCTTCTGTGGCGCTGTTTGATTTCAGGTGCTGAGGAGGCCAAGCACTGGAAGGAGACGGAGGGACGCCCACGCCAGAAAATAAATAGTTAAAATAAACGTCGGATAGATTAGTATCTATTCGGCTTCTGACGGCAGGTTTTTCCCACTTCAGGGTTTTTTTCCTGAGCCGTACCTTATGGTCTCTTTTCCGCGGCTTTGATGCGATGGAGAGACCATTTGGGGTGAATACCAGAATTCAAAAGATTAGAACGCGAAAGGATGTAGGTATTGTAATGGCTTAAAGGCCTTCGGCCTAGCCACATAGGATCAAGTAAGCTAATTTGTTTGTAATAATTTCCTATTAAATAAATAAATAATATAACCAGTGTCGCAGTGTATGAAACTTGAATCAGTAAGCACAATATGAGAATATGTGATTTAAAGTAATAAAATATTTGCCTTTTACAATTTCAATGTTCTTGTAGTTTTCTCGATATTTTTGGGCTCCTAACAAAACCATAGACACGCTTTTCATGGACGGAGGCTGCATAATTTTCTTCATCAGCAAGAAACAGCGCAATTTTCAAGATTGCTTTAACTTGGAACCACACTATAGAACGTGTTTCAGGAGACCATTCGCTACATATGGAAACAATAACTATTCGCTTCTTCGAGATGAGTTTTCCTGCCGAAAAGTCACCGTTTTTAACATAACATTACAACTTAATAGTATGCGAGAAAGTAAAACTCTTTTTGTCTTATAATCAAACAAAACTCAAGAACGTCTAATTTAATTAATAATTTTAATCATCAAACAGTATTAAAATCACACTATCTCAGTAACTTTTCTGTTACGAACTTGTAGAGTCTATTTGACTCAGATCAGGAGAATTCGTCCGCCATGAGGTTTGTCACATTTGTAATAATTTTTTTTTTTTACACAGCCATATATATAAAATATTGTCGGAGAAAGTAAATATTACGTCATATGACTGCATTGTCCTCTTGGCCTCGTCAGTGACTGTTGTACAGACGGCCCCTTTGTACTGGAAAATCAATATTTAGTCATACATGTTTAAAACAATTACAAACTTAGTGAACTTCAACACATACGAGTGTTGTTTGTATATTATCATATTCGTCTCTTATTGAATCTTGACTCAAAAAATATTAACTTTCGTTGCCATAAAAGCGCGCGCGTGGGTGTGTGAAGCTTTCGCACACACTCCCACCCGGTTCCGAACGTAGCCAAGCCACCCTTGAAACGCAACCCGCACGACGCGCAGGGGTTTTCGGAACGACTCCCCGCCAGAGCCGGCAGATGCAAACCGATCCGCCGCCGGCGCCGGCGCCTCCTGCAAAGCCGACCGAGGACGGCGACGACGCTGGTCGTAAGCGGCACGTTCGACAGTCGCGCATCGCCGCGCGCTCTCCGGCCGCGATAACCCGCGCGAGGCCGCGCAACGAGGTTAGCCGTCCGCCCCCGCCCGCCCCCC
>BOPP01000203.1:1063665-1102319 GCA_017312745.1 Gryllus bimaculatus
TATTTCTAGGAATGAGTGAGATATATAAAATCTGAAAATAATTACCACTTCTTAAAACACTTAGCGAAAATTATTATTTACGCCGAATTTTGCCAACCCATGGTTTCTAAATTTAATCGCGTGTTTGTAACCAAATTTTTAATCGCCATTCTTGATTAACCAACGTTTCCAACGGAAACCAAAGAGTTGTTGTATATTTTTCAGACTTGATACACTTTTTATGAATGAATAATTAAATTTAATTAATTTTATTTATTTATTAGTTTATTATTTATTATTATTATTATTATTAATTTATTTATTTATTTATTTATTTAATTGATTATTTTATTTATTATTTATTTTATTATATTTATATTTATTTATTTATATTTTTATTTATTTATTTATTTATTTATTTATTATTTATTTATTATTTATTTATTTATTTATTTAATTTATTATTTATTATTAGTTATTTATTTATTTATTTATATTACTTTTTATTTATTTATTTTATTTATTTATTTATTATTTATTTATTTATATTATTTATTATTTATTTATTTATTTATTTATTATTGATTATTTGTTTATGGTTTCATAAATTTACCGCCATATTGATTTTACTCTGCGAGTTATCGCGACCATTGTGCGCTTGCGCACTGCGCCGCCTTGACGAAGGTTGTGAAAAAGGGTGGGGTGGGGGAGGGGGTGATCGGGTGTCGACGCGCGCAAGGGCCCGCCCGAGCTCCAGGGACCACCGGCGCTCAACTCAACTCCACTCAACTCTTCCGCCGCCGCAGCTTCTGCCGACATAACGTTCCGCTCCTCTCCGCCTGGCAGCACAGGGCGCCGGCGAGGGCTAGCTCCGGGAGGTACCACAGCACCGCATGCTCCGACGTGGGCGGGAGATTTCCGGGCGTAAAATGAAGGCATTTAAAAATATGTGCAGCAGTAGCGTAACGAAATGAGTACGAGCCTGCTCGAAAAATATTTATCCGGGCCTCCTGTATAAAAGTGTAGAACTACAACAAGTAATGTTACTACCTTAAATAATAATAATATTCCAAGAAACGGGCCCTCTTTGACCGGGCCAGCCCGCATTGCGTGCCCGAACGTTACACCACTGATGTGCAAAGTATATTGTAACCAAAATGAACATGCCACGCGCTGGCAATGCCAATTTGTAACGTAATTAAACCTTTGTAATTTATGAACTATCTTTAAATCAACTTATTTTATCATTGCCTAAGCTGGGTAACACTTTGTAATATCTTTATGATTTTTCTAATTTAATTTGCCTCGCTATGCTCGTAATTTAATTGCTCTAAAAATTCATAATTTAGCTAGCTCTGTTTCTCAATTAAGATCTTGCATGACGTACAACATACGTTACCTAACCTGCTGCACGTGGGGGTGTAACTCCATACAGACATCACGATTCCTGGAACTTCTGTGGCATTTACTACCTACTGAATTGATGGCAATTCAATGAAATATGAGCCTTTCATTTTTAAAAGACTCATAACATTAATTGTAACATTCTAGTAGCATGTCTCGTTTTTAATTCATGATTCTATGGACTTTAAACATTCATCAACCGTGCGGCTTTGATAAAGTTCGTAAGCTTACGGGACACCTTCTCGGTTCACATGACGCCGCCGTCTTCTCCTAAAGTCAATGTTCTGGGTCCTCCTGTGGTGTAATTTATGAGCCTACTGTCCGTGTAAACTTTGAAAGTAACCCGACTGTTGCTAATTATACAGTCCGCTATTCGTAAAATCCCTACGTCTGCTCTAATATTATCGCGGTGCGACTTTTCCTCGCTAGGCTTCGGGTGAAACCTCTACTTGCGTCTATTTCCTTAAAATTAATAATTTATTCCCAGTTCGGAACTAGCCTCATATAAACCCACGAAAACGAAGTCTAAATATTTTTAAATGCAAAATCCATACATGACAAGAAATGTAACTATTATTAAAAGACTGCAAATGGAACCCACTTAAAACTCAAATAAAAAATACTGCTTTACCTACACTATTTAGGATTAACCAAATAAACATTTACCCACAACATAAATATATTATCGCAAAATTAAATTTCATAATGTTCATACTCTGTGAACTGTTTGAATGTTTCCGTGAGAATGAGAATTCGCTTCTTCATACTAAAGCTAAATTTTCAACGCCCTCCCCTAATCAATTCCATGTTAATGACACCAGGCCGTGCCACACCTCGACAATACAATTCTCGTCTAGAATCCAACGTGTTACGCCTAAATGTTTATAGTTGCTTGTTCTATCCTCATCCCTTACTTACACACTTACATGTACCAATCTATCATACATGTCAGGAGACCGGTCGGGTGCTTAGAGGGGGCCCCGCTGGTGCCCCTAAGATGCTGATACTCAGTTTGAGAAAACCCTGCAAGCCGACATGTAGGTCGGCGCCGGATTTCACCATTCAACTCGCCATCTCCCGCAAGAAAAACATACCATACACAAAGATAATTAATGATCTTAGCAGTTAACGTACCCGGAAACATTAATGAATCACTCAATCTAACAAAAAATATTTTAACTACACAGGATTTAATAGATTTTTTCTTTCTCACATACGTAGTATTCAGAATGTTAAACAATGATCCGAAAAACTGAACAAAAAACTTCGACATTTTGACGAATAAAACATTTTGATGGTCTTCGAAACAGAAAATGAGTCTCCTAGACTTTTTGTTCGTCGTCTCTCTGTATGAGCGACTCTCAGTTTGTCCATCTCTCAGCGTGTCCGTCCCACCGCTGTCGTCTTGTTCTTTGTCCAGCACACACTCTGCCTCTCTCACTAAATTTGCCTGTATGTCTCCGTCTCTTTCTGTCTGTCTCACTCTGGCTGCATCTGTCTGGCTGTTTCCTTCCGAGCCTAAGCCAGTAGCGCCTAAAGTACACAGAGATTTTCCCAACATTCTCGGATCTTTCCTTAGATGAACTGGAAACTAATAGAATTGTTTCCATGGCAGCGAAGTATGTTGAGTGGCATTTATATATGTAGATTGAGTGTTACTAATCACATTATTACACTTATTTTAAAAATAATAATTATATAATGGGAGTTTTAGAAAATACTGGACTTGGACCTGGAAAATACCGGAAATAATGGACTTGGTGTGTTACTTCACTTCTAACTTCCAAGTACCTTGAAAACAAGAGGGTTTCACAACTTAACTGAAATAAGTTGGTTTTGACTGTAATTGGATACGTTTTAATTGACTGTAACTGTTGTAATGTCTATTTTGTTTCAATTTTTTCTTTATTCTGCTAAATTCCAATTGAAATAAATTACGTTACCGAAGTATTTAGCTTGATAGTTTACAATATCGATTTTCATTTCATTTTCTTAGTAATATGCTCAACAGAAATACCAAGAAATCAATACCAAGAAAATAAGCGAAGAACAAATAAGAAGTGCACAGCCATCTATTGGCAAGACTGAACGGAAGAGCGCGAATCTCTCAAGCGACTGTGGATTTGAGCGGATGCAAAGAGATTCTCCGAGATCTCCAACGCTTCGCCCCCCACCCTCCTGCCACGCCCCCTCTATATGGTCCGTGTTATACTCACAGCACTGCGCCGCTCAGCCGATTTTTCCTGCCTTTTTCCTTTGGTTTCGGGCATATTCCATCTAATCTGCATCGTCCTTCCCTCTCCTCCTCGTCCCTCTTCTCCTCCCAACCTTCCTTCCTCCCACTTTCCTTCCACGCCCTTCATTGTCTCCATCTTCCCCTCCTTGCTCCACCAGCTTTTGTTCACCACCATCTTTTCCACCATTTACCGCCACTTTTTCCGCTGCGCTCTATTTCATCTCGCTCCGCTGTTTCTCGTTTTATCCCGCTCTGCTCCGCCACGGTCCTCCCCGCTCCGCCTCACCCAGCTCTGCCTCGCACCACACAGCTCCGCCTTGCTCTACACCCCCTTGGTTCACTCGCTCCGGCAGACTCCTCTCGTCCACGCTTCTGCCCGTTCCACTCCGCTTCGCTCAGATTGACGCCGCTTTTCCCGCTTCGCCCAGTTCCACTCAGCTCCAGCAGACTCCGATCCTCCCCGCGCCGCTCCGGTAGACTCCGCCTCCCCCCGCTTTGCCCCGTTCCACTCCACTCCGCTACGCTCCAATAGAGCCCGCTCCTCCCAGCTTCTACCCGTTCCACTCCACTCCGCTCCGCTCCGGCAGGCTCCGCTCCAGAGACTCCGCTCCGGCAGGCTCCGCTCCGGCAGACTCCGCTACGACAGTCTCCGCTACGACAGACTCCGCTACGACAGACTCCGCTACGACAGAAACCGCTACGGCAGACTCCGCTACGGCAGACTCCGCTACGGCAGACTCCGCTACGGCAGACTCCGCTACGACAGACTCCGCTACGGCAGACTCCGCTACGGCAGACTCCGGCCCTTCAGTCTCCGCTCCTCCCCGCACCGCTCCGGCAGTCTCCTCTCCCCCTCCCCACTTTGCCCAGTTCCATTCCTACCCGCTTCGCCCCGGCAATCTTCGCTCCTCCCCCTCCGGTCCCTCAGTCTCCGCTCTGCTCAGGCAGACTACGTTCCTCCCCCTTCCGGACCCTCAGACTCGGGCAGGACCGCTCCGGCCCTCTTCATGTCCCACTCCGCCCTTTCCTGTATAACCCCGTATTGTCCTGCCGTTTTCGGTCCCTTTCGTTACTGCCCAGACTTTCCCTATTCCGCCCGGCCACCCTGCCTCTCCCCGACTCGAGCTCTTTCCTCCCCGCGAAGCTCCCGTGTCGTTCTCACTGGCTGCAGCGTCCGCAGCGCGACGAAGCAGCGCGGGTGACGGAGGCGTCCGCCAAGCGACCCGGCGGGGGAGGGGGAGGGTGACGACGGCGACAAATAATGAAAAGGAATGGGGAATGGGCGGCGTGAAGGCGGGGACGCGCGCCCTAGCCCCGCCGCTGCGGAATGAAGCCCTTCCTTGCGTCAACGTTGCCCTGAAATATGCACACTCGAGGCAAGCGAGCTGACCGAACCCACACGACTGAAATTTCCGTCCTCCCTGTTTGTTCTCTGCGCTCTCGGAGAGATTCGCTCTTCCTGCCACTCGCCTTCGCAGCTTTGCGGAGCTCTGAATGAGTTTTGGCGCGCGTGAGAGATACTATCACACTCACGCGTAGCTCTTCTTAGTCGTTCCATTTTCCTTGTCACATTGGGGAAGCACATCAGTGTTATTAGTACGTGTCTGTTTCGTGTCAGTTTTGTGATTTATATTCTTTACCTTATGATAATTTTCTCATACGTTTGTATTGATGTGGCACTGAACAGCTGAACTTTTCATTTATATGTTCACTTTTACGTGCATCTGTTGCATCCACATTAAATAATTTCTTCTTTGTATTTGTAAATTTTACTTCTCTGACCTAAAAGTCTTAACACTTCCATGCGTCAATATATTTTCATGCTTATTCCTGCATTACCTTTATATAGTTCTTCCACTCACTTTTCAAACCACTCTTTTTATCGCCATTCCTGAAAACTTGCAGTATAGGAGCAGTAGAAGTAACTATTGATATTAGTGCTTATGCATCTTAACAGAGCAACTTCTTAAATTGAAACCACGTAGTGCATAGTAAATCTGGATATGTTGATCTGTTTTTACAAGGATTCCTTGAAAAGTCCTCATGATTTTGACATGTTAATTTCTCTCGACATGCGTTCAAACCATTGAAGGGTATAAAATATCTCGATATTAAATATCTCATTTCCATTCTAATTCGTGTATTATCCAGAGGCATTACGTTAATTATACGTATATCAGAGACTAAAAGTATTAATATAGTATAATCAGCCATGATTAACAGTTAACGACGAAGATTTCTACAGTGGATTTCTGCAGCATGGACTAGATTGCCATCAGATTCACTACTTGAATGCAGATAACATAAAAATAATGATATATTCGCAATAGTGGTGAGCATGTACAGTACTGTAAAACTGTGTTCTAGTTCAAACCTGTCCAAGTCCTGAATTCATCTCATCGAAACGAAAAAAGTCAAAATATTAAGACACGAAAGTAATTCTGTAGTGCGTTACAATTGCATAAGTTATTTTTAAATGCGTCTATTTAGCATTGATACATTGAAGAGACACTCTTAAGAGAATAACTGTTATAAACTTGGTCAAAGTAGGAGAATAAAAGCTTTTTTCGTAATCTTCGACTGTTTATTATGTATCTATCCATAAAATTTGATTATTGCAAGGTAAAGTCATTTGAGTAAAATATAAACAAAATTAACTACAACATTTTAATAAAGTATTTTACGTAAATGATGGTTATATAAATACCTATTAAAATACTATTAAGGAAGAAGGATTCAAAGGAAAATTTGCTCTTAAAGTTCATTCACGTAGTAAAATACATTTGTGAAGACTGAACAAAACAGGATGTAAAGGAAAGTATTGTTGTTCAGTACTAAAAAGCTCGTGTAATAAAATAGCAAGGAGACATATTGAAATATCGTACATTTACGCGCACTCAACTATTGATTGTTAGAGATTTCCGGGAACGTCAATTATTGTAGCCTTTACTCCCGAAAGTGCAGTGCATGTTTTTGCTCGGGAGGTGGCGCTGGTCTTTCCCTCTCTGTATGGCGAGATCCGGTGCCGACCGGCCGTCGGATAGCAGGTTTTCCCCTAACCAGGTATCTCTCATTAGCAAAGCGCCGCCTTAGCCGGCATAAGCTCTAAGCTGCGGACATGTCTGATAGTGTAGTGCGTGTTAGTGTACACGTGTGTAAGGGTTGTGAATAGGACGAGGAAGAGGAAGGTAAGATAGCGCGCTGTCTGTGGCCCGTTTGTTAGGGAACTTCTCCAGCATTCGCCTGGTATGGACAGGAAAAAACAAAGAAAACTACCTACAAGAGCATTAGGTTGATAGAATTTTTCTCCGGACAGCGACTGACAGACAGCGACTGAATTCGACCTTGCTGACAAGCTAGTGTCAAAAATACTACCATCCTCGTGCCTCAAACCCAGGCCCCCCGTTCAGAGGGACTGCAGTGTCATCAGTTGAAGCACTAAGACACCATTTCCAGTTCGCGAAATAAAAGAAAAATGAACGGCGCGACGTTCGCTGACATCTGAACAGCGTGCACCGCAGCCCCCGTCGCCAAAACGATTCCAGGCCCTTCCTCCCTCGCACCTCTCAACCGAAGCAACGCCCTATAGAAGCGCCTATAATGCACGCCTTGGAGTATGGAAGACGTGGAGAGCATAACGTTTTCCTTCCTTTCGCTTTTCTTTCGTCACACAGCTACTTGTATAGAAACTAAAACGGTGGAATGGGAAGCTACAGATATCTTTTTCTCCTGACCGGTAATCCTACTGAGAATCGCACCACGAGAAGCTAATGTGTGGTCCAAGAGCCTCTGATGCGCTATAATAATAATAATAATAATAATAATAATAATAATAATAATAAAATAATAATAACTTTTATTTGGTTGAAGAAATATGCTCTGAAATAATATCAACCAGAACTATTAAATATGGGAACAGGAGTACCCGTGCAGATTCTGCATTTTGGAACAATCGCATAAAACATGCCTGAAACATTGTTTGATCAAAGTCAATGGGATGAAATGAAGTATTGGCGGTCACTTTCTGTGTGTATACGTATGCGGGTTTGTGTCGCAGTCTGTAAAATCCACATGCAAAGCGATGCTGTAATTTCCAATCTAACGCAACGATACTTTCGTTCTCGCTGTATCCACTATTCCCGAGAACCCCTCCCGGGTGCACCCCTTTTACAGAATGCCGCTACTCTCCTTCCACGAAGCACCTGTACCCGCGGGCATGGCAAATATTCCAAGGATTTCGACCGCCATCCGTTTCATCGCTCTTCAATCGCGCCCATTAAAGGAATGAGATTTGAATGGTCACCATATGAGGTACAACTGATAAATGTAATGATTTCATTTGTAATTTGCATGTGACTCTTGGATTTGTCAAGAAACATCGTTGCTTGACGAGGATTGGAATGCATGAGGTATAACACGTAATATGTGCGTGAATATTGACTAAAAATGCTTAAAATATGAAGTAAAATGTCGACTAGAAATTGAATAAAACAGTGAAATAGTAAAAACGTTTATGTTACATAAATAGAGTTGTCAATGAGCATAATTTTAAAATTATCTCTAGGAGAAGATTTAATCACGTACGAAAATAAACCAAACATCAGTGTGTTGCTGAAAGTAAGATACCTAATTCGATCTGAAGAAACGCCTTTTTACAAATCACCGTTTTAAATCTTCAAATCAGAAGCTGACCTTTTTTTCTTTAATATTACTTTGAATTGGGTAAAATGTCGCTCAACATCATAAGTAATAATGAAGTCGGTATTGACCCTTGCAAAATAATATGAAGCTATTACAAAATGTATTTTAGCCCGATTTAACACTTGTTAAATAAAAATAATTTTCCACGAATAATATTGAAAGAACATTTCGGAACATATTGAGAGTAAGATGTTGAAATACGCAAGGATATGCGAGGTTTTTGAATAAGTACAAATATGTGCAATGCCGGAGTATAAAAAAAACCTACAGGTTTCGAATTATATTAAGGAATCTAATTCCTAAACATGACAAAAGGTTGATTGACTAATGAACAAGCAAATAAGAAATTACATACAAGTCCTGGCGTCGGCTGCGACCATTTGTACAACTGGCGTTTTATGCATTGCGATAAACTTAAACGACGAAATGACCTAAATGGCTAAGTTATTGTTGCTTTTCTCGACGAAACATTTAATGCATTTAAAATACGGACACAACCTTGATTGATGACGATGAGGCAGCGACTAGCCATCGCCTTTTCATTGTGAGCACCGAAAGAAACGAGATGAAAGCGTCACTAGAGTGTCACTGTAAGAAATCATTTATTGTAATAAAAATTGGTAGTAAAATAAAACATAGCTTGATACGTAATTTGAAAGTATAAATATTCGATAAATTATTTATGAAATAACCTATTGAATGTAGGGATAAGAGATGTCTTCATATTTGGACGGTCGCAATACAGGTGCATTACTCATTGTTTGATGAAACGTTTGGGTATGAAATGAAGTATTGTTAGTTATTCGTGCGTGTATATGTGTGTGTGTGTGTAACTGTGTAAGGGATGGAGCTTAAGTGTGCGAGAAATGCTTATTGTTACATCTTTATCATATGCACGTCCTACGTTCTCCTGCATTTTCCTTGCACATGTTGTAGTCCTTCCCTTGCCCGACAGATTTTTTTTTGTTGACATGTAAGGTCGCATCAACTACCAGGTCATTAGCGACCACTACTGTTGTAACGGTATGGTAACTGTGGGTTGACACGATAATGATGATAGGGGGTGAAAGGACGAAACACAATACAACCATGCCCGAGACGGGACTCGAACCCGCGATCCTTCGGTCCGATTTCGCTACGGTACTACTGCCTTAGCAATCTCGGCCACCGGATCGGCGATTTTTTTCTTGCTCTACGCACTCCCCTTCCTTCTCCCCACCCTATGAATATCTTCTAGTCTCACCCCTTCCGCGAAGCTGCAACGTCCCCTTCCTGCCGGACTCCCCCCTTCCTTGAAGCACCTGCAGCGGATTCCAAACTGCCACAAATTCCAGCAATTCCGACAAGCCGCCGTCGGTTCGCCCTCGTCTTTTCATCGCGACCGCCCACGGAATGAGATTGAAGAGTTCATTAGAAGCCTAGGCTTCTTATCGCTCCCGAGAACAGCACGCGAATGCTGCAGTTATTAATTCCTAGGAAATTGCGTCGCTCGGGGTTAATGAAGTGACAAATTTCAACGCGGGTGCACCAGGCCGTTCCCGGGAGCGGAGTTGGCGTCCGTGGGGGAAGTCGGATGGCGAAGTTTTTAAAAAGCTTTCGCTAATTTCTTTATGCTTTGGGAATATCTTTTGGGTTCTGAGATGTTTTCGACTTCGATAGCTCGGACTTCAGCAAATTCATTTGGGGAATGAAAGGGGAATTTGTGTTCCTTGAAACCGTTCCCGGCAATTGTAATTTTGAGATTGTTTTTACGTAGAACACGGTTATGACAAAATTTGTTCGCTCACGATAGAGTACTCACTCGAATTCTTCATGTCCTTCAGTCAAATTAATTAATTGCAATCAATTTTATTTTCAACATCCCTTCAATTATTTGATACCTTTATTAAAACAATAACGTGCAATGTTTTTTTATGCTTTGGAAATGTCCTTACCGTTCTAAATTGTCATCACAACTATAGTTCTGTTCTTCAATCTTCGCTAAACTTATTTGTGGTAAAAGGTCGCCTAATACTAGAATTCAAAACGTGGATTTTTTTCACCCGTCATAAAAATTAGAATATATTCCAGGATCTATTTGGATGAATTTTGGTTTTAGTTTCTTGTATTCCTCAATTGTGTTTTTTTACTGTAAGTAATTGCATTTTCAGTATACGAGGGATTCTTTATAGCGCGTGTTTTACAGAAGTCGGGGATTTTCCACTCGTTAGTGCACACAATTTTCATACTTTGTTCTTAACACCGCTTGTTATCGTGGTTTATCCATCTGATTTTGTTTGTGTTCTGGGAAAGGGCTGAACAGTAAATTGTTAAAAGGAATATTGTTGTTGGATTCCGTTGAGGTAAACTGGAAGTTTACCAGATCAATAACAGCTTTTTATAGGATGTAAGTGGAAATTACCACCTTTCTCCATTCTTAGAAATATGACAATGACGTAGTTCTGAAGAAATTAATGAATGCTGTTAGAGAAGTGTGTATAGAAGTATTCTTGACTTGTGAGATATATTGGCATGTAGGAGTATTTCTTGTGCTACTTCTGCGACCAGATCTCCGAAAAATCCTTAGAACATCAGAACAAAAATTTCGAAGAGAAGGTAAGTATTGTTTTTATAGTATTACTTAGTAATGATTCCGTTTCGTAAATTGTTGCCACGCATCGTATTGTAAATTTCTTTTAATTTCCTAGAATGTCGTCAAGAGAGAAAATAATATCAGTGTTAAGAGGATTCGGAGTTTGAAGCTCCTGTTAATAATTGAGTTCATGAATCGTCTTAAGATGGATCAGGTTAAGTGTTTTAATCTAAAATACCTAATGATTCTGAACAACCTCCAGAAAGCTTGCCTCAAGAAAATGCCATTGGTGACAGTTCTAGTGAAAGTTATGGCGACTATGATTCAGTGAACACGGAGTGCTGTAGTAAATGACCGTACCTAATGGAAAAGATGGATCAAGTATACCAAAACCAACTTCAATAATTCGTACGTATAATATTGCTCGTGTAAACCCGAAACGTAAGCATTAAAATATATAAAATAAGCATAAAAAAGAGGAAAATTTACATAGCCATAAGCAAATTATTAAGAAACAATATTGTTGAAAGACATAATTTGCACCAATCGTGAAAAGAATAGAGCGTATTCTACAAGTGGCAACCTATTGAAAGATACCTATCAAAATAGATGCATTTTGGGGAATTATGCTTAATGAAAAAAGTCCCAGGATGTTCGTGTAAGTGAAATGATTGGAGACAAACATTTAAATCCAATATAACAAGCGTACATGTCAGTAAACATATTTCTAGACTTAAAATGGTTAGGTTTCTGCAAGATAAATTAGCTCCAATACAATAAATAAGACAGAAATATAATGGTTCCGAAAATGTACCTTTCGTATGACTGCCATCAGTTCCTGAGGATGATGCGGATTTATTCGGTATATGCTAAATAAGCCGTGTAAATTATGATTTTGGTTTTTTGGATGTGTGGGTCAGAATTAAGGTAGGCTGTTGGTGGTACCATATACATATATATTGAAGAAACAGTCAGAATGTGATGTACCCAAAAAGTAGCTCTTTACACTGTGTGCAGTCATTTGTGATTACTGCACATAATTCTAGTAAAGACATAACAAAGGATACGTTTTTAATAGTTTTGAACTTTTTTAGACGTTAATAGAACCCGGAATAACTGCAGTGAGGATAATAAGAAAATATTCTCCCAGAAATGCAGACGAATCAAAATATATTTCTATTTATTATGCTTCGGCTTTACAACCTCCATGACATTACATTACATTAATGACTTCCATGACAGTAGTTCTAGTCCTAATCAGCAATGTGACAAAAAAATAAAGCAGTTATTCTATTGAGTAAATTGCAAATCATTCCACTTTAAATGCATATGAAAAATGCCACAAATCAATCACTTCTATAATAAAACCAATTGAGAAGTAAATGTTATGGACCAAAAAAAATATTACACTTGTAACCGTAATTACACATGCCATTTTTCTTTGGGCAACGATAAGCACTTCAGTCATCCCTGTTTTCGCAGAATGTCAGCTGTTCGCGCTTATGCTTGGTGAAACATGTCATTACGTCAGACGCATGAACGTGTTAGGGAAACCGCAACTTATGTTTCATGTGTGTCTTGATTGAATGCTTTTACTAGGTTTATTAGTGTTTCTAGCTTGGTTGCCTTTCTCAGTGAAGAAAAATAAAAAATTCGTATTTTAGCGGAAACAAAACACTCACTCATATTTGAAGACGGGTTTTGAATTTATTTGATTTTGAAACGAATTTTGCTGACAATTTGTTTGGTAACTGGGATACAAATAATTTTGAATCTCTGGAATCGAAAAAATGAGTTAATTGCTTTTAAAACAAGCCTCCATTAAAAGTTGAAAATGTTTTGAAAGAAGTAAATTTGTACTCTTCTTTAAAGAAATTTCCTGTTTGACTAAATTAATATGCACGAGCCCCAACAACATTCGGAGAACGGAGTTTTCATGCTTTAAAAATATTACGTAATTATAAAAGAAAACACTAATAGAAAAGCGAATGCAGTTCTCTCTTGTATTACATGAGAAAGAATTCTTGGAATTTATAGAAGAAAAAATATTTCTTCAAGTGTCATTCAAAACTTGGTCACTACAACAGGATGACTTGACTAGGTTTGCCAGAGATGTTTTGAGAATATAGTGAATGGGGGAGGAAAACTTTGAATACTAATAATACATTCTCTGTATTATTTAAAACACAGCCAAGTGTGAAGTTGAGATTTCGTTTTGCATAAAATGAATTATATCATTATTCAAGATCGCGAATACAATTGTTAAACATTAAGCAAGTTTAAATAATAGCTAAAATATGTATGTAAAGAAGCATATAAGTGCCTTTCATCTTTTAAGAATACAACTTCTTATAACCCCCTTTTATCGTGGCTCGTCATCACGTTGTCTTCATTTTCATTTCATTGACGGAAACTTTCTAGCTCTATTAAGTGCCGAACACACATAAACCAGACCCATAAAGGGGTTTTAATAAATTTTCCGTAGCAGAGAACTCATCTAAAGGACTTTGTATTATGTACTTTTCATTTACAATATCTAAATGATTACTGCCATAAAATACACGTTTCACGTTTTTTTTTCAGTCTTTTTTACGTAGAAAAAAAGCTTTCTTTCAATGTGTAACCAGGATATCAACGCAAGAGTGTAAAATAAATAAATATAGCTTCTAATTCCCCTGTGTTGCTTTCAAGTGTTCTGAGAGGTAATTTCAAAAAATAGTTTGCCAACAACAAATAAACATGCCCAACTACATCTTTTGAAGAATGCTGTAGCTGTAGCTAAGTAATGTTAAATGATAAAAGGAAAGCGAGAATTGGCTCTGGCGTCTTAGTTAAATTCATTTCTTTCAATTTTCTCAGTCGCTTCTGGCTCAGCAAAACTTAGCATAAAGTTTTGAAGACATAAACTACACGAGATTTCGCTGACACTTCAGGTCATTATGGCAGTCACAAGAAGTCTGTGAAGTAATAAGCATTTTCTGGGCTGCTGCATCGCATATTTCAACAACTTCTGCTTTTCTAAAGCACTTACTGCTAATTAATCGCCTCAGGAACAAACCAAGGAAACTCTTGCGAGTACAGCGCCTCGAGGTTTTACTTCTCAACGGGTTTTCAGCTTATCTCGAATAGGAAGTAATAAAAATTTTCTCCGTATCTCGTCCCGCGAACCGGTCGCGTGGGGGGCGGGGAGGGGGGATACCGCGGCTGCAATGGGCATTGTGACGGCAGTGCACTTGCGCGATAGAATATTACAAGCGGCTCCGGCTTCTTTTGTTTCAGTGCTGTAAACCCAAACAAAAGACGCGCCGCTGCGTTCTTTTTCTCCGACTTTCGGCGCTGCCACAGCCCCCACCTCCGCCGCCGCCTCCACCGCCTCCATCGCCTCCCCGACCTCCACCGCCTCCAACCCCTCCAACGCCTCCAACGACTCCAACGCCTCCAACGACTCCAACGCCTCCAACGACTCCAACGATTCCAACGACTCCATCGCTTCCAACGACTCTAACGACTCCATCGCCTCCAACGACACCAACGCCTCCAACGACTCCATCGCCTCCAACGACTCCAACGACTCCAACGACTCCATCGCTTCCAACGACTCTAACGACTCCGACGCCTCCGACGCCTTCAACGCCTCCAACGACTCCAACGACTCCAAATTTCCCACTCCAATGCCTCCAACGACTCCGCCGCCATCGCCATCGCCATCGCTCTTTTATTTCTAATTACTCCGCAGATTGGTTCAGCAAACGCATTGCGAGACTGCGCTTGTTGTTCGAGTCTGGGTAGTCAAAACGGAGGACGACAATAGCTTCTTCGGACTCCATCTGCCGGTGAATTCGAATGGCCGGATCTGCGTCCGGTAGTTTTCAGTGCCAACCAACAAGCAGGAGCAGTATATTGACTAACAAGGCGCGGATCTCGCGCAATCATTCCTTCCTCATTCTTTCCTTTCCCTTCCCCACACATACTTATTTACGCTTACATCGACTCACTCCTATCAAGGAATCAGAGCTTGGGTGGGTCCCAACCAGAGTAGGTACCTGGATGAGAAAACCCTGCAAGCCGAAGTGTAGTTCGTCTCCGAATCGCACGTTCACACTAGAGAGTAATTTTGCTTCTTCCCGGCAGAAACATGCATTGCATTTATGGGACTAATTATCTTATCAGCCCACAATAATCAATGTAAAGGGAGGAAGACAAAAGGATGAATGAAGAGGAAATTAGGAGGTAGATAAGGCGTCAGGATGAAGCCTCAATGATGAGGTTAATGACAAGTGAGAAATGAGGAGTGAACAGAGTAGTGAAGTAGATGAGATCAGGTAAAACCGAGAGGGGGATAAGGAAGTGAGATAAGTAAGAAGATAAATGAAGCAAGAATGAGAGGTAGAAAAAGGAAGAAAGATTATGAGAACTGTGAGTATCGAAGAATGAAGAGGAGAAGTCGAATGAAGAGAAAGAAGTCACAGGGGATATGAGTACCAGGTGAGAAGTAACTAGCGACAAAAGAGTGTTACGAGATGGTAAAGTATGTACATGTTACAGAGTGGTGAATGTACTTCTGTAGTTACAGCTAATTTGTCAATGAGAGGGAATGAGATAAACAGAATTTTTCAATTCTCTCATTAGCTAGTCACCAAATATATCACACACAAGAAGAACGGTGGTAATATTAGCAGTGTTGGCAGTAAATGTAACAAATATATAGCAGTAGTCAGGGATACGAAAGATGCGTAAATTTGTTGAGTACACACATTCATGCGAGTTGTGAAAATTTCCTCTATTATTGTGACTCGAGCTCATCAATTATATCTTCACTTCGTTCACGGGAGAAGAATGACGAACGTTTAAAAAAGTTTCTAATTTAATAAAGTTGTAGAACTTTCGCTTCACTTGTATCACAAAATAGATGCCGATCGGCTAACTCTCGAAAGGACCATTATCAAAACCCCAGTTTTAAACCCTGAATGTATTTCGTCGAGTCAGTGCATTTTAATGTATATGAACGGGAAGAACTATGGAAACTAGAACTTAAGCGAGGAAGATCTGTAGAGCGGGAAGGGACGACAACGGAAGCAGAGGGTCAAGAGCGATTCCAGAAGCGGGTGGAACATTTGACAAGCAGGGGCAGTGCGAGGGCAACGCGAGAAATGTCGAGAGTGGGGGTCGGCGAGGGATCGGCGCGGTGGATGGCGAGGGGAGGTGGTTGAGGTGGCGTCGGGGTGGCTTGAGGCGGGTTAGTGGGTGGCACAGGAAGGGGGTGGCTTTAGGGGGGTTTGAGGTAGCATGGGGGCGGCGCAACAGGGGAGGGATGGGAGTGGGGTGAGGGCGGGTGAAGTGGGTTGGGCGGCGCGGCCCTGTAATGGCGTGCGGGGGTGGCGTGGGGTGTGACGAGGAGAGGGAGGGGTAGCTTGGGGGTGGCGCGGTCGGGCAGCTTGGGGTCGGCGAGGAGGGGCGCGGAGGCGGCGGGGTGGTTCGGTGATGACGTGGGGGCCGGCGTTAGGGCGACGTGGGGGCGCGCGGGGGGCGGCGCGGGGCGGCGCGGGCGGCGGGTCGGCGGCGGGAGCGATCACGGGGGCGGCACGGGGGGCGGCGCGAGGCGGCGCGGGGTGCGGGGGGGGCGCGGGCGGTGGGGTGGCGCGGACGCGCGGCGGCGCGGAGCACGGGGGCGGCGCGGGGGCGCGTGACGCGAGAGACGACGCAGGGAGGGGGGGCGAGGTGTGCAACGGTTGTTGGGGAGAGGGTGAGCCGGCGGCGGTGCAGGGTGAAGAGTGGGCGGGTGGGATGAGCGCGAAGCCATACACCTCGCTCAGCCTATCTAATGACGACGCGCGAAGCGGGATTAAGGATTAATCGGTTCCTGAAGGTGCTCAAGGCCTCCCCTTGCACGCAGCGCGCGCGAGAGAGGTAATTTAAGAGGCCGTGGGGGAGGGGCTACGGCTGAACGGGAAATAAAGACTGCGCGCCGTCTTCTTACGAGTAAAAACATGGCGGCAAAGAAGTTTCCGTGAAGTTTTTTTGGGGGTGTTGTGTGTTGCAGTACTGCTTAGAATCTAGTCTCAGTCATTATATAATGCTAATACTCGTGTGTTTTGAAGTTTTCTACAATATATATTGTAGTTGTAGAAATATTTTACACAGAGTTCGTATTGAAGAAGGAAAGATCGGAAATTAGCTGTCACCTAATAACGCACTGATAATGCTCTTTACTTAGTATACAGCAAATACAAGTGAAACTCCTGTTTCTAAATCACTGCTGCCTCCATCTTTTCACTGCCTAATAATAACAAATACATACTTTATATTCGAATAATCTTTTTCTGATTTCATGTCGTAGGATCTCCAAGCTCTAAGGTCATTATTAAAGTAACTCATTGCAACTGACGTAGCCATTTATTTCTGAAGGGAAAATTCTATATACAATGTAACATGGGAATTACTCTCTAGACAGCCACTTGTAAAAGCCGTGACATTTAGGGGTCTGCAATAGTATGTTAAAAGTTCAATTTTGTAGCAGTAGTACTGAAAGTATGCCATGCACAAATGCTCATATACAACTCGGATTTCAAAAAAGGAACAAAATACTTTCGTCTGATCATCTGGAACTGATTTTCATGTAATATGATATTAGATTTGTATATAAATAAATTAATATAAAAGGAAAGTCAGCAAGGCTGTCTAAAAGTAGTGTGGGCTGTCTAAAAACAATTGCGCCACATGGTCTAACGTTCTTGTGTCAGCACTTACTTTTCGCAACAATAAAACGTACTTTTACCGCTAGTATCATAAATAACAATTATCCTCATTCAGACATCCTTGGATTCTCGCTCTATTACAATTTGCATTGCTCCGTTTTATTCCCTACCCCGCCTATATATCCGCACTCCCGTTCTAGATTGCCTAGATGCATTGCGGGTTATCTATCATAGTTTTGATTCCTTCAACTTCTATTTATTTCCACTGGCAATATTGAAAACATTATTATTGCAATTTTGAAAAATATTTTCGAATGTTTACGTAAATGAACATTTGAAGCTCTATTTCAAATTTCAGGTGTCTAGATTCTGCTTTTTGCAACTGGATTTCTGTGTCATCCAAACAGTCAGATAACTCATTCACTCAGTTAGTTTGGCAATCAGTAAGTCAACCTTGTAGCTCGTATAGAAGTTATGGATTCTGTTTCGACTCGATCATTAAAAAATCGACTGCCTTTCTAATCATGTATTATGTAATATTACGACCGGAACATGTGGCTAACGACATCAACTGATGTCATTTCAGTTCCTCTGACCGTGTGGTGCTGGGGTTCAACTTTCGACGGTCGCAGAATTTTCTACACTAGTTACTCAGCTACGTCGACTTCTGTCGCTGTTTGGAGGAGAATTCTAGCAGCCGACTGCTCTGAGGGGTAGTTTGACGTAATTCATCCTATGAACACCAGGCGAATACCGAAGCAATAGACTAACAAACGGACTGCGCGCGATCTTCCCTTCATCTTCCTTGCCGTATCATCATCCCTTATTTACACTCACATCCACTACACTACCACACTTGTCGGAAGACCAGCCTGGAGCTTAGAACTGGCCCCGGCTGGGGCAGTTCTTCCATTGGTGGGGAAAACCCCTCAAGCCGACGGGTAGGTCGGCTCCGGATCTGGCCATTCAGCGGGGAAAATCCCTGCTCCTACTCTAAATAAAACATGCAGCACCCTTGCGGGATACCTTAGTTACGGAATAACTAATCAATCATCCTTCCTAGCCCTTTTACCAGATTCAGAGGAGGCCGATTTCGGCTATCTGTGTCGGGTACCCACTATGCATTCTTGGCTATCCGGAATGAGCCGCGTCTCGGTCAATTGTTCTTACGTTTCGGCCATCTTGCTGAGGCCTTCTTCAGAACCATACTGCTAGGCTGCTTCAGAACAGTATAGCTCTGAAGAAGGCCACGGCAAGATGGCCGAAACGTCAGTACAATTGACCGAAACGCGGCTCATCCCGGATAGTCAAGAATGCATTGACTCCGGCCGCGAAAGCCTACGAACCGGGTACCCCATATGTCCATTATGAAGACACGTATTAACCTTTAATGTAGACACTGATAAAATTACGGGATCCGCAGTTTGTGGTCAGCAGACACACAAGGCTTTCCGCGACAACATCCTTTCATGGAAGACCAGCGACCATGCCCACGGCGGGACTCGAACCCACGACTCTTCAGACCGAGGCGCAGAGTCGGTTACCGCACCAGTCTCTTCGACCATCCAGGTCCGCATAATCAGTAATCCATGAGTTAATCTTAACATTGGACACATACGAGTCGTTTCCGGGAATGAAGCCCTATGCGGCGCGGCGGCGCATATCCGCCCGGGCGGATGGGCTCCGTCCGAGCGTTGTGTGTGCGCAGGCAGTGTGGCGCGGCGCGCGTGCTCGACATGTGTTTGTGGCTGCGCTTTCGGCCAACCGCAGCGGTGCGCGTCTGTTTGCTTGCTTTGCGCGCGGCTAGCGGGTGACACCCGCGCTAGCACTCGTCCGCTAGTACTCGCACGCCGCCGCCACCGCCCTGCCGCCACTGCCCTGCCACCACTGCCCTGCCCGCCGCCCGTCCCACCGCCCCGCCCGCCGCCGACCGCCCCTCGCACCGCCCTTCCCCCCGCCACCCGCTCCGTCCCGCCACCGCCCCCGCCGACAACCGCCCTCCACCTCACCGCTCCCCGCGACCGCCCACGACAGCCGCCCGACACCGCCCCCGCACCGACCCCGACACCGCCCCGACAACCTCCCCGACTACCGCCGACCCGACCTCCGACACGCCCCGACACCTCCCCGACACCGCCCCGACACCGCCCCGACACCGCCCCGACGTGAGGTCATCATCGCCTGATATTCAGTTCCGAATGCTTTCGCTGCACGAAGTACAAAGAAATCGCCGTGTACGAAGCTACTCTACGTATCTCAATTATGCTCATGTTTGCTGAAGAGCTTGAAAATTAGTTTTCAATTATTCCTGGTACTGTTGAGGGATCAACGACGTGCCCAAAATTCCACCAAATTTTTTTTTTTTCTGAATTCTGTGAAGGGACTCAACAGGTTTCCCATTGGACAGTCGAGTGTGATCTGCAATATTTCAGTGTATTCTGAGATATGTTGTCCCGTAAAAGAGCAGAGCTTCATTTGTTGAAACATGAGTGAACTAACTTTTTAGTCATTGGTCTATGAAGGCTAATCCAATGATGTGCTAGACCCATTTCCGACATAAAATGATGTAGTGTTGCAGAGAAAACGACGAAGTACTTTGGAGCTTGTTGCATAAAGATATACATTATAATACAGATTCATGCCAGTAGTCGTGTTTGAACAATCACAGGGAAGTAATCAAATTAAGCATTGATAATTAATTATTGGCCATCTTTCGAATAAATATAGCGTTTTATGGAGACGACCTGAATACTCGCGACGGCAAACCTAACTGACGGAGCAAATTCTAAAATGTTGACAGGAAGTGAATCACACACGAAAATAACATCACCAAAACTACCAGAAAAGACAAACTTAATAACTTCGCATAGTTATCATCACCCATAACAAAACGCACTGTAACTGTACTTAAAACATCATGTATTGGTTAATTCATATGAAGTTCTTTACACTCTTGCATTAAGAGCTGTTCCTTACAGTACCTTTCAATTATGGCAAAAGTATGACCAATAAAGTTCTTAATGTCCATCAAATATTAACTGAATGCTAACCATCAAATTTAAAGATATTTTGAGTACTATTTTGAGTACAAATATTTGTTTTAATACATTCTGAAAATCTCAGTTAAATTATTAATGAATTGTATAACATACATTAATGATCTTATTAATGCTGACAGGGACTTTGTCATCAGCAAATTCTGAAAAGAAAGAAGGAATACGTAAAATATATCATTATCTGAGAACAACTTCTATTCACAATTACATTGAAAATTAGTTTTCTGCTGGAACGACAGTTAATTGCAGTCATTTCCAGTAATTGAGAGAATGGATGTCTTTACAATTTACTTAACAGACTCAGAACAATTCACAACATTTACACGTACTTATGCAAATAAATAATACAAATATTTACAAATGAGTATATTATATCCCCCCTTCTTTCCTGATACTTGCTCATCTGTACATTTATGACTTGTTAGTTTGCGTGTTTTTGTTAATAATTTCAACTTGCGGAAAATCGGAAGTAAGAAATAGGGTTGTTATTTGAATGAAATTGCGAAAAAACTTACTTCAGTCACTAATATATTTTGCACGTTCATTTATGAACCAAAAATACTACTGACATTTTCATTTGACATTTTTTACACGATATTTCAAGAAATGTCAAATGTTCTTGAGGTAAAATGTTAAAAAAAGAAGTTAAATAATACAATTAACTTGAATTTTGTCTTAAAGATTTTCTATTTTTGCATTGTGTTTGTTAAAGTTATATTAATAGTTATTTAAGATTTACAATACAAAATGTATATTCTCCAGTGATCCGTAATTTGGGGCTCTTAATGTGACGCCAAATTTCGCTGTGTGTTGCACGTGCAAACATGAAACCAATTAGTTTGCAGTTTTGGCATCCAAATACGCATCATGGTGGTGCCTCCGTCGAATCCATTTCACAGGTTAACAAGCAGGTGTCAAATTTCATGAGAAATCTATTGGCGGTGGAATAAATTACAAGGATAGATTCTCAGTTTTAAAACAAAAATGAGTTTTTGTTTATAAATTTTGCTCTTAAGTTACTTTATTTCTTTACAGCAAAAGTTGAGTTACGAATTTTTGATATATTAAACAAAATGTTCTTGAGAGTCTGAATTGTTTTTAAGTTTGGACGACGTTGGTGATGGTGACAGATCACGAAGCCTTCTGGCTGTCACAATGAAATCCAACTTATTAGTCACATGTTATCTAGTACAGTTTATCACACACGAGGTAAAAAATACGTGTTCAGTGATTGTCTATTTTGTTTCATATTTAATTAGTTTTTATGATATTGTAAAGGAAATAATCGTCCACGAAAACTTTAATCATTTTATTAATTATTACCCAGACTTAACTTTCAGGAAACACTTTTCCCATCTTCAGTGGGTCTCTAGCAAGGAGGAGAAAATTGAAACGTTAACGTAAGTGGAGCAAAAAGAAATACAGTGAATTTTGTAGGAAAAAACAAATAATAACAAATAAATATAATTGAAAATATCTACTGCGGACTGTGGATCACTCATAAATGTTCACAACATGGTAGGAAAATATGAAAACTGCAAAACATGCTGGGTACAGCTAGGTGTCAGCCATCTTTTGGAATGGAAGAAGAGGAAGCTAGCCAACTGTTAGGAAGGGCAGGAGGACAGATGAGTAGAAGAGGTAGTCATAAACAGATTTAATATTGACTGCCTTTTGTACAGGAATGTAAAAACAGGGCAGAAAATTAGTAATTTGCAAAATTCTAGAATTTTAAATTATAAAAAGGACATATTTTAAACACATTGATTAGGTGAAGAGATTTACAAAAAGAAAAAGTTGAGGTCAAAGGAATGAAGAAAGACAGCAAGATATCTGTTACCACCACGGAATTTACTTTTTATGAATTAAATCAAATTCATATTTTTGGGGAAAAGCTGGTAAGTAGCAAGATGCATGAGGCAATTAAAATGTATTTTTACAGTTCCTATTCATGATCAGACAGCGCATTGTTTGACAACCTCTACTTCATTAACGGAATATTGACTTCATTCCTTTTCGACGTCCTACCCACGATGTACCTCGTAAAAGAATTTCATCTTCAAAAAATTCTAGCAATACACTCCTGGCTGCCATCAACACACTCCCCCTTTCCCCCCACAAATGGAATCAAGCCCCAAAAGCATCAGCGATTATGTCTTCCCAGTCTCGTCTTTGAGTCGACTCTGATTCGATGGATGTTGGGCTGTCCAAGCAAAACAATCGGATCGCGGCGAGACACGGGAGGGGGGGCGGAGTGGAGGGGACTGAAGGGAAGGGGAGGGAGAGAGGATGGGGCACGCTCAGGTCCCCCGTTTATTGATTGAATAGTTTAGTTTTGTCTCAGTGTTTTTTATTTGTTCGGCTTTTGGCCTTTTTAAATAATATTTAACCGTATTAGCGGGAGCGCGTGCGGGTGAATGTGGAAGCAGCTTACACCTACCGTGATCGATCTTTGCGAGGCGCTCCACCGCCGCGCGCAGCCACGCCTTGAAAATTGTCTCACGTTCCCGACGGCGGAATTGGGGATGCTGCCTCGCTCGTCTTCGCCTCGCACCCGGGGCCCTTTCACCACCGGCCCCCTACCTGCCTCCCCCCCACGCGGGCGCCCCGGGGAAATTAATACTCCCTTAATACAGCCTTAATTCGGAATCAGAATTTCCTCTAACAAGCGTTATCGGCAGAATAACAGGAGCCGGTTTCGAGATGCTATTAGTGCGCGGGGCCGAGATAAGGCTTCGGTGGGATGTTGATGGGTTAACCGCCAGCGGTGGCGGGAGAGACGCCGATGGGACACCCCCCTCTCTTCAGCGGGTTGGGATTGGGCGACGTGGCAACGTCGCGTCGGGTTGGGGGATGCCGGCAAAAGACGGCTTTTCCAACGCGGTTGTTGTTTGAGTGTAATCTCGAAATATGAAGAGCATTACAGAGCCTCTTGACAAACAATACGAAGTTAATTATGATTAACTTCAACTTCTTCGTATATACGAATAAAACGAATTAAATAAAACCCAATTAAATGAAGTAACGATGTAACTGAAATTCTACTTTTCTTTCGGGCACATTCTTGGTAGGTTGTACCCTCAATTTATTTGCAAATGGAAAGTTGAATAGATGTCATTGTGTAACATGGCAACTCCAAACCAGGATTAACGATTGCGAGAAAGGACTTTTAGAGCTTCCATTGTTATTTTTTTTCTGATCGACAAGGTATTATTAGTACATAAACGAAAGACCTGGAGTGTTAAACGTTCTGTGTACTTCGTATTAGGTCTGTTCTTTCACATTAATTACTACGGCAGTCAGATTATCAGTTTATTTAATTTTCGTTAGTCGAATAGTTAGAATAGTAAATAGGTTAGCCTTAGAAACTTTACACTAGATCTGTGCCATTTTTCCACAATTATTATTATTCGGATGATCGTGTAAAAAATGTGATATGGGAATCGGTAGAAAAAAACAAGATATTCATTTTAATGACCGATCTTGTGAAATATCAATGTATCAATGAACCCATCCTAAATCTTGTATAGATTGTCAAGTCATTTTTATTTTACTTAATTTTAAATTATTTTATGCCAATTTTTCTTGTCAGTAACAGGCCAATATTTACTGCATCATTTATAGATATATTTGGATTTGGACGAAGTAGGAAACTCAGCAAATGTCGAAAGTACATCCTAATTCGTATTCTTCCAACGCATACAAACAGAAGAGTTTAGGAGCGGAATAGACGCGAGCATAATATCAAAGTATGAGTTTTAGTTGAAGAAATATTAACCACGTGACCGAAGAATTGAAGATTTTTTCGCAACAGAGCATTAGTTCAAAATTGAGAATCTGGAGTTGTAGATGCCACCTTGTAGTGCAAGCTTTTATGCATCAGAGGATAATATCGACTTGACGAGTGCATTAGTCCCAAAGAAAACAAGTGAAGAAAAATAGAATACTCTGAAACATCATGGGCCTAGCGTGTTTCCGGTAAAAACAGTATTAGACCTGGACAAACGATAACAGCAGTTGGTGTGATGAATGATCAACTTCCAGCAGTGTTTTCAGTATTTTAAATGCGTTTATTGCAGGTTTGGAAGAAAATTTGGAAAAATGTCGGAGACAATTTGAAAAACAAATCGGGAGAAATATTTTTTAAGTGGAAACCTATGATGAACATGTTTCGAAACGCCTAGGCGATCGTGAGTGGTGCATGCAGAGATAGATACATTATATTTCATTTAGGAAGTACAAGTGATGGACATGAGGAATCTCGTAGTTCATATATGAGAGAATATGTGGGGAACATGCGAGGGAATATGTCAGGAAAGCGTGTAGGTAAGGTGGACGAAGAATGAAAATTTACCTCTTCTGGTCACCTCTACTCTGTCGCATAGTGATCAGAAACAACAGAAATATAGAAATGTATGAACTAGAAATATATTTAAAATGAAATTGATGCGTTAAGACGCCTAACGTGAAGGGCTTCCAAGTTCCGGTTTACTGCTCAGATTCTGACTTGAGGTTAGGAACCAGCACGAAATTATTTTCACTTTTAAAATAATTTTTGAAGTGAGGGATGTGTACCAGCTAGTAATGTATAGTACATATAGACGAACCAGTTGCAAAAGAAATTAAAAATTCAGAGTTTTGAGATATTGCGGTTTTAACGATCATTGACACCATGATTACGTCAGTTTGCGTGGATTGAATATGAAATTCATTGTATAAAAATCCAAAATTAATAATAAAAATTATGTAACTGACATTTTATAGTGTTATTAAAATTTAATAACATTTATTTCAAAACTTAGAATGCTGAGTGATTTGGAACTAGGCTCGATGAAATGTTTTTATGCCAGTAATTAACTATTTTTTTCTGAATTTTCCCTATTGAGATTATTTGAATTTATAATTATAAGTTAGAATGATATTTCACTTCGGATATTAGTTTTCTATTATTAAAGACCATAACTGAGGAGAAAGAATCATTATGTAGCATAATCAAGAAATCTGGAGTTATTTTTCCGATGGTCGGCCAAAGCCCTTATCGGGCTGTCAAGCCAAAGGACAGGACGAGGGTTAGTTTTATTGCACGACTTCAAGATATTCTGAATTTGGTAGTTCTTGTCTGATGTATTTATTTGTTCATGGTATTCTGATTTATCTTTTCGGAGCTACGAGAAGAAAACGAACAATTTCTGAATGCCGGAAATTAACTATTAGAAGAATATTTTCACATTTAACGTATGAAACTGAATTGCGTTTAATGTGCACAATGAAACCTAGCGCCAAATCTTTACATTTAATGTGCACAATTAAACCTGTAATGTTAAAATTAATGAAAAGTTTTAACATTTATTGTTTGGGCTTTTTAATCAAGTCGTATAAAAGAAAAGTCTGTTTTCGTTTGAAAGAAAAGGAACTTTTTGTATGAAAATGTGAAAATTCTTATTATTCTACTTTGATTAAGCACTGTGCAAATATTGATTCATCTATATTCCGCAAATATGCTCACAATCTATACAAATGCAAGTTATATTAACGTGCATTTGGCTTCGAATGGAAAGTGGTTTTGGTTTAAAATTATAAAGGTTATACTTTATTTTCTATAATTATTAATTCATTACATTAAAAAGCGGATTTATCAGTTTGTGGTTTACCAAAGCAATTAAAGGTGCTAAAGAGAACATCATTTGCGGTAAATTGAAAAAACACCACAAAGCCAGCGAGAAATAAATTGAAAAATCAGATGAGAGATTCATCATCAAACAGTTCTGAAGCACGAAGCAGAGAAACACGTGCGTAATAAATTAATTACAACATTAAGGTTTAATTAGTATTTACTTTTTGAATCTTATAAAATTGTCTGAACATGCTTTATTAAATTATGTATTTCAAAATCTAGCGTGCTAAAAGCTAATCTAGCTACATTTTCAATATATTTTCTTGCAGTTTTGGTTTTTTAAGTTACTGCTGTCCTCTTGCGTATAGTTATTCTTTATGCTGTTAATATATGTATTTAAAGAACCAGCATTATTTATTATTTATCAAGATTCCTTCAATGACTTTGGTCATCTGTCTTTATAATGAATGCTACGTATGATTTCGCCATTTTGTGAGAGTTTTCTCAATTCCACTCCTTCCAAAGGGCTAATCTTACAAGGAATGGAACGGCATTTTATCCTGACATAGATCGCACTAGATCTGCACTTTTATAAACTCATTTACATTTGTTTCATGTAAAACATGATCCATGGCCCTTCCCCATGATTTAGCTATCTCCTGTACACGTGCGTAATTTTCTTTTCATTAATGTTATTTAGAGTCATGGAGTGTCTCAGTGTGAAACCATTAGTGTTGGAAAACAGTAAATAGTTAATAATCCAACTTTCAATTGCTCTTTGGGAGTCCCCGTAAGGCAATTACATGGATTAGTTAGTAAAAGCTATGCAAAGATAGTCGGAGGTTGGTACCTTCTCGTTATATAAATAAATATTCATTCTCAATATCGTTTTAGGGGAGCCGCCGCCGCCACCGCCGCGCTGCTGTCCAACGTTTCCTTGTGGTTTAATGACAATCTTTCAGACACGCTCCTACAATACATCAAAATGAAAAGCAAATTGAGCAGTTCAGCGTTATATAACATTAGGTGAGGAAATATGAGGACAGAAAATGCAAAGTAAAGCAGAATTCGTTAAATCAACAATTGATTCAACTGAATGTAAACAAACTTTAACAAAACCATGTTTCAAACTAAATTTGCTGGTCTTAAATCTGGAAAATTGGGGAAGGATTTTTGTTTTTAAAACTAAAGACTATGAACATGTTCTTCAAAAATAAAGTATTACCTTCCTCTTCTACCTGGAAGGGGATGGTTTAGCCGGTCTACAACTTACGAATGTCCTGCTCTAGGTCGGTCCGCAATTTACATATGGGTTAAACTCACATTTTCCTTTTGGTCCGCAATTCACGCACCCCGGCACACTGGCGGGAAGCGGGGAGTGGCGAAAGTTGGGTAGTGGACCTGGGACAGGGGAGGGGTCAGATGTGGGGGTGACTGGCAGCTTGGCGACTATTTGCCTATTTCAAATATTTGCGTAATCGCATTCAAATTCTTTGATTATTGCGCTAAAGTATTTTATGATATTCCGACACATTGTTGTAGATATATAGCTTACTGTGAGTGATTTGTTCAATGTATCAGAGTCACTTGATCATGTAATTTTCCCACAAAATATAAAACGAGATATCCTTGAAATTTGAATTTGGATTCTCGTTCTGTGGGTAAAAGTAAATATTTGCAATAAAAAAATATATTTGACATTTGCAGTAAAATTCCGTGATATTCATTTTTTCTCAGAGTGACATTCAACAAAAAAATGTAACTTAAAATATAGATTCTGCTTCGTTAACTTTTCTTCTTTCTTCAAACAAAGAATCCAACTGGACATCATGTAAGTCTCATATTAGTTCATAGAAAATCCGTTGTTTTGCACAGAACTAATCTTTCTCTCAATGACCCTTCAGTCCGTAGTGGATCTTTAGGAGTTTCGAAACGGGAATAGATGCTCCGTTGACGAAGATAATAGAGAGATCGAAATAGTTTCATAACTATTCTAGGAATAGCAATTGGAATTGCCAACGGTATTACGGGGCTTGGGAAGCTGCTTTGCGAGCTTTGATGGCAGGGTCGATTGAGGTAGAGAAACTCCTAGAGCTTGGTAAGTCCTCAGCAACGCCGTGGGTCAAGGGCTTTGCGCTTGAGACAATGAGATGGCGATGGTCTATGCAGGGCCACTAGAAACAGAGACCCTGCAGTAAAGTACAAAGACTAATTTTGAATGCGATGATATAATCATTGGATGTCTATTAATAAATACTTCTCTTTGGCATTTCATGAAAGAAGCATTTGTCATTCCTGATCTTTAAATACTTTCAGAATATCATTTTCTAATTCTTCTTTGTCACTCCTTCTATTTGGTGTGGTTTTATTGAAAACTTCTGGAATGGGAGATTCGTCTATTTCAACTACAGTTATAAGCTGTTGCCAAACGTTTTCGTACGTTTTTTTCATAGCAAGAGAATATTAAGTTTTCTTCTGAGGTCCAGATTTAATTAATTTTCTTTGCAATTCTATGTTTCTCGCTACTTCTGATGATCAGCATTTCAAAGTGTTCTTTACTTTCAATAAATAGTAATATAAACAAATTGTTTTCAACACTCCTGAGTTTTCATTTCTGGTATCCGTATTTCACTTCCACTACTCAAAGAGTTTGTTCTTTGAAAGAAAAAAAACACTGAGAAAATCAAATAATTTTTGTTTCAAAACCTATGTGGGTACATACTATGTGAGTACATTCAAATAATCACAATATTGTCAAGTTTGAGAAATTAGAATGATGAGAGCAATGTATTACGTTAATTAACGAGAGTGCCTGACTGGCGAAAAACTAGGAATTCGTTGTCTTTGAGATTTATTCAGTGTGCCCACCTTCCTCTTCTGTGACGTCAGCTGTCAACACAGATTCCCTTCATGATCTTCGCCTACCAGTGTCCTCATCTATTACGCCGATGTGTCTCGAGAGGAGGAGAAGGAGAAGGATAGAGATGGTGAGGTATTAGTTTGCATCGAATGGCGGTAGGAAAGAGTGTGATCCCATAAGCAGGAAATACACTGAGTGCGGACGGTTATATCTGCGTCGGGACAGGAGAGTTTGGACAGGATAGATGGGACGTAGAGGGTATAATATGGTGAAAAGGGTACGGCTGGGCATGGATCGCCATCGCGACGATTGGCGATAGGCACCTCAAGAGTAGAAAGGAAAGGGGCTTGTGAGGAGTAGCTTATCGAAAAGGAGAGGGAGGTCAGGAGTGAAGTGCGAGGGGTTGGACGGAGCGGGGTGAAGTTTGAGTGGGGGTGGTGTTGGGCGAGAGCAAGACAAAGGTACAGAGTGCACAGAGGAGCAAAGAAGTGGAGAAATACTTGGACCGCGAAGAAAAGGTGCGGAAGAGAGAGGTAGGACGGAGTGAAGCTTTCGCGGCCAGACGAGTTGAACCAATTTTGAATAAAGCAAAGAATAACGAAGTAGGGATCAGGAGAGGTGGCTCAGGGTATCATTTCATGCCACTGCAATTCCTCTGACCAGCAGGTTCTAGGTTTGATTCTCGACGGTGGCAGGATTTTCGACTCTGGCAAGGTAGCTAGGTCGTGTTAAGTGGCAGTCTGGAGAAGAATTTTAGCGGCCGGCTGCTCTGATCGGACGTTTCTTGTGGTTTCTCCAGTCAATAGGAGGAGAATTCCGGAGCAGTACCCTAACAAACGAACCAGGGAGCTCGCGCGATATTTCCTTTAGCTTCCTTGTCCCATCCTCCCCTGACACACTTGCACAACACACGCACAGATACTGGGAATCGGTTGGGAGCTTACACATTGTCCCGACTGGCGTGGTGCTCAGCTGGTGGGAGATACTTGAATGGGGAAAACCCGAAGTCATTCTAGCCGACAGTAGGACGGAGTCAGATCTCACCATTCAGCTGGAATGATCACCGCCACCTTCCTAGGGAGCACAAGCACTTCAGTTACGGGAATAATGACCTTAGCAAATGACGCGCCCGGAATCACAAATTAGCCCATCAGTCAGACGAAGAAGGGCATGGGGGGATAGTGCAGGTAAACGAGGTAGAATGGGGTTTGACGTGAGCGCGATGAGACGTCCAGAGTGAGCGAGAAGCGGGAACCCGGATGGAACCGGGCGGGAGAGGAAGGGCGGTGTTTGGCGAAGATGTGAAGGGCGGCGAGGGCTCGGGAGCGAGCGAAGCCGGGCACTTGCGCTCCGTGGGGCCGCGGCGAGGCGGCGGGGGCGGTGGGGGGCGGTGGGAGGCGGCGGGGGCGGGACGCGGCTAAAAAGCAATTAAGGGCGTAAGGCGGCGGCGTTCGCAATCAGCGCGCGGCGCGCCTAGGCAGCGCTCACCTGGCGCACGCCGGCCTCCCCCCCTCCCCTTCCCCCCTCCGCCAATGCCCTCGCGCGCCGCTTCCAAGGAATCTCCACGTTGCGGCACCGCGATTCCGCACCACTGGCGCGCGCCGCTGCCCCTTTCAGCTCAGCTCGCCTCGCCTCGCCTCCAGGTTACAGTTACTGATTAGGGGAAGTCAATTCGAAATGTTCTGATGTCCTCTTGTGTATTGAAAAATGTAGGACCACAGAAATGTTATAGTATTGTACATACGATGTAGTTTATGATGAGTACAATAGATGCGATAAGATACTGAAAAATACAATATACGATATAGTTTTGTATATACATAGGTAGTATAAGTAATAAAGAATATGGAGGGGTTGTGACAGGTCGGTAAATTTACGAACGAATGTATGTATTGCGTATTATGTATGTATTTGGCATTTAAAAAGTCGTTTATTTATTTTGTTTTGCCACCTAGTGGAAATCTCAGATCTCAGTTCTCTTTATCCTCGTTGAAGTGTAAGGGAGTCATGCGGCAAGCACGGCGCAATCTCATCACCGTATCTAGCATAATTGGACTGTCTGAGATTTCTTTCGTCACGTAGCTTTAGAAATTTGTGACGATTTTATTATAAAGCTACAGCTCTATTTATGCCCGACTGGTAATCGAACCCTGGATAGCAACACTAAAAGCTACCTTTTTGATCATGAGTCACACGAAGGTCATTTACTACGAGTGTTTTACTACGCATTTTTCTCACACACGCTTTCACGTGCACGTACAAATTCATGAAACCTTCTTATGTAAGGAGAATTTTTCAAGAGCCATGCAGTTTTCAATATCTCTGCCAGTGTTTATATTTGTATAGCATAAAAGAATCTTATTTATTTTCTCGAAATTGTGATCTTGCTTGTCTCGAAACTACAATTTCAAAGTACTAGAACGTAATTGGGAAAGTTGATGTGGCACGTTCTTTTTTATTAAATATAATGTTAGGAATCTGTGTAAATAAGTGTTATTTTTAAACTGCATATACTGTTAACTAAGGTTCACAATATTTCGTAATAAAGTTAATAAAATATGTCAAAAAATATAAAGATCTAGATTATAAATTGAAGAAAGAATTATATTCTTATAATACGGGTACTTCAATCCGGGTATCGCAGGCCGGATCGAAGGATCGCGTGTTGAATCCCGCCTCGGGAATGGATATGTTTGTGACCGTCGTTCACCCATCATCATGATCATATCACTTCATTAAAGAAGGCCCTGCTCAAGTAGCTGGAATTGTCCTTTAATGAGATGTGCAGTTGGCTAATAAAAAATACATCAAATGAGGATATAATATGTATGTGTGTTATTACTCATTTTTCATCGCACGTGAATTCACATGCTCTTTCGTATAAAGTCATGAAACCATCGTTTATAAAAAGAAGTTTTCGAATGTTGGTCTTGTTAAAATCAGACTTATTAAAATCAGAAGTCACGTGCGACAAAGTATTTTTTGCCAAGGGGTAGCGGAAATGTGATTACGTTCTTGATGAAATACATATTCGTATCACACTTCTTCACTTGATATTTAGTGTAAATCAAATATTTTAGATTTAGACCATAAATGTTTTTTTCGTATACTCACTTCTATTTGTCAGAGCATTTAGACGCCATAAAGGTAAGCTTTGGTGACCTATGTTACGAATGAATTTTAGAAGACGATTACCATGGTAACGTGAAGCAAAGAAGACAATGTTCAAGTTTTTCGAATACAGAATATTTGTAACTTATTTATTGTTACCAATTATATTAATGACATAATTTGATATATTCTGAAATACTATACCTAGAACCGTTACGTCTTCCGTGCACTGAGCACTCGTGCTAGTAGTTTCAACAGAAATTGGTGTAATACCTTTTCATAGAGATATACCAACAAAGTTGTTTCACTTACCTCGGTTACATGTTTCACTCTTTTCCATTTTAAAAAGAGTTCATACTCTTTTTCCTATGAATTCTTTGTTTTTTGAGGAAGTAAAATCTCAGTAGCAACTTCAGCTTCCTCAATTATAATCTCTGGAATATCACACTCCACGAAGCAGATCGCCAAAACCAGCCGCAAATTCTACACGCTGTAACAATCGTGATAGAAATGACAACTTCAGAGACGTTAATGTAGCAGAACATCTGCATCTATAAGACAAAATCGCATGGTTTAAATGAGATCTGCCTAAAGGTTAAAACTTAAAATTGGGTAGTGAGTATATGACAAAACCGCATAATGGTGGTATAATTGAGATCTCCCTAAAGGTTAAAACCTAAAATTGGGTAGTGAGTATACGAAAAATAGTTTTACGGTACTCGGCCAAAAATGAATCATTTGGGACACGATTAGTCCGCTCCGCTCCTCTGGGCCTCGGTTGGTAAACACCTCATCCAAAATCGTTCATTTTTCGGACTTCATACATAAATAACTATTAAATTCTAAGAATAATGAGTTCTCGTAACTTGACCACATCCCTGTCGAATGAAAGTTTTAAGATTTTAAAAGCAGGAAGTATATTTATGTTGTATAACAAATTATTAAAAGAATTCTGGTATCTCGTGAATTCATTCCTCCCTAAAAGAACCAGCTGCATTTTCTTCAGCACATCTAATTTTCTCGCATTGCCTGTTGCACCAGTTAGCAGCATGTAAAGTTCCTCCAGTTGTTTCAGGCTTCTTTATCTGATAACTTTCTAAGAAAACTACCTTCAGCCCAAAATAAACATAGCATGTTCTTTCTTTTGACGTCTAGAAATCACACTTTGGGGCAAACGCCCCAAACGTTTCGGCTTTTTTATTCGGACGACTGAAGTCCTCAGATAAACATGGCAGAGGGGCGGGCGACCATTTGCCGGCTGACATTGTGTCTCATAAGCGAGGCCAGAATCCCCTCCCCCCTACAAAAACAATTTCTCCCGGAAGGACTCGCTCCTCAGAATAATGCTTGGCGCAAAAAAGCCCCCTCGAGTTTAACAAGAAAGGGAAAAAATAGACGAATAAACCGGGCTCCCGCCCAGTCGTGTCCGGGGACAAACGAAATTAGAAGCAGCGCATTGGGGTGCGGTTGGGGTGTGGCCGTGGTGGCGGTAACCTGCGGTCAGGGTGGGAGGTTCTGCGCTTGGGGAAGATGTTGGGAAGTGGGACGGAGGGCGAGGGCAGGATGGAGGACGGGGAGAGGGATGAACGAAGATTGGTCGGTGTGCGGGAGGGATTCTTGAAGGGTGGTTTTAGATTTGATTGATCGATCGTTAGTTATTCTGAGCGCTTAGGACATTGATCACGTATGTGTAGTGAATTCACCACCCCCTCGGGAGTTGGCGGTGATATTCTCCAGCTCTCTGGCGAGAACCGGCGCCGACCTACCATCGGCTAGGAAGGTTATCCTCACCCAGGTATCTCCACCAGCAGAGCACCATCCCAGCAGGGATAAGCTCTAAGCCCCGACCGGTATCCCGACATGTGTGGTAGTTTATCTTAGTGTAAGAGTGTGCATGTAACGGGCGAAGATATGAAAAGGAAGTGGAAAGAAAGATGGGGTGCGGTCTATGGCCGGAGTATTAGGGAACAGCTCCAACACTTGCTTGGTGGTTATCAGAGAAACTTAGTGACCATAGCAGCCGGTTACCTCTAGACTGCAGCTGAATTCGAACTAGCTGACAAGCTAGTGCCGACTATCCTGCCACCGTCGGGAGTTAAACCCCAGAACCTTTCAGTCACATGCACTGAAGTAACGATGCCCTACTGATTCTCTAAGCCACCGTTTCTGGAACAATGAGTTATAAAAGCACTGACGTACTAAATAAAGGAACAAGCTTTATCCATTTTTTCGTTGCCAGGGCCTGAAAATAAGTTTTTCTGTCGAAAGATCTTCGTTTTCTCCCGCAGCATTATACTACTTTGTACAGTTTGATAATACTTTGTTCGTAACACCGTACTGCTTAAGCAGTACTTGAGAAAGTAAAATCAAGAAAATAAAGTTTTAAAATATATACGGAAATAAAATGATTTTATTAGGGGGTCATTTTAAAAATTTTCAAGACTGTCACGGCCCCCAGGCCCCCACATTGTGCACGCCTATCACTCTATCTGGGATGTTTGTGACTGAACTGATATCGACTATACTGCCTCAACTCTATCACCTACACCGAACACGCCAAGGCTGTCACCGCCATGGACGTCATCTGTGCCCTGAAGCAGGCAGAGACGTACTTGGTACGGTTTCGGCGGCTAAGCTGCAGTGGTCAGCGGGTTATATTTCTTCTTGACAACGGCACAGCAACAATTCCTCCGGAGGGACCTTCCTTCAGAGGGGAAGTAAAGCCGGCTGTCCCATGTTAGTAGATTTACTGTATGTAAAAGATTTTCAAGGCTAAATGACGGTCGCCTGTTTCGTCCTTTCTCCGCTAGTGGGTGGAGCGTTAAGATATTTGCGTGGTCAGACGGAAGAGCGGAGTCTCACCACGTAAAATAAGGCATCAAACATCACCTCCTCACGTGCGCCTCGCTACTTTCTCCTCTGCTCCTGCGTCTCGGAAAATCTGCGTTTATGATTCCGCCAACTGAGTCTTCTGAGAGTCTTTTCTTACCTGCTTCTTCACACGCAACTGCTCTAACAATAATTTTATTATTATTATTATTATTATTATTATTATTATTATTATTATTATTATTATTGTCATTATTCAATCCCTTCCCTGTAAATGCCTCTTGAATAGTCAGGAACAGCTGTAATTCATGTTTCAGACCAACCCCACTTCATATTTTGTTTATTGTGAAGAGAAATTCTAGAGTCAACAGATTGGTCATTTATTTTAATCAATTTAAAAAAAATTGCGGGTAACTCATCAACATTCTAAGAGTGACGCAATAATGCATAAATAATTTTATTAAGTTTCTTGTCCCACACAAATAATAAGAACTACGAAGCAATTTCATTACTTTCCTGTCGGAGTGCTTATGTCTTGCGCAGCGCGGCTGAATTGAAATCCCTGTCATTAACGTAGGTGTGTATATGGTATTCATAACGAAAGGGAAGTATATCCTCTTTGCATTTTGCAAATCTCTTCATCTTCCAGGATCACATTTCATAAGAACAATGTCCCAGTGATGTCACTCTGTATTATTTCACCAGCACTTCTTTCATCTCATTGGGCTTTCCACTTTGTTGCAAAGAAAACTACGATTTACAATCCAATTGTTGAACTGGATAGCTTTATTTTCACTTGATGACATGGCCTTCCTCCACTTCGCCCGATGTCTTCGCTCCTCCTCTTTTCCCCTCGTCCTCCGTAATCCCTCGCCGGCGCCGCCGCCTCTGAAACTCCTCTGCAACTCTGACTGCACTAGCGCCGCGGGAATCTTTTCAAGTCCCCGCATTAGCGCTGCCAATCCTCGCTCCCCGCCATTACACCTCGCCCTCGCAGGCGCTCTCGTTCAGCCCTTCGACAGCGCTGCCGCCTTCTCAGTCATTCCCGCCTGTCACTTTAACACTCGACTTTCTCTCGTTCTCGCCCTCACTCACGCTCTCGCTCTCGCCCTGGTCCTCGCCCTGGCCCTCGCCCTGGCCCTCGCCCTGGCCCTCGCCCTGGCCCTCGCCCTCGCCCTCGCCCTCGCCCTCGCCCTCGCCCTCGCCCTCGCATTTGCCCTCGTTTCCAAACTCGCTCCCGCCCGCGACCTCGTCCTGGCTCTCGCCCGTGCCCTTAGTCTCACCCTAGCCCTCGCCCTCAATTACCCTTCCTCCGTACCCTCACGATCACTCTCTTCGTCCTCGCAATCTCCTTAACTCTCGAGCACTTGTTCACTCCTGTTCTTACTCGCTTATTTATGCGTGGTATGGCGGGCTTTGTCAGCTCTTTCAACCTCCTGAGTTGCATCGACCTGGGACAGCTGAAAAAACAAAACCCGATTGGAATGGTGCGTCTAAATGAAGATGGTACTAGTAGCTTCCGTGATCTCGTAGACGAAGAAACTAATATTATTAAAGAATGGCACAAATTGGCTTGTACTAGTTACACTCTCTCATCTCTCTAGGCTGGGCTAGTTTTTAGATTTTGTCTCACCATCTCATCTATCATATATTGGCGTGTAAGATATTATTTTTCACTGTTTCACAATTTTTCACTCACCTAATAGAATAATGACTATATGACTTTAAGCATATTACAGAAGAGTAAAATATATTCATATATGCAAGTTCTCACTAAACAAATTAATCCATATTTTTGAAAACGTCCTTTAAGCGTTTCTGATGATACACAATTTTGAGCTCGTTTTAACTCAAACTTGTGATTTTTCTTGTAACTTCATCAGAGAGAATTTGAAGCAATTATATGCCAATGATGTATAAAGAAACCGTAGTAATGATATGATATATTTTTCAAAACATTACATTGGTATAATTTCTAGAAAACTTAGTCATTAAAATGACGTTTGTGTCATGCTATTTAGTGCATTAAGCATTCTTTGCACAAAGAGTTTAGAGAAAATAATTGAAGTCGTTCTTGAGAATATCTTATTTTTAATATTGCCCATGTTCATTCAAAATTACGCGAAAACTTCTAACGTTTAAAAAAATGTACACAATATTTATTAATGAACTAATCGTTGAGAATAACTTGTATTTGAAGCAAAATTCTTTTACGATCAAAATTACAACGTCTTGCAATTTTCGAAAATTGAGAGCTAATAGGTAAAATCGTACCTACGCCATCTTTATATGTGTGTTTAAATCTATTCTTGTTAGAAATGTAAAACAATTGCAGCCATGTTTAAGAAAATATTCAAAATGACCCCGTGCCCCTCAAAATGTCAACGTTTCGTTTCAAAGTCCCAGGGATTCGGGTCAGGCCAGAACGATCGCTGGAAATTCATTTTAACAAACTTCTAGGAAGTTTAAGAGCTATTGTTGTTTGCGGATGGACGAACGGTCAGGCAGATATACGTTTCACAAACGTTTTTCGATAACCGGGACGCCGAAACGTGTATTTCTGTTAACATTTCTAAACTGATTTTCCGCAGCGTTGCGTTACTTTGTCTATAACTACTAATATATTGAGCGGAAAATTGAGTACGTGCATAGAAAAGATTATCACTTTCACTATGAATATGAATCTTTTAACAGAAGCACATGTAAAATTGATCCTCATGTTAAAATATAACAATTATGGATCCAAGCTCCCTTGAAAGCTATAACGGATATTATGCTCATATTTAATACGAATTACATGACCATGTTTGGTGATTTTATGTTGTGTTGGTTGAGAGTTTCTATCCATTTTCTCTTGGGAGAGCTTGTCTTCCAAAAATTACGTATGAATGGTATATCTTGGGTGTATTTTTGCACTCTCAGATTTGATATTAAATGCGTTGGTTTTCGTGAATTAATATTATGATTACTTACTGACAAGAACGCAATATCTAAATATTGGAAAATAATAAAACCAAAAGAACATTTCATAAACACTCAAATATATGTATATCAAGAAATTCACAAAACAAAATATGTATAATATAAAAACAATATTTAATACTTTGCGGAAATAATAAGTAGAAATGTTTATATAAAATAATGACAAGTGAAAAAATGAAAGTTTTGGAAGAACTGATTTGTTTTCAATTTATCCATTATTTTAATTGATTCTCTTCAGCAAAACATAAAATGACTTTCTTCTTGCAACAAACTATTAATTTCTTTAGCAACAATACAAAAACTTCTTTCTTTAAAACCATTAATGGAAGTTTTCAGCAACACAAAAATACGTACGGAGTGAGTTGAGAAAAAAAAACACTGGTCCCAGGGCACTTGGAGCTCTTTGGAAACGGGTTTTCCCCACTGGCTACTCCCATCAAAGCCGCCACTGCTCTCTTTCTCTAATGTCCTCCCGCGAAATATCGTACCATGACCTCTGCGCCCTTTTTTCTCGTTTGCCGCAGCCGCAGCCTCCTGCACATTCTGCTATCTCCATAAACCTCCATTCCCGTATCATCCCGCACCTGACCCGCCGCCGCCGCAGCCATTGCCCCC